>JAUNZM010000136.1:1200000-1590470 GCA_033459285.1 Clamator glandarius
TTATAGGTGGCAAGAAAGAAAGAAAGAAGACTAAACTGCTTTCCTGTATACACAAAACAAATTATCAAGAGAAACATCAAATATGGCAAGTTTCACATAAAAGAGCTGATATGGATCAAGATGGGGAGGTTGCTGGTTCGATTTTCCAGTGATTTTCTTTCTTTCCTGGAATGAAGGTGGTAAAGAGAGTAGAGCCTGAGATGCTAAGGAGTTGGTAGATAAAACAGGGTTGTAACAGAAACTATTTTGTGCCTTTAAAGCAAGTGCTTACTGCCAAACATTCCTGAAACCCCAAGAGAAGTGCTAGAAAACATATCACAAATAACGCTCAAAACCAGAGCAGACGGAGCACTGGAAATGGATGTTTTTCACAAGCAGTTTTCATTATCAGTCAGATGAGCTGGTAATTTAATATTTTCCCTACATTAACTGAAATAACCCCAGCTTTTCTTATATTTTACAAGAGATGCAGCTACCACTAGGTGGTAGCAGTCTAGTAAATATGGGATTTTTTTGGATCCACTCATAATGCTGCTGCTACTTCCACCCACTAACTTAAAAACATCTTCCCAACCTGTGGAGTAAACTTGCAAAAATTTGAGGGTTGTCTTGGTCTATTTTTACTATAATCACTCCAATCACTAAGATTTAGCCACCTTATTACATCACATGCACACACACAAGTTAAATATTTAATTAGTCCACAGTTGAGGGAGCTTTGGTCATATCTGCATGCTTTCTGAAGTGAAAACCATTCATGATAGGACAGGGCTATTTACAGTAAATGGAACTAAATGTATCTAGGGGGAAAGGAAGACACCAGTCCTGGAAAAAAAACCCCACTTTTTGCATTTGACACCAGGTATGATACTCCCATACCTTCAAGATAGGTGCTGAAGTCACCGTCACAAAGAAAAGTGTTCAAGACTTGCTCTGACTGCACTACTAAGTGGAAGTCTGCATTGAAAGGGTGGGGAGAAAAAACCCAGACTTTCAGTTTAAGGTGAATTCCACCATTGCATAGAAAGGCAATTTGATATAGACTCAGCAATACAATCAGTGTTTATACACCATCTCCTCAGTATCTTCCAAACAACAGCTCTAGCACTCGGGCCAATCCCCAGCATCAAGCAATTCATAGTTTACCCTAAGATGCAGCTCCGGAGTGGCTATTAAACTTTGCCTGAGATTAAAAATGCAGTTTCAAGCCCTTTGTCCTCTAGGAAAGGCCCACAAATCTATTTCAGAGGTACAAACAGCTAGAACAGTTTGAGAAAACAGAAAGTCCCCCGCAACACTCAGGGCTCACATGATTTCTAGAGGGATGAGAGTGGTAGAACTCTAGAGCGAAGACAGATTCTACTAAACGCTAATCAGAAAAATCACTATTGAGTATACTTTGTCAATGTTTGCCTAGTTAGCACAGAGCAGTTGTGTTTGACCCTCTCACATCAGAAGAAAGCCTCTTTTAAGAAAGGGATCTTTCTTTAGCAAATCTCTTTCTGTATTATGTAAGAGTAATCCCTTACCCCATTTCCATCCCACATTTCTCCTCTGTCAACTGTATTTTATTGCAAGAAGGGAACATTCAGAAAACCCTGAGGAGACAAAGGCAGGGCTGCTTTAATGTGATGAAAGTGGGCAACTCATTACGTTGCTCCACAATTTTGTTGCATGCCTCTCTGCCAGTACAGGTCTCCCCTGGTCTGACTGCTGCAAGCCAGGCAAGATGTCCTCAGTTTGCTCCAGGTGCTTTAGTCAGACCATTCCCTCCCTCTCCATGCAGCAAGGACATGCACAAGCCCCACCAATTACACAGCCTCCTCGTCTCTGAGTCCTATTCAAAACCCCTATTCTGTTTTTTGATTTGGTTTCAAACAAGACCAAAAGAAACCCTCTATAAACTTGTTCCCAGTGACACTCTATTGAATTGCACTTCCTGTCTTACACCTCATCTTAAAGCTTCACTTTGTTTATGGCTGACCAAACAACACCCAAGCATCTCCCTTCGTTCCCTTTCCTCCTGGTGTACAGTGAAATTCGGATGATTATTCACTTCCAAGTACAGCCTTCACAAGGGTTCTGCACAGAAGCTCCAAGCATGCTACTTGCTCACCTTTCAAAACCAGTACAAAATGAGAAATGACCCCATTTTAAACTAAGCCACAGTTTCAAAATGTTAATTTACTTCCACTGATTTTGAAATCAGTTTTTCTTGGACAATGGAGGGGAGACCACAAGTCCAAAGCTGCTGAATGATTTTGGACTATGATTAAACACCACTTGGTGAAGCCAGCTATAAACAGTAAGCTGTGCTATAAAGTGCACGTGGTAACTATACCAGTATAGGATTTGGGCTCCTTCCTTGCCGTCTAAAGCTGCTGTTTGAAGACAAAGCATTTGACAGCAAAGCCAGTTTCAACAGCATGTATCCGCAGCACCTCCCAGGAGATGCTGCCAACCCCACACCTCAGCCGCATTTTAGTGCTGTATTGCCAGCCAGATCCGGGAACTGATTTCATGGCTGCTGGTCCCTCCCCTTGCCCTTTTCATTTTTTCAAGCAGCTGGGTCAGCTACAGCTGTGGGGATGAACGGTTGGGAACAGGTTGAGCCAGTATATCCAAGAAGTGCTTTGTGTTATCCAACCATGGCCCAAGGCTCTGTCTACCGGGGGCAGGTCAAACCACTTTGACCGGCCCAGTGCCGGCTGCTAAGAACAAATTTACCTTCAACCACAGTCCTACCCGTCCTACGTGCTGCACCAGTGCTCATCTGAATGGCTTTAGAAAGGCTTGCTTCCTCACTCTGCCAACCAGCTGAGCTGCGTTAGGATCCCTCTGACTACAAAGAAAGTTTTCAACAGACCTGAGTAGGTTGGTTAGTTTTGTTCTGCTGTGAAGGCTGTTGGAAGTGTGCACTTTCAGAGGCCTTTCTGCAGACTTTTGTTCTGCAAGGGGATCATGTTATAACATGAGTCTTCCTCTCTCATGCTGTAGCCATCTGTTGTCTGCATAGGTAGGATGAGCCCACGTGACACCTCAGATACCGTGCTACAGCCCTGTTAAGTTACAGGCTGCTAACATGACAGCAAGGCAACTTGGTCTCTTCATGATAGGCAAGATCAAATCACGCTGTAACATGTCTCCAGCATAGAAGATTTTAATGCCAGACTACTACTGAGACATTTGAATCACTGCAAGGCAACTTGCTGTATTAAAAGAAAAAGAAAGGATGAGAGAGGTTGGGAAGACAGCAGACTTCCCCAAATAAACCGGTGTTTGGAAATACAAGAAGAAATCCCCACGAATGCTTTTGTGCAATCTGATCAGCAGCAAACCTGAGGCTGAGATTAACGACCGATTCATAATTTTAACTACCCTGACACACAGAGCCAACTTCTTGCTGCTTTCAGGCTTGTTATTTCAACAACTCTCCTGTGAAACCAATTCAAAGTGACACAAAGTGACCTTGTCTCTCCTGGAGGTGTGAAAGCCTTACAGCGATGGCTCCCTTGTGCCAACACTCTTAAAGAAAGGGGGCCATGTACCACCATCTGCTGGGCTTCCTTCTTGCATCTATCCCATTTGGTCAGCACAAAACCCAAGTGACTGCGCTCACCCTTGGTTTCACCTCAGCTTGTCCCTTCTGACTAAATGCCAATCACCTGCCTACAACAGAGCCTTGCATGATCTGACCATCAGTCTCCTTCGCTGCAAAACTCTTAAAACAGAGTGGGCAAGAAGATGGCAACTGAGTTTCAATGCAGATGAATATAAAGTAAAACACCTCTGGAAAAATAATCTAAAATACCCCTATGTGATGCTGTATGTGCTACTAGTAGGTACATTTGGGCAGGAGGTCTCAGAATCAACACTAATAGCTCTCCAGAATGACAAGGTTGGCCTGCAGCAGCAAATCTGATCCAAGTAACGGGCCGCTGTCCTGTGAGAAGACACCAGAAAGGCTGAGGGTTCTCATTTGAAAGAGAGAAGGAGGTGTTATGGTTGAAGTTTACAAATCACGAAGGCAGCTGAGAGGGCACATATAGAACAAACATTCACCAAATCCTGCAACACTAGAACTAAGGGATTTCTCTGAAACTACCATCTGAAAGCAGATGAAAAAATTGTTCCTTACACAGCATGTAGTGAACTTCTGGAGTTCAGTGCCAGGTGAGGTTGAAGCAGACAGCATCAGTGAGCTCAGAAAGCAACTGCAGAGACAGCAGGTCCGTAAACAGGTAGTAAAGGGAGAGGTAAGGATGTGCCCTCCAACACGCAACCCTAATGCAGCAGTTGTGGATGCCAACGGGAGTGGCCAGGCCCACATGCTCAGCCTAAACAGCACATCCTACCATCACCATCAGAGAGGTGAGTACTTGGCTGCATGTATCACTGCTCTAACCCAGCAGGGCACTTATCACGTCCTTACGCTTTCTACAGTTTAGTCCAACCTAATGCAATTTGGGTTTGAGGTTCTCAACAGCTGAGAAAAAACTGCATGTGCCACTGTGAGATCTGGCATCCAGTCCTTGGGTGGCAGCTGGGAACTCCAGGTTTGTGCAAATTCTGTTAGATTTGCTAGAAAAGACACCACCACATTTTGGACATGGGAAGGGCTTCTGGCCTGACAAGAAAAAAGTGCATCTATCTGTCCCTCTAATGTGTAATAAGAAACTTACTTTCCTTTTCCGCCTTTACTGCTTGGTGACCAACTACAACATCCTTACTGTAAGCTCCTCAACAGCATGCTCTCTCCTGAGATGTCTACCATCCGTGTGAATTTGACACAACTTCCATCAAAGCCACATGGCATCTTTCCATGGACTTCAGTGGAATCAAGCCCCGTGTGCTGAATAAGCTGAGTAAGCAATCAACAACTTCTCCACAAGAGAAAGGTGTTCATGTCTGCAATTCATTTAAATGAACAAGGGAAGGGACTGAGCACATGAAGAGTTGAAAGAAAAGCCAAGATCATGCAGTGGAATGAGGAAAGTAGTCCTACAACACATTGTTGTGATAAAGAAAGAGATTGTGAGGCTAGTCACACGTAAAAGATCAGCTCTTGCAACACCTTCCACTGAACACACCCCTCCCCTCCTGCTCCAGCCAGCAGCCTCTTTGATATAATGCTGTGGGGATGTTTCTCCCTTGAATCTTCTGCAAGTTGGTTCTGCTCTAATTAACATCTCAACTTATTTTAGGGATTCCTCACATCCTGCAGACATCTCAGGTGCTGTTTCTTTCTCTTAATTTTCTTCCAGTGTCAAAACAACTTTTTAGAAACATTAAGGCACTACTTTTTGTGGGCTTTCCAGTCACTATTTCCTTTGAGATGCCTGCTAAGTTAGCCATAAATTTATGGTTACAAATACCACCACTTTCTGTACTTTTATTTGGCTTCATTCACAATGCAAATACAAAGCAGAACTTCAAAGTTGAGCAGAAATCCTTTTGCTTCATGATAGCCCAATTCCTTTCCACATTTCTTTTCAAGCATGCAATGACAGGATTAGCTGGGGATTAATTACTTGAAACTCAACCTGCACCTCAGGTCACAATTTTCTCATATTTTCAGTCTTTAAAACTTTTGTTATCAGCCAAATGTTTGTCATACAGACCAATACTTATAGCAGATATTTTTCCTTCCACAAAACGTCCTAGTTGGAGATCTCAAAACAACAAAAAAAATTCACGCTTACTATGCAAACTCCAACCCTCCCATGCCAAGTTAGTTTCCCAAATGGAAACCAGACTGCTGTCCAAAAATGCCACCTTTTAAGGCACAAAAATGACAATTAAAAAAAGCAGCATACTTTGCTTCCTGAATTGTCCCTTAAAGGCAAATATTCTTCTGATACTTACTCACTGGAGAGCAATCTAAACAGTCAGTTTAAGTGCAACATGATTTGATTTTTGTTAACCTTTTCCATAAGAATAGTCATGACCTGGATTAAAATACATCTGTGCCTACATATTGACTCAGAACTGACTGTAAAATTTGGTTAGCAGGACTAGTCTAGGCTGGATACTTCATGGGAGCCAGTCATCTGAAGGGAGTCTTTTTCAATATGAAGTAATCGCATCATGTAAGAAGAACATTTCTTAATTAATATATCTCCTGTCACTGTAGTCCTACTGGAAACATATTATTTCCATGGTAAGGACAAATATTGCCAAGTAAAGATGCCTGCAATTTCACTTTGACTGAAGTCATAAAAGTAAAGAACAAAAATGCCTCCAGTCCTCTTTTTATTACTTGGGTCCTCCAATCAACAGAGAACACATAAGTTCATGGGTTAGGTGTAACTGTATCCTATTTATTTATTACTTTATTTTGTTTATAGATCTCTTTTTTTTTTGTCCAGCTCATTCCTGTTGTAACAGCCAAATAAAGCCAAAACAAACCAACCAACCAAAAATCTCTTCTGCCATTAAATCTCACCCTCTACAAAAAATAATCTTGGATCAAGTAAGATCTGGCAGTATCATTCCGAAAATATCCTCAAGTGATTCTCTGCAAACAGATTTATGCTATCTATGGCAAGCTAATGAAAAAAAAGACCATTATTTTAATTTTATATTGAACCTAGTGTGATGTACATGCCATAAAAGGAGTAAAATTAACTGCACCTCCTGCAGGGCACATCTTACTTGCTGCTCCGAGAATTAAAAAATCCAAGAGCAGGAGAGAAGAGCAAAAAACAAAAGGCAAACAGAGTTGAACACAGGAGAGTAAATTCAACAATAAAAACATCAGGAGAAAGAATCAAAAGGAAGTGTTCAAGCAGGTTCAAACAAAACACAGGTACTGTGTTAAAACACTATAAAACTGAGCTATGCCAAATTCCCAGTGTCTCACTTGTGAGCTTTGCATTAAAACAAAAACTGGTGAGGAAAGTGTTTGCCTCTTCATGGAAATGCTTTTGAACTAAAAAACACACAGTAGTGCTGGGGTAAGAATAAGCACAGTGAAAGCTTTCATGAAAGTGACTTTTGGTTGTGCCAGGGATGTGGGTTACTGGTAGCATCTGCATTTTTCCACTTTCACAAAAGGTATACATGACCTTGACACCATATGGAAAGAGTCCTCCATGTGAGAATTGTACTGACCATGAAAGACACACTTGCAAAAATCCTGTCATGTCCCTATGGGCACAGTAGTTTAAAACAGGTAACACAGATACTGCTTAAAAGCTCAAAATGAGATACCTTTTCCTCATCCATGCTTACTCATCATCAGCTAGTTGCCACTTCTTAGCTCAAATGACTGCCTTGGATTTCTGATAGAAGCGTACTACAGAACTGCAGGAACACGCACCAACTTGCCTGCGCTGATTCCCTATAGAGCAGATACCTAACACGTGCAGTTTGAAAGCAGATCACCAGGACTCTCACCTACCCCACTCCCATCAGCTTCTTGGCCCCTTCTCTCCCGCAATCAGGGAGCAGCCATAAGGCCCAGACATTAAAGTTCCAAGTCACTTTCTGTGCAATAGGTGGGGCTGGAGGTGGTGTGTTGCACTATTACACTGTGTACTTCTCCATCAGCAAACCAGCTCGCCCACCCAGAACACAAAGACAACAACCTGCTGTATCTATTATGCACCTGACAAACTCCTCTCATGCCATCAGCACCCGACACTCACCACAGAAACAAAGGGCTCACTTGGCCAGAATGCATTCTACTACTTGCTTTGGCACCACCTCCTTGGCCTAAATCTACTCTGCCTTCCTTGCTTGCCTTTCCCTCATCTACACTGCTGCTATAGGCTAGCTGTTGTGAACTCCCAGTTTAAAAACAGAATGCTACTTTCACCTGAAAGGAGATGCCACAGAGGCAATTCAAAGCTTGCTGTGGGTGGTCCTCCAGTCATGTCTCCCCCAACACTGCTCTGATGATGATTAGGGAAGAGCTCAGTATTATCTTTGCCAGAGCACACCAGCTGGAATCTGGTTATTGCCACTTCTTGCAGCATCACCAAAAATCTTGTATCTGCACTGAGGATCCAGCCCTGCTACAGCTGCAGCTGCTTGCCTTCCTTATGGGGCTTTCTGAAAGGACAGTGTGGCTGGGGAGAGAAGTTTTACCAGTACAACTCACGGCCAAGTGCATTTTCCTGTCTTCATTAAGGGTTTACACCAGTGCTGCTACCTTGGAAGTCTGCCATCAATAAGCAGGTCAAACCCCTTAGACTAGGAAAAGCCTCTCTATTGTTTTCTGTCTCATGAACAGTTCTTCAGTATACTATATGGGTTTTTTTGGAGAGCAGGGTGTTAGAAAACAACTGATACGAATAAAGAGCTCTCCTTCACCACCGAAAGTAAACTGTACGCTTAATAAGATGAAATGATTCGGTCTCTGTGGGCTAGAAAACAATAGCCTCACTGTTGCACTGATACCTTACAAGTCATGTCCTCGCGTCACCCAAAGCAAACTGCAACAGGGGCTGCTCCACGGCTCAGATGCCCTTTAAACTTCTTAGCTAACCTCCTTTACCTTCTCAGGTTTCCCTCTTTAGCACTGATATGAATTAGTTGCTTCAGGAAACCTCAATTCTTTCAAAAAAATGAAGTTACCTTTTATGAGGTTGTACTCAAGTCACTTGTGTTTCTTACAAATATCCCTAACTTCTATTCTTTACGCCAGAAGTTGAGATTTCATAACGAAGCAAATAACATCAGTAACTGTGACTGACTTAAAAGGGAGGAACAGCAAGCAGAGCTTTGTCTTTTCTCTCTCTGAGCAGCATGAAAATCTACTAATTACTTTATTAGAGTGTGGGTGGAAAAAAGGAGTGAACTTCAAATCAGCACGGCATTCAACACAGTATTTCCTTTATAGTGAAGAATGAAAAATAACCCCAAACCCAGAATAAATATCCTTCCTCAGTTCCTCCTTTTGTTTACCCCACATCTGAGGTTACTTACACAGTGGCACAATATTAAAGATTCCATACACATCTCCACGCCTCAGGGCATAAGCCCACCTCTACTTGTCTAGCACTGAAAAGAAACATTTCCTAGAGGGAAGCTACTACGCAATGCTCAGGATGATGTTCTGTGCATCCTCTTTCTCTGATCTGTCAAATAAAAATCACCACAAGAAAAAACATGCTAAACATTACATTATTTTATTTTCCTGCCACAATTCTATACTTACTTGCTCTCATTTTTATGGATCTTTTTAGCAAGACTCATATAGGCAGCCACTGGCAGCAGCCAAACAAACCACGCAAGGCGCAATGAAATATTCAACACATACATTCGTTTTCAAGATAAGACAATAATAACAGAACACCTGAAACCAGAGTCTTTTCACAGGTACATAAAGTTATAGCTCTGAAGTCAAATGGGCTTTAATTTGCCCTCTTGATACTCAAAGAGACAGAGATTATTGCATCACTGAAAAATTTACCACCACCACTATCCAAAAGCAACAGCTAGGGATCTGCAAAATAATGAAGAATACCATTCAGGCATAAGAGAGAGGGCAAGAAAGGAAGATTCTTCCACAGGCGGCCCTTCATCCTCAGGAGCTACAAACCACCAATAGCACAAGGCACTCTTACCTGTGTGAGTGAGCATGTGCCGCTGCAGAGAATTTACCCATGGAAAGACTTGAGGACAGTAAGGACAGGGGATATTTTGCAGGCAGTCTGAGTAAGTGTTCCTCTTTCCTCTCAGCAGCTTATCTTCAGCAGTTTCCTTCTCATTCTCACTTGTTCCATTTCTGCCGCTTTCTTCCTTGAAATTGTCAGTGGACTGCAGATATGGGCTGAATTTATTAGTGTCTGTGGTGGCCAGCATTTTCTCTATGCTGGCAAACTCCCCACTTGACTCCAGATCCACACCACTGCTAAGTTTGGGCTTATTTTTTGTTCCTTTCTTTCTACCTCTTCTCTTAGGCACCCCAGCAGCAGCAACAGGAGACTGCTCTGGATCACAGGCCTGAGTCAGGTCACTGGGCAGGCTGGAGTCTCTCTGAAGGGCGGTCACGATTGTCACTTTTGCTTTGGCATTCCCTGATTTGTCACACCCAGTGGAGGTGCTCACTGCCTTGGGACCGGCGTCTGCAACCTCCGTTTTCAGCAAAGCGGGAGCAGATGACACAGATGAAATGATCTGTGCAATAGAAGCCAACGGTGGCAGCTCTTTAGTTACTGGAGGCTTTGGCAAGAGAGGTGGCGGCGGTGGTTTAGGCCTCAAGGGTCTCAGCAAGGCAGAATTGCCAAGGAGAGCTGGGGAAATGATTGGGACAGTCAAATGCAATGAACCTTTCAGTGGCTGGGGATGCCTGACAGCCCTGTTTTTCTCTGAGTTCCCATTGGCACCAAAAACCAAAGGACACTGCAGACAGTTATAGCCTATATCACTGTTTCCAGAAGCAGCCAACTCTTGATTCCTGGCTTCACATGGGACATCATCTCTATCCTTCTTCAGGACTTTGGGGACGGACAGGTCAATAGGCTCCATGGAACAGTCATAGAAGGACAGGGGAGAAGAGCCAAACAAGTTCTCCTGCTTTACTTGCAGAGCACTCAAGTTTCTGCTCTTCTGAGAGAAATCCAATGGCTCATCAAAATCCATTGGGAAGTTGCCTGCAGGTTCAAGTTTGATGGGAACGTGAGATGATGCCCCAAGAAAGAAGCCGTTCTGTGGCTCCAGGAAAGGTGTCATGGGCCTGTGGTCCATGTAAGTGCTGTCCTCCAATAAAGAAGGGTCTGGCTGGCTTTCCTGGGCACTGCAGTCCACCACCAAGATGTGATTTTCAATCTCCCTTTCTTGCACATGCAAGTGCTGCTTGAGAATATGGTGAATGCAATTTCTTTTGGCTGAAAAGGCTGTGCCACATTCCTTGCACTCAAATGGCTTCTTCTTCTGGCAGCCACTATGTGTCCTCATGTGAATGCGGAGAGCCCGGTAATGCTTCAAGTCCTCCCCACACAGCTTGCACACTGTGTCTGGGGAACAGAAGGCATCCACCATCTCTGCAGCATTGCTGGTGACATATTCAATGTTCTTCTCTATATCTTTCCTGGTCACTTTGAGGTGCTTCTTTCGCAGGTGCCTCTCACAATTGGCTTTCACTGTGAATGGGTAGTGGCAGATTTTACAGATGTAAGGCCTCTCCCCGCTGTGAGTCCGCAGGTGCCGGATCAGCGCTGCCTTGTCAGCTGCGATGTAGTCACAGATGTTGCACTGGTATGGGGAAATACCCAAGTGAGAACGGATGTGAGCTCTCAGGACACCAGAGAAGGCAAATACCTGGTCACAGAAACGGCAGGGATACAAAACTTTCCTCACGGTGGAGGCTTTCTTGTTTGCTGCCCCTGCGATGATGGCTTTGAGATCTCCTTCTGTAACCTCTTGCTTTATCTTAGCTTCCATACTCAGAGGCAGGAGAGCTTCGATAATGCTGTCCTGCTCTAGTTGTGTCTTCATCTCATGCTGAGTTAAAGGCTCTACTTTGGGTTGGAGGAGCAACTGCGAGGAAGGACTCGATTTGGCTCCTGGCTGAGGGAGGTGAGAGTTGGAGGAGGACTCCACCGAGTTTTTGATCAGCCTCAAAGGGGGAGGTGGGAGGCTTGGGCTGATACAGCCAGGGGAGGCTTGCTGGGCACTGATAAGAGGAGGAGGTGTAGAGGTTGCGACAACTGTTCGGGGTGTTACCAAAGGCTTTGGCTTCAGTGGCGGCATATGCTTGAAAATGGACTGCACAGGGACAGAAGGTGCTTTAGAAAGTGGAGGAAGACTGATTTGAGGAGGCGCGGAAGAAGCCATCTTCAAGATCTGCTGAATGTCTGCCAGTTCAATGGCAGACTCATTGGAGATGGGTTTTACCACAATACTGCTGTCGGGCTGGATGATAAAACCCTTCTGGAAAGGCTGCAGCGAGAGGAGCTTTATGTTTTCTTTTGTAGGGGGAAGGACTGAAAATGACCCTCCCATAGAGGCAGCTTCCAGAGGAGAAAGGCTGAGCAAACCAGTGCTGCCAGGTTCCTGAGGTAGGTTACTCTTCAGTGCTCTGAGCCGCAACTCTTGGACCTCATCTTGTGTATTGTCCTCCTGCTTGACAGGCTTGATGTCTTTGGTGTACTGTAGGCCCAAGGATGCCATGAAGGCTTTCTGGTCTGGGTTTTCGCTGGATAGGTTCATGGACCGTGGCTTGTGCTTGTCTTTTCCCTGATTCATCACATGAGTTTCTGTGTGCAGTTTGAGTGCTGAAAGCATGGGGAATGCCTTGTTACACGTCTCACAAATAAATCGATGGAAGTCACTGATGCACCTTCGCAAATTCGTTTCACACCAGACCTGCAAGACGTGCAAAAATATTTAGAGTAAACATTTCAAGCTGGCAAGGCATCATTTGCTCCTGCAAAACAAGAATAGTTCACACACTCTTCTACTGCCCGTGCTAAGGAATTTAAAGCAGCCACCACCTACCTGGCATGGAGATATTCCTGCTCCACAACCTTTAGTCACCTAAGTGGTATATCTCAAATTCCCTTCCAAAAACCTCTCTCACTTCACTGGCAGAACAAGAGCCTTAGTAGACTACACAGCAGAATTCACTAAGCTGGGCAGTAAGACTACCTCCTTTAGGTAACTACAAAGAAACTAGAAGGAGAAGAGGAAAAACAAAGGCTTCCAAGAAAATAAAACAACATAAGCCGATCAAAATAATATTCCCTAAAAGCAAATCAATGAAACACAGAGCCCAAAGCAGAAAGGCTTTTGGTTAGTGAAGTCTGATTACATTTATTCTCTCAAGAAAAACACTAACCTCACAAGTGGCCTTTACAGCTGTCCCTGAAAACAATCACAAAACCAAATGCTGTATTTAAATGCTATGCAGATAGCTCATATGTTGCTAACACCACAAGTGACAAATTAAGTAGAGGGCTGGCAAGATCTTTTTATACTCTACACACTTTGTTCAGATACTTAGTAGGTTTTGCCTCACAGTGTAAGCAAACTTATTACAAAGGGAAAGACCCAACATTTAAACCCCTCAGTAACTTTAACTGTCTGGCAGTAATTACAAAAGAAATAAAACCAAGTTGTTTAAAAGGTTCTCTCTCCTCCTGATTTTCTAATTTTTACACCCAAACTACTAGAGTTACAGAATGACCTGCATGGCTCCTGTGGACCAGCAGCAAATTTCAGGTCTAACACTTTGCAGCCAGAAGAGCTGGAAATAAAAGCTTTAATCCTCTCAGAATAACAAAAGTGTAGACACTTAATAAGCCAGGTTCTACTGGATTATGGTGTTGACTGATTTTTTTTTTTTTTCAAATAGGTAAGCAGCTTCACCCAGACCCAAATGAACTAAGGCAGGCAGGTTTGACAGAGGGAGGAATAATATCATCCAACAGAAAGATTTATAACTTTTGGAAAAATATTTAGAGGCTATCTCCCTGCCCTTCCTCATCCACTGTCCTTCAAAGGTGCATCACCTTCAAATCTCAAGTAAGGAACATAGTGGAAAGGTGCCTGGGAGTCTTCTGTGAAGAAATCACTGAAGATGTCATTGTTTAGTAAGTAAGGTGACTTCCCAAATTTTTTTGTGATAAAATCTCTTTCTCCAATACTACATCTTTGTTACAATACATTAAAATAAATAATGTCTTCCTTACCATGTGCCCTCCCTATTGATTTTAGACGCGGGATGATTTCAGGAAGGAGATAACTAATGGGCTGGCTGGAATGGGTAAGAGTCTAATATCACTGAAGCTTTCCTTTAAAGTATTTTTACAGATCTTTACACTAACAGTTATCCACTGGAATACTGAAAACCCAATTGCAATGTTCCTTTGATGAAAAAAAGAAAAAAGAAAGGCAGAAAGTATTTGAAGTCTACAAAGACAGTGGTAATGCGGTTTCCACAAAATATTTGACACCCCACGTCTACTTCATCAAGGTAGAGTCCTTCAATGAATTCAGAAGATATATACTGTGCCAGCTGGTACCTTAAGCTGTGAAGAAAAGGGAGTACCTGAGAAATGCGAGGGAACTTCCTACAGGAGAAGTCCGTGAATCCCAAGTCATGGAAGCCTGCTGGAATTGAAGGGTTGTTCTGAATGAAAGGCTTTCCCATGGGATCTCTGGGAAGCTGCTTGTGGATAACTGCATTATGGCGCAGCAAGCCCCGATGAGTACGAAAGGTAATACAACAGATGTCACACCTGGAAAGGAAAGGAATAAAATAGAAATGACTTACTGACTGCTGCAAGCTTAAGAACTAGTATTCCTCTTGCATTAGGACAGCCTCCTTCCTCTTGCCCCATGTTACTAAGAACTTGCTAAATGCAAAACAAAGCCACTGCATGTCAAAAATCTATCACCACAGCATGACCTTTTCAATCATAGCCACTTTCTGCCAGCTTCTGGCTATGAAGTTCACTGCAAGTTTGAAGAATACAGCATAAGGGAACTAAGCATCCCACACGGATAGATGGCAATGTGGCTGCTGAGACCACAGCCTTCTGACAACCTTCCCATTGTCTGACATAAAATATTTCAATGGCTTTACACCATTTACTACAAAGTACCATTAAAATAAAATAACTTTTAAAAAATGAGTGACAAGGGGAGGAGAAATCAGACCTAAGTAGCAAGCAGCTGCAAATGTATAAATAGCATCCTTTTTTACTGTTTAAAACATCCTACTGCACACCACTCAAATCCCCATGTACGAATTTTTTCTGCCTTGCTTTTCCATAAACCTTCACCAATTTTTCTCCAAGCTGTTATGAGAAACATACTGTTTCAGAAAGAAAATGGGTACTCCTTGAAGAGGATGAGGGTCAAAGGAGGAAGACCTGAAACAGGTTCAACAGTTCTGACATTCATACACCCCCTTCACAGCCAGTGTGCTCCAAAGAAAAAGGCAGAAGCAACATCCTTTCCTACCCACACTCAACTGCTATGATTTTGTATTTTTCTTAAGTTCTCAGACCCAAGTTCAACTAAACAAAAGTTTCTCACATAAAGAGGACTTGTGTTAAATAATCTAAGGTGTTGGAAATGCAGCTGTGCTTCAGGCAGTAAGGACTATGCAGCAACACTAGGCCACACATCAACAAACAAGCCTATTGCCTTTTAAATATCTGGCATTTGAGCTCTGTGGCGTTACAGGTCACGACCACTCTGCATTCAACAAGTGACACACAGTTTCACTCAACAAGACTCCTTGTGGTTACGGCTCCAACTTGCAACCAAAGCATGAGTTTCACAGAAGCAAACACCAGTGACTGTGAAACAGTCAGATTTTGTCAGTGAGAATATTATATGCAGAAGGAGTTTTTCAGTTCCTTTTTGGACAAGGAAGGCTTGCAAACAATTCTCCTGCAACACAAGGAGCATCATTGGTGGTCTGTGGGTCCAGCTGTTCTGCAGAAGAACACAGATCCTCACCTTAGGGCCTTTTGGGGCAGCTCCGGGGTCCCTGATGTGCTTGGCCTCCCTGGGACCAGCAATCCAACGCAGTGGCCATATCCCCTTGTGTGTGACAGGGCAGGCACAGCTATCACTGATGGGACCACAGAGCTACTGGGAGAGCTAGTGCCTGCCGTAGTACCCCCAGGAATTGGGCGGAGCAGGAGCCAGTGCTCCTGGGCAAGCATCCAGCTCACACACATAGTGTGGAGCTGCACCTCATCCATCTTACACTCCCTCATGTCTGTCAGCTGTGTGACACGCTGATTTTGAGCACTAGTTTGTTTAGGGCTCTCATCAAAAGCTGCACTTGAGAGTAAATCTTTCAGAGCAGAGACCTGTGTGGAAGTCCTTTGCAGTACCCCTGTATCAACTATTATGCCTCAGGACGGTCAAAATTTGCAATTTAAAAATGGTGTTCTCCATGCAAAGGGAACTGCCTCCCCCTCCCCAAAACACAAGTAGTATGTCTTGAAAAAGGAATGGGTACTTCCTCTCTTTTATAACACACAGAATTAGACACCCTTCAGTATTTTTCACTTTCCTCCTCAGCCTTCTGTTTTCCTTCCTGTGAGTGAAGAAACAGCAAGCAAACAGAAGCTGGGAGAAGGACGAAGCTTGTTTTCTGTTTGGTCAAAAAGAAGCTCCTGCCTGAAAAAAAGAAACATCCAGATAAATCATGCCTGTCATCTCAAGATGCAGGCACTCAGGGCATAGAAATGCACCACGCCCTGGGTCAGCACCTTTTCCTGGTGTCACAGTTTACAGAATCACACAGGAGGGACCTGTGGATGCCCGCCCTTCCTCTGCAGTTAAGGCAGACCTGTAGAGGCAGCCGCAGCTCTGAGAGCTGGAATAAAACCAGCCCAAGAAAAGCCCTCCCTGGGAGACATGTGGAGCAGCCTCTGTGAGGCAGGCCCCAGGCAAGCAGGTGGCCTGGCGGGCTCCGGCAGCAGTGCTGGCACCTTGCACCCGTGCTGCTCGCCAAGGACAGGGGAGGTCATTGTAAAGCTGCTCCTGACGCTGAGGGGTGTCACCGCACTGCCGGCTGGGAAGGTCTCACTTGGGCTTGTCAGTCTTTGCTATGGATGCAAACTATTTAAAATACATGGCCCGTTTGCCCAATATACTTGGGAGTTTTTTTCATGTGTGTGTGTTTCTGTTGAGTTCCCTCCCCTTCACCTCAATAGGAAGGGAGTCTGAGTTTCCCCCAAACGACCTGAGTTGAGCTTTGAAGACAATCAGCGATGCAGATATGAACGTGTACTACTTCCAAGAGAAACTTAAAGGTACTAAGCTTCAAGCCCTAACTGGTTAAGGCATCATGCTGCACTGACTAAGGCTTTTGCTAATTTTAAATGGAGTAAGCTCCCGTGCCTAACAATGCATTAACTGGAAGCATTATTTTTTTTAGGGAAGCCTAACCATTAATTTCTCTGATTTGTCATCTGTACTATTTTCCATCTTTAGGTAGTGACAATGTCGACAGTATTTTAAAATCTAAAATCACAGCCTAAAAAAGCCAAAAGGAAGGAAATCTAGGTGATAGGAACATTTTTTCATCTTGGTTAATCTGCTTTACAAAAAAAAGTTAACAATTGTGGAAAGTCCGAGAATTCCAGTATATCAAACAAAGCATCTGAAACATATGGTAATACTTTGCTCATGATGAATTTTAAAAAACAAAAGAAAACACCAAATACTGTCCCCCTTCTTACAATTTCACAAGTCTGCTCACGTGGACTGCCAAGTTGAATACAGATGGTGTGGCTGCAGAGAACAGAGATGGGAACAGGTTCTGAGGTCGTTAGCTGAACAGGCAGAACAATGGCTCAACACCTGAGCGGAGATAAAAGCCCTCTACTTGCAAGGTAAGTTTCCAGATGTAGCAAATAAAAGCTGGCATGTTATCATGTGATTGCTAGTCTTGGCCACAGCTTTCCATTTTTCTATAAACATGATTACAGAGCACAGAGAAGAAAGCTGTTCAGTTCCAAGCACAGAGATTCAATTATAAGTAAAAAGGAAAAAACCTGCTTTTAGCAACAAAGTCTGCTTTAAAATGAGCTTCATTTTTAATTGCCTTTATGTCTCGGCATCATTCATACCTGTACAATGTGAATGTAATACTAAGACTCTGGCTTGCTGGCAGAGATGTACAAAGCAAGTGGGTGAGAAAACCGAATTGTTAAACACAAAAGCAGAAACAAAATATAACTGTGCAATAATAGTGCAATGCCCAGGCTGACCTTGGTGCTCAGGCCATGGATCACACCAGGCAAGTCTGTTTAATTATTACTACACCTGTCATATTTTTTGCTTTTTTTTTTTTTGAATGCAGACTAGGTCTCTGTGTAAAAACACATCATTAAAAAGCTTTCTACTAAAATAAGTTAGTATTCTTGAAATCTGTAATGCTAATTAGGATATAAAAAGCATTTTAACAAGCTTTAAGAAATAGTCAGTGCTTTGTGCAGCTTGTTCAAGAGGCAAGACAGGATTTGCTACACTTATGACATGCAGCACCTATGCAAGAGAAGTTTACATAAGCGATGCCTGTTGCCTTACATTATGCTCTCCTCTGAGCCAATTCCAATTTATCAGCAATGGAAATAATAGGTTTTTTTTTAAAAAAAGTGTAAGAGGCTGTAGAAAGGAAATGCAGAGCCAAACTTTAAGCAAAATTAATCAGTCTTGATTTTGATTAACAGTAATGCAGTCCAACATTCAATCCTTCTAAACTTTCTATCTCCCTAGTCAAGATGCCAAAGATAAACTTAGATGTATCATTCTGTTACCAAGAAATTAATCAAAGGCTGTGCTCTGCACTATCTGAGACTGGCGGTGGGAAAGGGAAAGTGAAATTTAGCATTCTTCTATTTAGACTTCTGTAACCACACAAGAGCAGACCAAAACCTTTTCATTCATGCAACAAACCAACACTATATTGCCCATGACGTGCATGTCAACAAATAAAAACAGTGTTAATTTCTAGGCCTTAACTAAAAAAAAAAGCTTGGTACCATTTGGTTCCTTTCCTGTCTGTGCTCTCTGGCAATTGCCACAAACAGAAGCAAGGAAAACAAACCAAATATGAAACATAACCTGAGACAGAAGTCATTAATACACAGTTATGTTATTGTCATCTAACTCCTCCCACTAAAACCCCTAATACATACTGTATATAAATTTCTACCTTTGCTGTTATTACTCTCCTTTCTGTCTCATGTTATTTGCAGAATTAATGTGGCTCTCCTTATGAGTAAAGACCTAAAAATAATACAACTAGGCAGAAGAAAAAGATAGGTGATTCCCTGCTGTTGACTCATGTCCACATCAGGGATGGCATCAGGCTCCCAGCTTCCACCCCATAACATGAGCTGCAGAGGAAGCCGACAAGGAAGGGGAGACAGAGAAAGGATCATTTTAAACATAAGGGCTTTCACTACCCATGCAAGGAAAACTAGCAGGTTATAGACACATTCCCCTTCAGAAAAGGATTCCTTTGCTTCTCACTCATTTCTTTTGGGGTAATGCAAAGGGAAGACCAGAGAGAGCAAACTGTTTTCTGCTCCCGTGCAACCCCACCCAAGTCCAGATACTGGTCTCTTTTGGATGAAAAACCTTTCCTGGCCACCACACCCAAGGCCCTGGGAAATAACACCCAACAGCTGCACTAATCTCTCCCACTTGCTGCAGATGCGTGATGGAAAAGCAGCAGTGCTGTGAATGCCACCCCTGCCTCCCTCCCGGCTATTCCTGTGGGTCCCCCCACTGTCCTGCCGTGACTGTTCCTGCCTCCTTCCCACTGGACATCACAGCATGTCTGACCCTGAAGGACTTGCTGCTCTCCCAACTCGGCCTCGCCCAGTGCTAAGGGTCTGTGCTGAAACCACAAGCTGCACAGTAGCACTGGGAGCCAACTCCCTGCCAGGCACAACAGCCTGGAGAGGCTCCCCTCCCCTTTCCCAGGGCGTAAGGGGGCAGACACAGCTCATCAGAAGTTCAGTGCAAGCTGTTTCACCTCCTCAGAAAAAGCACACTGGCTATCCAACTTTGTTAGCAACATGTTTCCTTGCTCCTTTTAATCCTTTCCCTCAAAGAAGCCACCCTTGGGTGCATCAAAGGCTGAAAGCACGGTGCCAGCCCTTCTATTAATAGAGGGATGCACGACGCTATGTGCATTCCTACAGCTGCACTATGGACCCGGCGAGAAAAGTATCATGCAGGAGCCAGGCCAGATCCGATATAAACCAGGGTGATGCTGTGCTTCAGAAACGTGTCGGCATGCCGCACAGCCAGTGTCTGTACCACTGTATTATGACTCCAACAGCCAGAGTAATTCAAGCAAAGCTAACTACTATAATATTTAATAAAAAGGCATGAGCTATCCTGTACCATCTTTTAACTTCATATGTGTGTGAACAAATTAAAATCCGGAAACACTGTACTGAATTGCATGTACGAGTAATGCTTCAACAGCACCACATTTTAACACCTCTGCCCCAGTGGAAGAGTAGCTTTCTCTACCATTTACTTCAACTGAATGAACATACAACTAAGAAAATTTAATGGGAAAATAGGAGATGGCCCGCAGACACTTGTACAAACAAAGTAGTTCATTTTCTCATAATGATCTTTTTTACTTAATCTAGGTCAAAGTTTTAAAAACCAAAACTCTCAAGAAATTGGCTGGACAGAATCACAGAGGAAGACCTGAAGATCAACATAAATAACAATGAAGGGTTTCATAATTAGGGCAAGCATACCTAGGGAAAAAAAAAGCGTGACAAGTATAGTCGTCTACAACTACCAAAATTGGAAGCTGCACAGTATCCAGACTAAAAGTTATTATTTGTGCACACAAACTCAAGTGAACCTTCTGGAATTCTTTCAGTATAAGAAAAGAAAGCTCTTTCTGCCTTCTAACACATCTTTCAAATATGCAAGCACTTGCATAGCTTTAAAATTAACAACAAGAAATTAAAAAGAAAAATAAATCTATATGTCTACCATCTTAAAAAAGCAACACTGCTTTTCACAAGCAACATAAGAAGAAAGATACCCACAGGCCCTATCCTATAGCCACCCACTGATGAAAACAAGGCTCACAAATACGTGCAGCTGAATCTCAACTGAACACCCTTGCCCTTATCGACACTTGCAGGTAAGCTATGCTCAGCATGCAGACATGACTGCTAACAAAATAAGCAGCAGCAAGCACTTTGAGAGAGCCTGCGTATAAACAAACCCTGGTCATTGGGATCAGGCAGGCATGCCAATAACCTATTTCAGCTCAAACCTCTCTCCCTCCCGTATTCCCTTTTACGAGAAGCAGACAGCCTTGCATTCTACCCATTTTCTATTCTTGCAACCGAGCTAAGTTATTCAACAACATGTGACGCGCCACACTGTTTCACGTGAGAGTGTCACTCCCTGTGTCCATTCACTATCTGATATTTTTACCCAGCTGCTCTGGATTCCCAGTCTCCTCACACAATGTGCTCCCTAATGTGAGCTGACTGCTCCTAGATCAGCATTGGACTTGCACTGCTCTTCAGATGCTTCCTACATCAGAACAGAAACTTTGGAAAGCACTTAAAATGCAGTTCTGGTCAGCTTTTGCAAGCCAGCATACAGACAGCTGCTCAACCCTCTGATTTTACTTCTCCATTTGCTCAGTAAAAGGATACATTCACCAACTTGCTTGTATACCCTCTCCTCTGCCTTATCAACATTGAGTTGCACGGTACCACAGCCTATTTTTGGTCCTAGCACTTACCAGAGCTGGATTTCATCATCACCAGCAGGCCCATGAAGTTGCTCCTGCACTGAAAATGCCACTCACAGAAATCAGGATTTGGGTCCTAGTTCCTAGTTCCTATCAGCAAGACACTAAGCAAGAAGCTTGCAGAGTAGAGCAGAGCAGAAGAGTCAGCCAAACCAGCACTGCCACACAAGAGGCCCTTGTGTGCCTCCATCCTTGGCTACAACAAGACTTGTAGCATTGACCCTGTTAGTAACTCTAGCAGTAGTTCCTACCTAAACCATCCTTGCTGGTACCATCTCAAACAATGACTTAAGAAGGGAAGCATTGGGACCAAAGTATAATGTGCCAAACCAGAGTGCAAGGAGGTTCATGAACATACCTATGATGCGCGCTCTCTCTCACTTGCGCGCTTCTCTCTCTCAGTACTCAATGACTGTGTAGGATACAACCACCTCAGAATTAGCCAGCTGCATTAAAGAGCACAATTTTGAAGTGCTAACAAGGAAGACGGCTTATCTATGTGCACATCAACAGTTGTGACAGAGCTGGAAGAGTTCATGCTTCAAGTTGCTCCCAGTAACAGTAGTGTCAACTACTAAGAAAAAAACTTCCTCTTCCCACTACAAACCCATAGTTTTGTCTCACAAGTAATATCAGTTGCAAATAACATTTAGTTTTCAAACACATTCACTCTTGTAAGTTTGCCATGTCACTAACACCCTCTTCCCACAAAAGGCTGACCACATGTAGACAGCAGCGTGCTTCACAAAAATGAAGTCAGCAGGATTATTCCCTACTATATAAGGAGAGAAAAGATAGAAAGTCAATTCCTAAAGTTGCTTAAGTAGACATTGGCAAAAACTGGAATGAAACTTAAGGGGCTTTTTGTGTTGTTTCTTTTTCCTTTTACATCCTGTACAATGTACTTTCAGTCAGTCACATTGCTGCTTTTTGCGCAACTTCTGTTTTGCACTACACTGTTCTATTGGTACTAATGATTGAAATAACCTCTGTCAATTTAAATTGACATCAACTTGTATTACTGGCTATTTTATCTCCCTAAAGGTGATGTGCAGAACTGCCCTGAAGAACAGTAACTGGGCAATAAATGTAACACTCGAAGAAGCTGGAATTATTTTAACTCAAAACCCACTTCTTTTTATCTTCACTTCAACAGGGGTGCTCATGTACATTGGCTGAAACGATTCAAGACAGGGATATAGCTCCAGGTGCCTTGCAGAGTCCCACCACTGAAAATGGGGATGTGCCAGTAAAGAGGGAAATCTGGTGATCAGCCTGACTGAATCAAAAGCTGCACATGACATCCTGTAAAACAAGTTACTCACATGGTCCAGGAGACCATTCCTGGGATATTTAAATTGTCCACTCCCCCTGAATGAAGCCAGGTCACACCAATACGTAACAATAGCATTTCAGACCTGTGAGTGTTTTAGAAATAAGACCTCAGAGTGGCTACCTCGGTAAAACTGGTGGCAGATGACAACAGACACCAGTGGTCAGGGAGCCCTGACATTTGCCACTCCAGGACCCAAGTTTTTCTGTTGCTACACCTGTCTCAGATCTAACTGTTCAAGACAACAGCCTTCCATGGTGGTGTTCAACCTCCAGTCAATTTGACTTTATAAGTTTCAGTAAAACTTGGGTAGGCTGTTTTGAAGAACAAGGTAGAGTATGAATAGCTTCTGATTTTCTTTGTTTGGAAGTTCTGCAAAAGCATACCACCCTGGGATGAGAGAACTGCTTTTGCTGTCCACACGAAAATATGCCCAGGATTTGGCAGGTTACAAAGCTTAATATATTATATCACTGTTTGGACATGCTTTGTAGAAGGTCAAAAAACTTAATCCTGACAGGGGACAGGATGAGAGGGAATGGCCACAAGCTCTGCCAGGGGAGATTTAGGCTGGACATTAGGAAAAAATTTTTCACAGAAAGGGTCATTGGGCACTGGAACAGGCTGCCCAGGGAAGTGGTTGATTCACCTTCCCTGGAGGTGTTTAAGGCATGGGTGGACGAGGTGCTAAGGGGCATGGTTTAGTGTTTGATAGGAATGGTTGGACTCTATGATCCAGTGGGTCTCTTCCAACCTGGTTATTCTGTGATTCTATGAATCCACCCTGAATCCATTCATGACAGCAAGCACCTACTGGTTCTGGTCACCAGGTCAGCTCAGTAACTGAGGCAGACAATGCCTCACACCTTGCAATGTCTATTTATTTCTTGTCTCCAATGAAAACAAATCCCATAGTTGAAGGTAATGCCACACAGAGCCAAATGTGATTAGAAAGTTTCCCCTAATACTCATTAAGATCCAGGCTTTTACTATGTTTGAAGTGTACAACTATCCTTCCTGAGAACTCATGCTGAAATATGTCTCTAAGAAAGGAGGTAACTGCAACACTATCACCACCTCCCTCCCTCTTCCTCTCCTCAGCAAGATGCTCGGGCATGAAAGGCAGCATACATTTCTCCTTGTCGCTGTGAGGAAGGAAAAATTAAAAGATCTTTTAGGTGTTGGTACAGGGAGTACTGCAAGAAGCCTTCTGGAAGAGTAAAGGAAATATAAGGAGTATGCTCCAGTTAGTGAAACCCAACAGAGGAATTTTACAGTGTATGTACTTTCTTTAAAAGCCACACATTTTACTTTAAGCCTGTTCCATTGTACTTGCCAAAGGAAAGAGGAGAAACCTCACATAGCGCCTGGAGAGGTTTCTCCCCAGGAAATCCTCACGTCTCCTTTGCTTGCACTGCTGATGTTGCTCAGAGCTGTCTGTCAGGTGACATTTACAAGCACATTACCATGTTTGACAGCAACCCTTCACCACAAAAGTTTCCAGAGAAGTTACCCTGCTCCATGAGGTTTCTCATTTTCCCTATTGGCTACACACTCATTCAGCGCTCTGCTACTTACATCAACACTCAGATACAAACGCACCAAAATAGACGGTGTCCTGAGACCCCAGCTGCAGGCAAACAGACGTCGTCTTTAAATAATCCAGGCAGAGAGGCGAAGGGGTCAGAAAGCACCCCCGGGCCACCTCCCACTGCTAATGGAGACTTGCAGACAGCCTTGCTGGGACCAACTCATGTCACTAATTAGGGTGCAGGTCCCAGGGCTTCAAAGAGACAGAGACTGACCAGGGCGGGTAATGCCCTGAAGGAGATGCAGAGCCACAGCCCATTGTCAGCGGGACAAAAGGCCCTATTATTGCTCCCAAGAGCAGGGCTGCTCTTACCGTAATTAGGAGACAAAGATGCACGATTTAGGATTTTACATAATCAAGAGATACTCTCCCAAGCGGGAGCCCCTCTCACACAATCGGTGGATTAAGCATTGTTTATTCTACCGCAAGTAAACAATGAGGTGCTCCCTCCCATCACTCCCGCTTGGGGCTTTACATGAAAAAGCAGCACTGGGGAAGACAATGTGGGGTGTCTTTTCATCTGATTTTGAACAGCTAACCCCGTGAGTTGAAGTTGTTCATTTGACAGTATCTGGAAGGGTAGTGGCCCACCCTGTAAATTAGATGTTCCCATACAGATCCCGGGGCTACTGGACAGCCTCACCTTTTCTTGATACTTAGCAGAGAGGGGCTGGGACAGACAGACTCTCTGGGGGCGAGAAGCTTCATTTACACAACAGCACTACAAAGGCAGGATTAGAGGACCACAAGGAAGCCAGGCAGAAGCTCCTGCACACCTTAGCACTTTGCCGCTGCTGGGGATGCATCCCTGAAGGAAGGCTGGTACCACTGCACGCTGAGCATCGCTCCAGAGCTGATGTCTGCAATCATTTTTATACTAACTACTGGGGAAGCACAAAGGAGTCGGATGCGTGGTTTACAAAGAAAGACACGGCTAGGCAGAATAAGCATCGCTTATTTTTGGTCATGACAAAACAGTCTGTGCTGAGCTACCTAAAACGGTAGCTGCAAACCAACTGACGGACCCAGATCATCTGGCTCTGAGATGCACAACGTCTGATACCTGCCTCACAGAAGTCCTGATCAAGTGACTCTACTTTTATGATACTGGCAATAAAAAGGGACAGAGTGTGTTCTGCTCCATGCTCTTTGCTCATAGCACAGCTGCTACACTTTTTTATTTGAACTCTGTTTAAGGGGACTTCTTCCTCTTTGTCTTCTATAACAGGGAAACACCAGGATCTGATTAATGCCTAACATTTTTCAGTTTCTTCTCCTGCCACAAGTACACCCACAGACATGTGTCTCCTGCTCTGATACTCTAGCAAAACATCCCTTTCTTCACCTCTTCCACCCAAAACCCTATACTCCTAAGTCTCACTATGAGGAATCATTTCAGTCACATGAGCTCAGGACTGAGAATGGTGCACCACACGAATCCTACAAACATCCTTGCAGAACTCCAGGAACCAGGGGATTACAGCCCCTGCCTGCCAAGGATTTTAACCTATTTCCTTTGGGATGAAACAGTCACCTCAACAGCAGCCCAGACTGCTCTGCTTACTAGAGGATTTTCTGCTAGTTGGACCAAGCAGACAGTGCCATTTGACTTGTCTAGACTAGGACAAAAGGTGTGTTTCAAACCAGATAGGCAGGGCAAGTTGCATTTGTATATGTTAGCTGACCACAGAGAACCACTGCTTCCTTGTCCTGCCCTATGTCCACTGACATGCCTTAATTTGCTAAAGCAAATATTTGTCAGAACTCCCCTTACCATCGTCTAGACAAGCCCATAAAGACCAGCACCCCAGCACTAGCCCTGACTTGTGCCCATGAAGCTTGACAATCGTGGCTTTGACTTAGGAACACATATTAGTCTTTGTTGCTCAACACTATCAAGGGCAGCAAAATCCATTTCAGGAGTATATCATCCAAAAGCAAGCCTCATAATCCTAGAGAAAGAGTTGCATGAAGAGGAACAGCACATCTGTGCAGCTAGCATCTTTTTGCCTTGCTGCAGGAGAATGCAAAGCTGCCAAGCCAGAAAGTTATCTGTTCTACTGCCTTTCACCCACCACTCAAAGTGAAGGAATTCACCTCTCCACACAGGTCTATGACATGTAACTTTGCAAAGAGGTTGTTTCCCCACAGAAGCTTCAAATTGAGGCTGATGCCAGTATGAACCTAGTAAGGCAGCCGTTTTCTTCAAAGCATAAAGTATATGGCAAAATTATCTGAGATTCCCTTCTACGGGGGTTGCAGAACTCTTACCAGAGAACAACTGTTTCTGTTTTGCTCTATAATGAAAATTTACTTAATTTACTACAGAAACAGCAAACTCCATTTAATTAACTACTATTTGCTGGACCATGTTTAAGAAAGAGCTTTCCAGCATTTTTCCCAAATAATTACAGCACTTAGAATGCTTTTAAAAATGGTTTTATATGTATTTATTAACACAATCTAATTTTAGAAAATTGAAAATGTAACAGAATTAATACCATTTAATGGAATGGGATGGCTCTGCTCCATGCATTCCACTAAGAAACTATTCAGGAGAGAGCGTTGATGCTTCAAGATGCTGAATTCTGCACCCTTCTGAAGAGATCACTAAAGTCCAATATCACAAAGTAAGCTTAAAATACTGACAAGCTTCTGCAAATAGACAATCTCCTTTTCTAAAATAGCAGCCTTTCTACATGTTTAAACAAGATTTTGGAGTATCTCTTTTATATCATAAAATCATTTAGGTTGGGAAAGACCTTTAAGATCATTGAGTTCAGCCCTTAACTCAGCACTGCCAAATCCACCACTAGACCATGTCCCTAAGTGCCACATCTACACATCTTTTAAATACCTCCAGGGACGATGACTCTACCACTTCCCTAGGCAGCCTCTTCCAGTGCTTGACAACCTTTTCAGCTTAGTGATATTTCTTAATATCTAACTGAAACCTCCCCTGATACAGTATCTTCATGTATCTGGCTCTACATTTTCCTACAGTGAAAAATAGGAAATAAAAAAGTATCAGGAGTCCCAAAGGAAATTACTTAGAATCACAGAATCACTAGGTTGGAAAGGACCCACCGGATAATTGAGTCCAACCATTCCTATCAGTCACTAAACCATGCCCTTCAGCACCTCATCCACCGTCTTTCAAATACCTCCAAGGAAGGTGACTCAACCACCTCCCTGGGCAGCCTGTTCCAGTGCCCAGTGACCCCTTCTGTGAAAAATTTTTTCCTGATGTCAAGTCTACACCTCCCCTCGCGGAGCTTGAGGCCATTCCCTCTTGTCCTGTCAAAACACAGCACCTTCCCAAACAATTAACAACTCATTTTTTCTCGTGAAGAGAAGCTGGTTTAAGCCAAAATGCAAATAATTCTTTAACCTCAACAGGCAGAAAAGCATAAAACATTTTATGGAAAGTCTGGAACTAGAAACTTATCTATCTTCACTCATTCCCATAACAGACAACAAAACCTTTACATCCAACAACTTTTCCTGCTCATGCAGAATAAGATTCAGGTACAAGCCTATCTTACAAGACTTTTATCAAGTTTTGCTTCACATTTTAAGCATCTTTAGTTTAACTTCTTAAAATTTTGCAATGTTGGCATTTCACAGTTTTGTGTAACAACAATGATTCTTGAGGCAAGAAAAGGGTGCTTTAACTTCTACAAGCACTCCCCCTTATTAATCAGCAGGATTTCTTGTATTTGGAAAAAAAAAATCATAACGATATAATATGAGGCAGAAACATTTAAAAATCTGTTAAAAAAACAAAGTGGGGTCAGTTTACAGTGCAGAAGGATGAATGGCTTCTGCCCCTGCTCAGTGGGCTCCCCCAGGCCACCTGGTGACGAGAAATACTCTCGGGACTATTTCTTACCTCAGCGAACTATCTGGATGTGTCTCCATGTGGGACTCCAGCCCATATTTGCAAAAAAAATCTTTGAAACACACTGGACAATGATAAACTTCATCCTCAGGCTTCTTATCCCCTTCACCAGAGTAACCATCCTCGACAACCTTTAGAAAGAGGGAAAAAAAACCTCACTAGACCAAATGTTACACAACAAACTAAACAAGCAATTGATCTGAAGTTCTCTTAAAAACAAACTAGCAGGTTTCATCCATAACCACACTGCAGGCAACCAGGAATGACTGATTTCAGCAACAGAGGGTGAGCGACAGAAGCCCCATGCATGTGTGAGAACGTGTGCAATGGGAAAGG
This sequence comes from Clamator glandarius, assembly GCA_033459285.1. Lineage (NCBI taxonomy): Eukaryota > Metazoa > Chordata > Aves > Cuculiformes > Cuculidae > Clamator > Clamator glandarius. The sequence continues at coordinate 1,228,394 of JAUNZM010000136.1, forward strand.
AAGCTCAGTAGGAGATAAAGTATGCGGCAAAGTCACAGACGCTTCAGTTCTAATGAGAAACTGGGATTTGAACAACTTATAAACACATATGTTTATATACTACTGAACTAGCATTTCTCCCCCTTCAGAAAAACAGGAGAGTTGTCAGCCTCAATTATTTAAGCCACTGAGGTACTGCCAACTCCTAGCTCAAGTGGTCCAGGGAAAAGCAATGAATATCTGCATGTTTTCTAGAGCACTTCTTTGACTACAGGGAGAAAAGCATGCACAGAAGTAAGGGATACTAAGCTAAATGGAACTGCTACTAGCTTGCCATTTAGAGATAGTAAGTGGAAGGGGTCAAGTTAAGTTTGGCAGCCAGCATACATTTTGCATAAATAACTGAAATGCACTAAAATATTTCATAAACAAAACCTTAATGGAAATATCTAGCCTTCAAATAAATATTTTTTGGTTGCTCTTGCAACTCAAATAATGCAGGATTACACTACTGTGAAAGGGAAATGTACTACAGATTTTTCTTCCTCCAGATCAAGACAAAAACAAACTTAAGTTGTTGCTGCTTTTGAAGTAAATATATTTTTTTTAAAAAGTGCACTATTCTGCAAGACTACTATGCAACAAAAAAGAGAAAAGAAAATTTAGGGAAAAAGCTGCAGCAGCAAAATAGTAATCTATCCTCGTGTCATCCAACATCAATTACCTAGTATAAATCATAAACTAAATGCAAAAAAAAAACCCCAAACCAAAAAAACCCCCAGAAAATAATTGAAAAAATTGAATTCTTTCAATCTCTGAAACTGGAAATTCATCTTCAGCCTCAGACAAGTGTTGGCTACACAGGAAAAGCGTGGCATCTTGAAATATATATACAGCTGTAACAAGACTAGACTTCAATATTTCTATGCTAACTGCATGAACACAACAGCTGATGGTTTAGGAGGGAGCCAGGAAAGCCTTTTGCTTCATGACCCATAAAGAACCTTTTTTGCAGGTGTCCTCTCCTCTCTGTCCATCTCAGCATCACGATTAAACTTCCGTTTTGTAGATAATCGCCTGCGCTTCAGTGGAGATGGGGGTGTTGTGGTTGCTGTGCTGTTCGGATCCTTCTCGTGAATCTTCATGTGCCTGAGCAGGAGGAGGAAGAAGACACTGTCAGCAGGCAAACTGGGGCAGAAGGTCCACATAAATTTTAATGCCAACACCACTTCTAAGGTTTGCCTTTAAAGGATACCAGCAGAGATTCCATAAACCACACTGCGCTTCTGAAAGACAGCTGGGGCACGATCCAGCACAGGCCCTTTGCAGCACCCAAGACCGTATAGGGCCACGGCTGGGAGCTCGGCAGCTCTCTCCTATACCCAGACCCACAGCACTTGCCCCATGAGCCTCATGCCCACCTCCTGTCATCCACCAGGTCCTGATTCTGCCTAATTTCACCTCTCTTGGTGCAAAAAAAGCACCCCCATCTTCACCCAGATGTTCTTTTACAGCTTCATAGTACTCCAAATGGATCAGTACATGCCAATGTCGGAGCAACATTTCTTAAATACGTTTGTTTCCTTCACATCCTTTGCACACTGATACCCCTCAATATCAAATCTCAACTGCAACTTCAAAGTCAAGATACATCTGTCATATTGTTAACCTGCAGCAGGTTTGACTTGCAAAACTCCATATTGCCAATGCAACCTGCTTCCTCAGGAAAATAACTACTTCCAGTCACAAAGACACTGGAAAGTGGAAAGGGACAAAATGGCTCAGGAAGCAATCTCATGAATTTCTGTATAGCTGACTCACTTGCCTCTTGGTCTTCTGAATCTGCAACCTGAGCAAGACATTGTCATCTGGTTTGAGGGTATTGCTCCTGTGCTTCTTTTTCTGAGTACTAAAAGCTCAAACCATAAACTTCCTTGTCTAAAAACCGTAGGGCTGGCAGCCGTACTTCAAAATCAGTGTTTTTAAAAAAAAAAAAATCAAACTTAGGTCTATCTACATGCAATGGAAATTTTTGCTTGTAATAGGTAGAAATGGGAGTGCAGGAAAGAGCTGCCCTTTGTCTCCAGGACTGACTTCAAAGCAGCACAAGGGAGACAAAGTTAACGGCATTTGTGCACATCCTTCAGAAGTCACACCCCCAACTCGGCTCAGGACCATGCCATTTAGCTTGACTGTACGCTATCATGTTCAAACATGAGTGAATGCTGTAACCTAGACGAGTCTCCTATGCTCTCATAGCTGCTGGGGTGTTATGACATAAAATCAGTTTTAGTTTTGGATGCCAAGGGCACGATGCTTCACGATAAAACACTGGTCCAAACTGACCCACAGGCAGACTCCACTGGAGCTGCTGGGAGGACTGTCTCCTCACCCAACACCTATTTTTTTAACGTTTCCTTTCACAATCTCTGAACCTTTAAAACAAAGAAAAGGGATCTAAATTACCATCTCAGACTACAGCCAGGCTTCTGAGGGTGTTATGTGGTAACAGCCTCAAGCCAAAAGCAGCACACGTACAAGAGCTGATGCAAGATTTAAAATGGCTGTCCAGACACTGCCTGCTTTCAATGTCTGGCAAGGCTGGATCTGCTCGGAGGGACAAGTCTTCACAAGGGAAAAATGTAGCTTCCCCAGCCTCCCAGTAACCCTCACTGGTCACACGAGCAGTAGATGGGCACTGGTGGTACCTGTCAGTCACACTGTGGGAGGTTCAAGGAGGAGAGAGCATCTGTGTGCAGATGTGCCCTGCAGGTTGGGCACAGCATCATAAAATGTTGCTGAATTTGTCTGACCTCTTTCCCTGACAACCGCTCCACTGGGAGCTGAGGGAAGGTTGAAGCTCTGAGGTTCTGGCTCTCCCCAGATTCAACAGGACCCAGGGAGAAGTTGGAGCACTAACACAGCCTCTGCAGCACAGTGCCCTCCCCTGTCTCCATCCTCTGGTAGCCCAGTCACCATAGGCTCAAAAGGCAACTCATTTATCTGCATGAATTTAGTGCTATCTGGTCTCACAAAATCTGCAGTGAAAGTATCTGCAGGTATTGTACCCCTCATTGTCTTTATTTTGTTTTATCTTTATTTTTGTCCCTTCTTACGGCACTGATCTAATTTCTCATGTTAGCTAAGTCAATCCCAGAGCTTCCTACGGGTGATGGATCATCAGTGTGAGGAGCAGTTTCCTATATTCACACAAGAATAAGGGAAAATAAACCAGTTATTTGTTCAAAGGGTTTCTGTCCACAATGGTTGAACACAGAAAGCATCTGGGAACAACAAAACGTAGTATTCAATTCCACAGGCAAAGCAAAACCTGGCAGGTGTTTTTTTTGGTCTTTTTTCACCTATTTTTTCTTTTTGGTAAAGACTTCTTACCAGTTTTGATGAGCTCTTGAAAGTGAGATAAGAGGCTTTTGCATGTGCCTGTCCCCCAAGCCCTTCAGACACACACACACACACACGGTCTGCATGCTTAGCCTTCTGGCATCCTAGCTGATGCATATTACTTGGCCAGTTACTTTTCAGTGAGCAAAAGCAGTCAAGCTAAATCATGCTTACTCAGAAAACAAACAACAAAAAAATCTGCTATGCATTAAGCTCCTACTTTCTTTTAAATCCTTTTTGCCAGTAACAAGTACACAAAACTCCTGTTTAGTAGCTACCCATGCAAAACAGCTTCCTCAGCGCTGAGTTCTTTCCTCCTACCGTCTGTCCACCTATTGAACTCCGCCTGTCGCAATGGAGCTGCTCCTACTTGAGAGGAGTGCAATGGCACATCCATAACATACCAAGAAGAGAAACTGTTGAGATATCCGGGTTAGTGGCAGTCCAGCCTGGAGCCTCTGCCTCACGTGATCTAACACATGCAAACATATGGTTTCCTGCAAGTCCTGAAAGCAGTTCTGTCGTGTCCACAATATAATGTATGCTAGTAAGGCAGGGCTTCCTAGTGTGGCGGTAGCACCGCAGTGACGGGGCTTTGCTGTGTCTGGTATCAGTCACCTGCTGCCCCCAGCCTGCAGATCTTCCTGCAACTTGCATGCTTTTGCCATGCCCTAAAAGCAAAAGCAGAATCCGTACCCACAGCAAGGAATGTGGTAATCCCTTCATGTTTTAGTTTTGCATATTTGAAAGGAAGCAGTCCAAGCTATTGAGCTATAAACAGGAAGACACCCTGACTGCATCTTTGACTTTTACTGTGCAGGTCAAATATCACAGCCGCTGTGATAGCTCTTTGCATGTGATCATTAAGGCAAAAAGAAAAACCCCAAACCAAAGCAGCAGGTTCCAGAGTTCTCAGATAGTCACAACCTGTCCACATTACAGACAGCAGGTTTGTTCCTTTGGCAGGTTAAGCAAGTTTCACTACATCAAGCCAAGGGTGGAGAGGAAAAAGATTACTAGAGCTGCAGCCCAAGATAAGCAGGAAGATAAAGCTGAGCAGTACAAAGGATAGACACAATCTTCATCTCTCTCTTTTACTTTGCAACATGGATGTCATTCTGCCTTGAGAAAACATTTATCACCCAGCTTGGGCTGAACTGCAGCAGATGCCAAGTCACATCCACATCCACAACCTTTCTTTTAAAGTTAAACACTTCCTTCACCAAGGCTCCTCTCACTTAAAACATTTTCTAACTATAATTAGGGGAAGGGGGAAAGTATTTGTGTTGCCTTATCCTCCTTAAGAAGAGTTTGCCTTGATCAGATCTTACATGTAACACTGAAAATGCTTGACCTCACCATTTAGCCTGCCAAGATACAAGGAGAACAAGAACAAAACTATGCTTAGAAGTTATTTTCCCATTGTGACTATAACAACGTATTTTGGCCTAACAACACTGGCATACCTTGAATATGAAAGCCAGGCTCATAAGTCAGCCTGGCTTTCAGCATCTTACAATGATAAAGGAAAATGATATGACATTCCTCAGTTCCAAAAAATACAGATACACACTCAACACTTTAAGTAAGAATGTAGCGCAAAAAGAAGGGCAAAATCAGGACATGCACAGAAATGCTCACATTCAAACACAGACACAGGTTACAGCAGCACATACCAGTAGCTCTGAAGTGACCAGTACTGCAGCTCAGAAGAGAGCCAGAGCCACAATGAATGAAACTTGTCTCTTTTTTTTCTAATTTGAATTAATGAATTGTGGCTCTGAGCCATGCTACAGAGCAACCCAAGAACAGCAGGCAAGCTCGGGAAGGTACAGGGCCCTGAAACCTCCACTTCATATGGTGGTGGTTAGTCTTCCCAGCATGCATACAGGTACACATACACTTGGACATTACTGAGGGTGGAATGCTAAAATGCAACCATGATAAACAGGGTGAAAGGAAGGAGATAAAAATTTGAGCTTAATACTGTGGAGGACTCCTTTGCACTAAGTGCTTGCTAGACTTGATTACCTCCCAGAGAAAGTGACGGAACGGTATTTAAAATGAGACCAGATAGAGAGCCAGTTGCAAAGAACAATCCTGAAATGGAAAGAGGAAATTAAATATTTTCCAAACAAGGTCTGATCCACCTCTGAACTAAACACTTAATGTTTAAGAACTGCTATGCAAAAAACACAGATAACTTGCTACATGCTATGCTTTTCGCAGCACAGCTGTACATGAAAAAGCTCTCCTCAGAATTTCTTCTCTCCCTCTCACACAAGGAATTTCGCAGGTGAGCCAAGAGGATCCAACTGTGCTACAACTGTGTGCCAGTCAGTCCTCTTGACAAAATCACATTTTTCAAGTGCTTGACTGCCTTTCATTCCATCCTCCCCCTGAGAATCACCTTCCGTTTCCCCTCTTCTGCCACAGATTTCCTCTCCCCTCTAACAGTCACGTGAACAGGATGACTAAGATGATACTGCACAAGAATTCCCCCAGCTACTTTCTTTTGTTTTCTTTTATAAAACAATTGGACAGAAAAAGTTTTCAGTCACACGCTGCAATGCAGAGAGTGGTTTCAGAAGGGTGAATATTCCACCAGAACAGTAGCAAGTGAATACTTTGCTACTTTACATTGAAGAAGAGACTTTTGTAATAATAAACAAATGTAGAACTCAAGTGCCTTAATCCTTTTTCTCCCCACGGATGGTCTTGGACCAATGCCTAAAGGAGGTGACTCACAGGAGGGGGGGGGGGGAAAGCATGTACTGAAGTGACATGCAGCTCCTGCTGGTCACATCCCTGTCTTTACCGCACCTCGAAAAAGAGTTGCTGTATTTTCTTAATGCCAAGAGGATTTGCATGATGATCTTATAAGCTTTCTGGAGGTCTTGAAACAGGGCAGCCTACAGCTTCAATGCCAAAACCAGAACGTGGGCAGGTTTTGACTGGCTGGCTCAAGGCTAGAACGAGGAGTCAAACCATCCTGAAAGAGCCAACTGCAAGACACAGTTGCTCCCAGCTCTGAGTCCCACTGAATTATGAACAAAACCAGGAGCTCCTGCTTTGCATGCAGATAACCCAATCAGCGCCACTTTGGCTCTTGGAGAGGAAGCATCCCTCAGCATGCGTGGGAATCCCTCACCTGTAACTCTGGGGAGAAAAACCACTCTGGATTTCCACAGCTGCTGCTGTGCTCCACATACCTAAGAGAAAGGGCCTGCCTGGCTCAGAGACCTGGGCAAAAGGAAAGTGTGGAACAAAAGCATGTATCTGCAGCCTCTGCATAGGCACCAGGGTTAAGCCTCTCACTTATAACTATAGCAGCACAAGCACTGCTGGCTTTCAGTCAAGAAAGGTTTATGCCAGGTAGGTCTGATTAGAAGGAGCAGCATGTCCAGAGGGGGAGCAGCAAGGAATTTCACTGAGGCCTGGTTGGGAAAGTCCCAGAATCTAAATCAAGATTAATTTTTGAGCATAGGACCCAGTGCGTGTATGAACACCCTCTTCCTCCCTCACATCTCCATGCCTGTGGAAATGAAATGAAGTGGGGAGTCCAATGAATCCAGGCATTATCAGTCCAGAGAGATCATCTGACAGTATCAAGTTCAGATTCTGGCTTCATATCCCACATATTATTTTAAGTTTCTCCACTTTACCACTAGATGTACCCTATACTCTGCTGTATTGCATGTGGTCATTCCTCACGTCCCTCATGATTTCAGAGCAGTTCAGTATCAAAATCAAGGGGACGATCCTCATACATCTGATACATATCAAAAGACAAGGGAACCAAACACCCAATCATTCAGAGACTAAAAATAAAATCCACTGTTTTATATCCTTCATGTTATTTAAAATATACCTTTTTTTTTATCTCCAACATGAAGAATTTCTAAAGTTCAGCAAGCTGGTCTATGAAGGACTGAGCTGGTTAGATGTTTTAAGCACAATTTAATGGATTCAATTGCTTTAGCTCTTCTGCTGTTTTCTTCCCTGAGATCTTTCCATTACCTTGCTACCTTCAAATAACAGTAAATAATCTCTAAAGAATCAAAAAAACCCCAATTTTCAATTATCTACAGTAAAAAAAAAGCATGACTATCATTCAGAACAAAATAAAACATCTCTGGGGGTTTGGGGTTTTCTTTGTTTGAGTTTTTTTTAATAAAAAAAAGGCCTGCATTGCTTAACCCTCAACTTTGTGCCACTGTGTCAGAATCAACAAGAGTGGATGTATCCAAGACAGGTTGAAATTTGGAGCATGACATTCTTCTAGCCCCACAGAATGAAAAAAGGCTCATAGAATAAGAGAAAACAGCCTTCAAAATTCCACTGATAACTTTTCTTGTGAGACATTTCTAGGTCGCACCATAGTCACTAGTTTTTGTCTCATCCTGCTTAACAAATGTTACTTCAGCCCAAACTGTCTAGAAATGCAGGAAAACACAGGGAACGCCTCTTTGAAGCTTCTGCCATTCGACATGCATGGGAACTAAATCCTAACCAAACAGGAAGTTAAGTAGCAGCATCTTTAGAAGCGATCACTTAATATACTACTGCTAGCCCTCTCCTTAAGTCTCATGAATATGACTGGAACTTAAAAGTGTAGTAACATTATACCACCGGGTTAAAGAGTTTAGTCAGTTGCTTGTTTGTTAAAACATGTAGAGAATCTGTATTAACAATATATTTCCAGTGCTAATTACCAACACTACCCACTTAAGAAAGCAATCCACTCAGTCCTTGCCAGCTGTAATCACAGGAGCCAGTAAGATGCAGGTAACTTTGCAAATCAGACACTGATCTGTACTTGGACCAGTTTGTGTTTGTCTTGTCTTCTTGGCTTGTTTGCTATTTGTATCCTCAAAAAAACCAAAAAGTGACCCCAAAAGCCCTCAGACAGGCATACAGACTTCACAGCGAGTCAAGAGACAGCTGAATACCAAAACCCAGCCATTTGGGCAACACCCACTTACAACTGTAGAGCAATCTCTAAACAAATTTTAAGTACCACCAAATTCTCTATCGGTAACCAGTGTTGAACGCATAGGATAAATAAAATGAAGCTGAACAGCAAGAAATCTCCACAGCTACACTAGTAACAAAGCCCTTGCAATGCACACAATGAAAGAGCAGGGTGGGGCAAATGGGTCCCAGGAAAGATCAGATTGGGAAGCACTGACTCATTTTAGCCACATGTCTGCAGCTAGGCGCAGCAGATCCCCCCAGCTAACATTCCCCATGGCACCCAAAGTCCTGCAGCCTTGTTGGTGCAGCAGCACAGCTCAGTATCTTCAGAGGCCCTAGCCTTTATTAGCTCTGCCAATAGGGCAACCATGGCCCTGGTGAGCCTCCCTGCAAAGCAGCGTGCAGCGGCATGTGGGTGTAGCAGCCCCCTTGGCGTCCCTTTGAGAACTGTTGCTGCTCAAGGTGCTGCACAGATGTGTTGTAAGCACGCCCCCAAGCCCAGTGCAGCCTGTCATGCTGCCTGTCTTCAAGTGCAATGAGGTCCTCCCAGCAAAGCAAAAATAATCCTAGAGCGGAGCCAGCAGACAGCATCATTAGGATGACGTGAGCATTGTTATTTAGATGCACCAGGACTAGCTGGTTGTGCTAAGGCTACCAAAGCCACCTGCGATTACATTCAAGTGACAGATTAGAAATCCCTTTTCATTGCTACCAGGACAGCCTGAGAAGTTAGCAGTGCGACATGGCTGCCGATTTGTGATACCCAAGGACATAAGATACACACACATGCACACAGAGCATTTTGTATTTTTCTCCCAGAGTAAAATTTTGCTTCGCTGTGAATAAAGGCGAGTTGTAAGCATGAGTGAAAGGAAAGATACTGATCTACAAATCCAAAGCGGGGTGGTGGTGGGGTACCCTTTCTGAATAATTATGCTGTATGTATGTATATGCAACTACTTGCTCTGCAGAATCAGCAAGTTCAAACAGGCTGAGATTGATACAACTACATTCCCAGCTTGGCTCACAGTTACTCCTGTTTGTTCCCTACCAGCAGCACTGTCAGAACACCTCAAAGGGAAAAAAGGGAGACACATATTTGCCTGATGATGCTGTGACAGGGAAGTGATTCAAACCATGGCTCCAAAGCAAGGCTTCCCAACGAACAGCAAAAGAAAGCATTCACTTGCAGTTCACATCAATCCTTGCAATAAGGTGAGGCAAAAGAGGAGGAGAAGGCAGTGGGAGCTTCCCAGTATCACTTTACCAAACTGCCTTCCCACAGTCTGCATTAAATTCTGAGCAAACCTAAATTAACAATGCCAAATACTGCAAGGAGACTTACAAGCCCTTAAGGAACTCTTTCATAGGGACAGTATTAAACAAGATCCTTCTGAGGCCCCTGTACTCCCTTAAGCTTGGAGATAAAAGTTTATTAACAACAACAAAAATAAGCAGGAATAAGGTTTTTAAAAGTGTACCAAAAACCTGGGCTGGGACATTCTGAACTGCAGTTTTCTTTCACCTTTTTGGAAATTTGTGGTTTTCAGGCATGCCCTTTAGTTACCATAGTATATGGTAATGGTATAAATGGTACCGTGGTTCTTTAGTCAATGACTTCATTGCTGATTTTTCAGGAAACTTCATGTTTAAATAAAACAAGTGTTATTACATGGTAAGTGCAATTCTAGTTTTACATTTTAGCATCAGAAAAGGAAGCAGAGAGAGAGGAAAAAATAGACAAAGGATGTCAGAAGGGAGAGAAGTTTTATTCTTAAGAATAAACATGGTTGAACAAGTCTCAGGTACGTTCTACTCCTCTCCAAAACTGCACCCCTTTACCAACCAAGTAAACATAAGCTCCAGCTATTTCCTAGAACCAAGCAAAACCCTCATGCAGCTGCTTCTCTCTTACGCTCCACTGTTGAGCAATCCTGATGGCACAGCGCACAGAACAACTTGCTGCGTCACACAGCTCAAGGAGGAAAAAATAGATGGCCACAGCAATGCTGGGGACGCTGAGCAGATGGAGCTGAATACCTCCTCCTGGCACACACACACGCACAAGCATGCAAGCAAGCAAGCTGCACTAGATAAGAGAAACACATCTTTGTTAAAGCAGGGCTTCCGCATCACCCTGATATCAGCAGTCATCAAGTAACTTGAGGGGCAAGGAAGTTAAGGGGTTATCACTGCACACACACAAGCTGTGCAAACTTTTCCCAGTGCTGAGGACGGCATCCTAGCAAAAGAGGCTTCACGTGCTCAGCCCATTTCCTCTCCTGTTCCTGAACATGTGGTTCTCCTTCCTCATCAGTGGTGATCTCAAAGCGTTCCTCTGCTGAGCAAAGAAGCACTAGGAAAAAGTTCCAGGTTTTGTTACACATCTATTTAATCAAACGTAGTAGCTGGAAAGAGGAGTTCCCCACATGCCTTGTGCCACTTTACAGGAGTTTGGGAACTTTTGCCCTCAAGTGAAATTAATTTTGCTGCAGTCCATTAGCAATATGGATTGCTTTCCTCTCTTCACCCTTAGTCTGAGACACGTTGAGGTGGCTCAGTGTCAAAAATGAGCCACATAGAAGTTGTCCACCTCTTCTGTTTTGAGACATCATTTCACTTGAAGGACAGGAGAGCTGAATGAGGACTTACCAAAAGATCTCTGAATATTTAGAAAACTTTGGCGAAGAGGGCAGCCTAAAGAACTCAATGTATCTTTAGATGCCCTCAAGAAACAGAAAGCAGTATTTGCATATTGTGTACCATTTACCAGTTGTACAATGGCAATACTACTTTACAGACAGTGCCTTTGCCTAAGCTGCATGCATCATGCAAGTGAGCATCATGGCTCAAAAACCCAAGTGAAAGGCCCTGGCTAAGCACAAACACCATGATTCCCATCACCTTTTCTTTGTACAGAAATTTCCCCAAATGCTGACAGTGTCCTGTTAATGAAGAGCCAATTTTTAAAAGAGAGGAGGAAAGAAAGAGTGAAAAACCTGCTGACCCTGAGAGGGGGTACATTCTGCAGTTTGCTGGTTCCAGCATGCTGAACTAGAACAGGTTGAGCAGGTTAGATACTGGGGGGAGAAAAGGTAAAGCTGGAAGACATACTTTAAAGGTTGAACTACAGCAACCACAAATGCAGTTTGAGAGACTTTTCCTCATTCTCATGAGTAGGACCGGGAGTCTTTTCAGACAACAAGAGGCACACACATTCATTAGAGAAGTGATGCAAGTACTTGTGACATGTACGCACAACAGGCTGAGCAAAGATTACCTTAACATACAAAATTTCCCAGCAAATTTTCTCACTGCCAGCATTTTCTACATAGAATTGCCCAATTGAAGCAGAAGCTAGAAGACAAACCACCAACTGAAATGCCAACAAAACAACATGTTATTTGTTAACCTTGAGAGCTAACATCTCTGCATGAATCGCCTTAATGTCAGGCTTACAGCAAAGGACTAAAAGCACCTCAACTCCTTGCAAAGATCACCTGGATTTTGTAGCCCTTGCTAAGTTAAGGCTTGTATTTATTTTGTAGCTCTGCAAGGTGAGAAGGGGAAGTAACATCCCTGAGAATACTAAACCCTCATAGAAGGTGTCATTCCTGAAAGATCAAGGTCTCATGCTGCCATGTGCTCTGCGACTACAGTCTAATCTGTCAAGTGGCTTGTGCTCATTTGAGCTGTGACATGGGTAACACAGCAGCACTAAGCTATGCTCAATATGCTCTGTTATACAGAGATTTATGGTATTGCCCATGAGGACGGGGGGCATTACCCTGCTACATCAGACAACCTTCTCCTCAGCACAAGTTGCACCAGCAACCTGAACTTATTCCGAGCAGGGTGTCTCTTTTTTTTTTTTTGCCAGCAGAAAACCAAAACATAAAAATCCACAACCTTATGAAGTACAAAGTCAGACTTAGCTATTACTTAAAGGCAACACAGACAAAATCTAGGCCTGAAAAGCACACTGAAGTCTTTCTTATGTTCAGGTGCTGAAGAGCTCTGGAGATGCAAGTATAAGGTTCCTCATTGTGTACGCTTCAGTTCTCAAGAACAATGGAGCTAATTAAGGTCAGCATATAAATCTTAACTCTGCACTTCCTTGCTTTGCTTGATTCTAATCAGATCTCTGCATTCGTGTTTTTGTGTTAACTTCCTTTGCTGTTCTTTAATGATAACTGAAGGGGGATACCGTCCAAGGCTACAAGCAGCATGTAACACATCTTAAATCATGGCATCTCCTTTCAGCTCTTACAGCTCAGAGGTACTGTGGCATGAGAGCTCCTTCAGAGTCTCCTACTGATGAAGATATCCATAGGCAGAGTTTAGAGCACTCTATTTATGCATCATGTGAATTAAATAAAAGTTTATCTAAAGTCTTTACAAAAGATGACCTATCTACTCAGCAACAGTAAGACAGGCAGAAGTTTCTGACTGGGACCATTACAAAACACTTGAGTTTCCTAATTCTCATCACAGACACAGAGAAACAGGCTCTTACTGCTATACTGTTGTTGAAAGAAAACATCTTTCCTTCTTTCTTTCTTTCTCTCTTAGTCTTCTTCAAAACATGGGGATCCTAGCAGAAGACCAGTTGTTTACTCTGGATATATCTGCTGACAGAAAGACAAGAAACATCCCCTTCTCCACATGTGTTTCCCCATCCTACAAAACATACCAGTGAAAATGTAAGAAACATTTTTTAATTGCAAAAAAACCTAAAACAAGTATGATATCTCACTTGTTTCCTACAACTACAGTTATCTATTACTAGAAGCAGAAATTAGTCCTTTATGTTCATTATCCTTGCTCAAGAATTAGGGCACACGCATTTGCTGAAGCTTATCTTTCACTAGCATGTGGACATTGGCTAAATCATCTCCCACATATAAGGAATGGATTTGAAAGCATATAAAACATTTTGCTTCTTCATATTTAAAAAAAAACTGCCTATCAGTAACTACAACGATATAAAAGCTCCTTAGGAGACATCCAAAGAAATAATTCTATCATGCAAGACAATAAGAGAATGCCTTTTCACACGTGTGAATTGTCAGTCATTTTCATATGGCTATGGAGTTCCTTGGCTATTTGTTTTTAGCTTCAAGATCTTGTATGTTCAGTTTTTCAAAGCTACCCAGTGTTTAACACCAAATTTCCACTTGGCCATCTCTGCAAACCACCAGAAACCAAACCCTGTTGTAACAACGCAGTTTGTCTCCTCTCCTGGAAAAAAAAAATGCTCATCACATTTGGCTATGCTCTGCCTCCAAAACTCTCATCTTAAGCAAATGCCTGACTGAACATGCTAGACTGCAGAGATCCTATTTGTACTTGGAGGCTGGGCATTGTTACTGCGCTGCTCCCTACAAAGCACACACAACGCACGGGAAGCAGGCCAATGCCATAAATAACACAGGAGCAATTCACAGGTGGAATGCAGGGAGAGGATGGATTCAGCCAGATCTTGACGACACCTTGCCTATCAGATATTTGCAAAGTCACAGGCAGCGTGTACGCATGCCTGCCCAGGAAACAGAGATCCATGTTAAAGACAGCAGGGAAATCATTAAAGCATATGCATCTCAACCCCTGTGCCTTTATCAGGATCCAACACTCACCTTCCAACTAGTACGCTAACAATCTTCACCAAGCACACGCTCTTCATTTGCCAGTGAAGATGGCCGGCTAAAACATCAAAACTCACAGACTACTCTTCAGCAAGTGCATTTTCTGTCTTTCTCAAAACACTCGATTCAGCAACACACACTCAGACACAAAGTGTTGTTTCATAAAGACTTAATTTGAACACAGAAGAGTACCATGCCCTGATAAGAAAACCAGCTGTTTGTCTCTCCGCAGCCCATTAAAAAGAGAAGTTTGGGAAAATTATCCAGCACTGAAAGTAGGACTGAGAATGAAAGTGCCTTCTTAATTAAAAGAAGAAATACCTTCTTTGATAGGGCCCTTTGTAAGCATGCTTCAAAGCATAGCTTCTGTGATCCAGATCTTCCAATCTGAGTTTCAAAGACTTCTGCATGTGGTTGTTGCATGTGGTGCTTCGCATGTGCCAAAAGACAAAAAAACCCCACAAACTTCAAGACCTGTTCCTGAGATGGTGCATATGCAGCCTACATGTACTGAAGCAGGATGTAAATAAAAAGCTATTATTAAGAATTTTGCTAGGTATGGAGCAGGAGTGGAAGGAGAAAAAGAAGGTAGATAGATATCTGTGACGTTTTGGTTTCATATGAAACACTTCAGTTACTCTGCATTACTGCACTTACACAGACAGCCTGGTGAGCGTCGACACTGACACTGCAGCTTCATTTACCAAACTGGGGAAAGCTGTGGCTGAAATACATATATTATCTCTTTAGCCTTTTCAGATGTGCCACAGAGCTTTTAATAGCTACTCAATAGAAGCTGGTAGGAAGGTAATTTCTCGCCTCGCTTCTGGCATTTATATCCCATTAACATTTTCAAGTTGCATGGAGAGCATTTCTTCAGCAGGAAAGAAAATATGCTTTTAAAGCAATATGCGCAGACCATCCTCATTCACAGAAATGGAAAAGAAACAGTGGGCAAAGTCTCCTACCCACAAAGGGAAACCTTTTGGAGCAAGTGGAGGCATTGCCCTTCCTCCTGAAGCCAGATGCATACTCCACTGGAATCCAACACAATAAGTGAAGCAAAGTATTTTCTCTACCACAAGGTCCCTTGCTAAAGCTCATAAACCACCACCACTAAAACCCACAGCAGCAGCAGCCTAACTTATCTGTGTGCGCTTTGGGGAGATGCAGTAGTGGAGATGGAATAAAAGTCTTTCAACCTCCAATTTGGTGGCAGAGTCTAGACCCAAAACAGCTCCTCAAAGTTGGCACTACTCATAGATATAGTTTCGAGGAAGATACTGTGACAGTACAGATAAAAAACCTTTAGAAATTGCAATCTATTGATTGGAGACACTACTTTGGAAATCCTCAGCTCTTTCATAGATACAGAAAACTCTTTTCTAGATCATACCTCTTCCTTCCATGTAGTTTATGGTCCTGCTGGAGGTCTGAGAATATTCAACTTTAATTTACCGTGACCAAGAGAAAGGCATTGTATCTGCATCCCTAGCATAGAAGTGTGAGGATTAGCATATCCTAAACTGTAGATTTTTTCTTATGTATTGACCATCACAGTGCTGTTCTGGTTTCAGGAATTCTGAACTCAAAATTACTATGATATAACTCCTCCCTCTAATTCTGAAAAAGCCCCAGGAAAACAACCCCCCAAATCCCAGGCCAGTTCCTGATGCTAGAAGGCTTGCTGTTTCCAAGAAGACTTGCTCTTTCAAGTACTGGTCAATAAGAAATTTCTTTAAAAAAAACCTCAGCATCGTCTCCAGCTCCCTTCCCCCACAGCAATTCCTGTTCCTGACACCAGAAACTGATGGATCTCCCAGTTATCAGATCGCAACCGTCCCCAAACAGGAGGAGCAGCACTGATACAGAGGCAGTCGGCTTGACAGCACGTTCGAAAGAATGATAAAACCAGCTTTTTGTGCTTCACATTGAGCACTCTGCAGAGACCTTTGCTCTCTCCAACAGAAACTGTCCCCACAAGAGGCTCATGCCACTCCTGAGCAGTCTGACCGCTGTAAGTTAGTTTTCTGAGATGCCCTGGGCTTGCAGTTCCCTGTTGAAAGTCCTGGGCAAGAGTCACCCTGGTCAGAAAAGGAAGCAAGTTTTAACCTCTTCTTCTGAATAAGCTGGTCAAGAGAACCTTCTCCCTCCACCCATGTCTGCTGTGCCCATTCAACTTGACTTGTTGATAAGGAGCCAAGAAACAAAACGAAAAGAAACTGGACTTCATGCAAAGGCTATGACTCACTTACAAATGAAGTGTTGTATGTATTGTGGGACTCAGGAAGGGCAGCATCAGTTTAACAAGTAAAGAGTACATGCAACACTCCAACACAGCCAGACTTACCCAGAGAAGAGATGGGCAGAAAAGAGTGCTCGCACTCCATAAAGTCTGGCTACAGCAAAAAAAGTTTTGCCCACATGCAATAGAACAGCACATAAGAGTTTGGGGGGGGGGTGTCATTTCTTCCCCTTCACTTAATAAAGTGAGGAAGAAGAGAAATTGTTTTCTATGGAGAACACAGGCACTTGAAAGTGTAACAACACTGATATTTTCTGACCCCGAAAAGCAACCAAAATCCCTTCCCTCCTCTGCTCTAAGGACCTGGCTGCTATGAGGTGGAAAACCGGATCAGAAATTTCATCCTCTGCCAGAACAGTAATCAAAACTTCTATGGTACAGTATTTCCCTTGACAAAATTATTTTGTTGGATTTTTTCCCTTAACAGGTCTCTTAAAAGTCTGAATTGAAAAAATAGTACAATAAATACTAGAAAAAAACAGTTAAATAAGACCCAGAACAAGGCAGAGTGGGTAAAAGAGAACAAAGGATGGAGGTAGTAGGTACTTATACACTGTTTCCCCTGGTTCAGATACTGGCAGACCAACTTCTCCCTCACCCCCCTCTTGTGCACTAAGCTTATTTGATGAAAATGCAGTAATACTCGGGGAAGCTTCTACAGGAGTTTGACAAGCTATCTCGACTCCTTAGAAGCACATTCACAACTTCCTGCTACACTTAAAACTTCTTCTGACCCCACATTCTGTGCAATGCTCCAGGGATACCACCACGACGGCTACCAGGGCCATGTTAGAAATCTTATCCTTTGCTGTTTTGGGCACATAACTCTCCCTACTTTGATACCGTACCACAAAAATAGTGAACAATAAATGAACCGTGCACAAAAGCAGAGAAAGATGGGCTTGTATTATCATCTTACTGGAGCAACAGAACAGACACATCATTTCCACAAGCAAGGCCTGTGGGAGGCTGCACACACAGCAGGACTTAGCAAGCAGGTCTTGGCTCCAGGATCCTTCAAGCAGAAGTAGTTTTGAGCGTCATGTGAGAGGCATTCAGCCGTAGCATTGGCAGGCCATTGGACTTGGTGCTATAGCTAAGTTTGAGATGCTTACGGAAGAATTTACTTCACACCATATTATACTAGAAATACTTGTTTTGTAAGGAGATACCTGGTGGGCAAAATGAACATCTTCCGTGTGAATGTGTCATAGTACCAGATAACAAATTTCATTTCACTTTGCACCTATCCATATCTGCGTACTTGCACATTCATGCCTTCCAATTCAGCAACACTATTGTAGTCTGCTATAGCAACAGTAAAAGATTATTCACTACAAAAAAATCAGTGGCACAGTCCTGGCAACCACAACCCTTCTTAAGCAAATCTAGCCTACTTTAGTGCACTGAGGATCTTGCTTGTCATAGGTGTGGAGTCATTTGTTGCAGTGCCACCAAGCTCAGTTATAGGTTTCTGCACTGGCCCACTGAGTTGCTGCAGTGCAGGCCTATACAAGAAGGAGTTTCACAGACCAGATGGAAGAAGATAGAAGATTTCCTCACATGAACTTAGGTACTTCTTAGTGCAGTCAGTAAATACAGCACTCCATCCTGGTAACCTTCAGCAACACCCTGTTATGAGAAAAAATTTAAACTAAACTATCTCCTCATTAGAAGGCTCTGATCTGTATTTAACTTCTTTTGGGCAAGTCACTGAGCCCGGCAATTCTGGCAAATTTGCTACTGAAGCACAGTAAAAGCTGCTATACAAGCAAACCTGCCTAAGCAAAGGTGACTACATCAATGTCTGACAGGCCTGGATTCAAGACACAGGGGAAGCCTCCCTTTCCTGCTTCTGGGAGAGGACGAGGGAGATGCCTAGTGAGCAAAAAGCCAAACATACCCCACAAGCAGTCTGGGCTGAGGACCTGGACATAAGTGTCAGACCACCACAGAGTCCTAGCACTGGAATTCACCCTTGGATGCTGACAGTGGCATCAGCTGCCACTCAGCAGCTGCCCTGCCTTCCTCAAGGCAGACAGAGTAATAATGACCCAGTCTGGCAAACATGTGGCTCACAACACCTCTGGTCAGATGAGTCAGACATGTGATTTATTCAATGCCCAAGGCCAGAATCTCCTCTGAATATCTTTGTATTTTCCCCTTCACATTTTACCTCTCTCTCCAACTCTCCTCAATTCTAATCAATTGTAAGTTAAAGAAATACAGAATTGCAGAACTCCATTCTCTTCCGTTTCTCCTCTGTTTTCACTTAACTGTTTTAATCTGGACAATATGACACAGAGATGGTAAAGCAAGCAGCTTTTGCCTCCTTTGTGTGGCATTATGTTATCTTTCCTATTGGCACCAAAATCACCCCTTTCATTCCACCTTTAGCATATTCCTTGGAAAATGAGTGGTAATGATCAAGGAAACAAAATCTCTCCCTTCCCACACAGAACAAGTCTGTAACTGTCACTTCACTCTTGTCATTTTGCTTATAAGCCATAGTCCTTTCCTCTACCTGTCTGTCAGTTTCTTTGTAGGTTGGAAGGTCTTTGGTACAAGAACTAAAGCTATGCGGGAATTCACAAAGTCTTTATCAGCTCTGCATACAAATAAATGAATACTGAGTCGAGGATTGAGAGAGGGGAAGGAACATCCATGCCATTTAATATTTTGTTTCCCCAGTTGACAGCTGCATGTATCACTACAACCCTACAAAGGAAACTACATTAAATAAGTTTGGTAACTTGGCTTACAGAGAATTTTCTGGATCTATAGTGCAGTAAGTTGTGTGTAGTACAAGCAAATACTGATGTACATATTTAAAACCAAGATCAATTATTTCAAAGAGCATCTTCATGACAGCACATGGATACCTTACAACATAAAGTATATCACCACGACAGACATTCCGGTATAACCACTTGCATCCACAACTCTGAAGCTACAAAACTAGAAGCTTTTATACAGCTTGGCTACATATTTTTGTCCACTGAGAAAAATCGACCCTATTCATCAAAATAATACTACTAATAAAACCGGAAAAAGCAATACTTCTGGTTATCTGTTTGAAGAGAGCTAAGGACCTTTCTCAATTCTGACTTCCTCACACAACTTAAGCATCCTAGTAGTTGTAGTGTTTATGCCGTGTCATGCCATATTTGTAGACCTCACAGTCCACATTTTCTGCCCAAGTAAGTGCCTTGTCAGCTTGCAACTCCTTCCAAGAAAACAAAACAGCCCCCTATCCTATAATCCTTTCCAAACTCCTCGGTCACGATCAGCACTCACCTGTGCATGTTTCCATTGGTGGTGAAGGACTGTCCACATACTGAACATTTATAAGGCCTTTCACCTGAGTGCACTAGCATGTGGCGATCAAGGGAGCTCGCTGAGCTCAGAGACTTTCCACAGATGCTGCAGGAATGGTCTGTCCCTCCAGTGTCAGTGTTATGCTAGAGAAAGCAACGATTTTTTTTCATTGAATGATCCTTCTGAAGTGCCAGTAAAATATTAGCAAGTAATATAAACATCCTAAAAGCCACTCGGCACAATACATCATATTAAGTTGAGCCCTGTATATACACTTCTCCTCCTCAATGCCCCCACCCCTGTCAACTCCACTCCCACTCTTCATTTTTAACTCCTTAATGCACCAGCACAAGCAGCAGTTTCTTACAACCTGCAATGCCCGCCACATGCAGTATTTCTGCTGGGTGTGCAGCAGAAGGGGATGGAACCAAACAAAGGTACCTTGAGATACTTAGAGATACTTAGAGCTGTGCGGTGGTTTGGGGTTGGGTGAGTGGTACAGGAAAAACCAGAAAAAAGATATAATTATGAACTTCGTAGCAAAAGAAAGACATTTAAAACCAAGTACTCTTTAAATACATTAATTTCAAACTGATTGTGTAGTGAAAAAAAAAGAAGTAAACTGCTTCTGAGTGCACATGCAGACTTCTATGACCATAAGAATGCATTACAGGGCCAAACCACGGCCATTAGCTACTGTGTTATATGTACCACTATTTCTTACTTGCATTCGGACTTGAAAATTTCTTCATGTACCAAAAAAAAATAAAACAAAACCCCAGAAGAATAAGAAAAAAAAGTGAATAACAGTTACAATACAGGAGGGAAAACTGAAGTAGTAAGTATCTAGTGGGCTCACAGTGGTAAACCACAACCTTAACATCCAAACCAGAACCTTCTTACATAGAAAAGGCCAAACTTCCTTATATT
Source organism: Clamator glandarius (assembly GCA_033459285.1). NCBI lineage: Eukaryota > Metazoa > Chordata > Aves > Cuculiformes > Cuculidae > Clamator > Clamator glandarius. The sequence continues at coordinate 1,248,950 of JAUNZM010000136.1, forward strand.
AAGTACGAATATACTTCAAGAAGAGCAAGAAGAGCCCTGTAACTGACAAAAGAAAAGTGCATAATCCATTTGAAAAGTTTATTTTTAATTCTGCCTTCCAAAATTGCTATACTCTTCTACATTGAGAGGGTTTAAAAATTGTGTCTTCCTGCTTCTGAATTTGCATGACCAGTAAAGGGATGTGTACTCAAACAGGATAAGAAAACAGGACCTTATGATGGAAGTGGTTTTCTTGATCCTTGGGATACCTTAAGCTATGCAAAACAGGACATGCATCCTTGTTTGAGCCACTGGGGACAGGAGGAGTGTTGGGGAAGGAAGGGAGGAAAATTGCCCACCTCAGAGTTGGGTCTGTGGTTTGGTGTTTGGTTTTTTTTTTTTAAAGAAAATACAAGGGGAAGGCTAAAATAAAAGCAAAACAATTGAATAAAGTTACAATGAAGCATTTCTGGTTTGTAAGAGGAAGTGTTTTCCACCATTGTAAACACTCACTGGCAAACCAGGCACTCTTTAAAAGAAAGAAATCAAGAGCCACTACTCTGCGTACCTGACGGATGTGCATAGTTAGCTGGTGCTGTGTAGTGCAAATCTTTTCACACAGAGGACAGGTATAGGAAGATCTCTCTTCTTTTATTTCCTGTGAACAAAACAGTCAGAAGGAATATCAGTATAAAAGAACTCAAAAGCTGTTAGTGCTGGGTACAGCAAAAATACAATCTGTCATACATACGAAAGGCCACTGCTAATAGAGGAACTCGCACATATGCATTTATCATCCCAATAGATCCCTCAGGGAAGTTTAAGAAACTTCATTTATAAAGAGGGGCCATTTCAACTACCACAGAAGTACAGCAGCTGTTTTAACAGCACACAGATACTCACCAGTAGCAGTTTAGGACAGGAAGCGAAGGCAATTATTGCAACCAGCTCAAACTGCCAGGAAGAATTTAGATGAGCAGAAAGTAATTGCTGGAACACTGCCAGAATATGTGGGCAAACACTGCTAATCTTCCAAAAAGACCTTTAATAAGCACAAGTTGTCAGGACTTCAGGTTTCCCACCCCATCTTGATAGCAAGGCAGTAGCTTGCTGTGTTTTCTAGGGGCTGCACGTTCTGCTCTGTGGCTGACTCAGAAGGAAGAACGGCATTTATTGAATCACCAGCACCATTTCCCTTAGCATCCTGTGTTTCTCCTGGAAGCATCCCATGCAGGCACACTGGCCAGGCCCAACCCTTTTGAAGCTTGCAAGATCTGATGAGATCATAGCAAGAAAGAGGTGACAATGCAGGAGCCTACGTGACTCAAAAAGAACACATTATGAAGCCGGTTATTCTCCACCCAGGTGAGAACTGGAGTAACCATGGGCAAACCGCGAGTACAAACAATGAAGCGGACAGGAGAGCTACACCTGATTTAAGTATGCCCTTAGGACACTGAGCAAAGCCACTAGTCTTTCAGCCAAAGATGAAATGGCACTCTTGCAGGAATCAAAGGCATTTGACTGAACTGCCTACAAGGATGGCTAAGGCATGAAGTGAAGGGTATTTTCGTCATCTCATTAAGAAGCCCAGGCATGGCTTATGCACCAATGCCTATACATTAAAAGGAAGACAGCCTGGCACTGAAAATTAAACCTTAGTTTTCTGTAGAGGGATGCAAATCTTCACCAGCTAGGCAGATCCACCCCCCGTTCCTTACACTTCTGATGACAACAGAGTACAAGACATCTCAGCATGAACAATGGGAAGTATAATATTTATGCCAAAAGGATACGTTCTATTTAATCTCTTTGCTGGCTTTAAGTATCATTAGTAAAAACAGGAAAACGAGAGAAAAAAAGAAAACCCATCCTTGGTAGCTTTTTAGTCTGGAGGGAGTTGATGGGTATGAGTGTACCTGTGTGTGTCTTGAGCGTACCTGTGAACTTCCTCTCTCCACACAACTCTTGTCTCAAAAGTCATCAACTGGGAAGCAACCACTTCTAGGTTGTCAGACATGAGCATTTGTGAAGAACGCTGAGAATGACTAACTCAAGCTTCTGAAAATCTCTGGCATGTGAAGAGGAAAGGTGCTGACACAGTGTTGGAGAAAAGTTTTTCAAAGTCTCAGCAAAGAAATATCCCCTCTTACATCATTTGGGAATGATTCCAGAGAGTTGCCTATTAAAAATCTAACACCATGTTTTAAAAAATAGGGCTATAATAATTTTCTACTAACTTCAGTGACTTATGGATTTGGATAGAGAGCCACTTTCCTGTTTTGCCTGAAGAAAACAAAATTTGTGACCTCACTTCTAAAAGCATCAGGACTATATTGATTAGGTTCTCCCCCTCCTCCCTACCATTAATCTCGTACATCTTTTTCTAACTGTATTTCAGGGCTCCCTACACTAAACCTAATCTCTGTAAACCATGCACATGGGCCAAGGCATAACATACTAGTACTCACAAAACATCAGAAAGCAAGCAAGCAAGGCTGCCATTAGGAAGTCTGAACATCCCAAGAAAACTAAAACATCCAGTGCCCCCTTTTTCATGTACAAATGTACAATTCATATACGTGCACTCCATCCTACTTACAACACGTTAATTTTTCTATATGCAACCTGCCTATGGAGTAATGTTCAGCTGCAGTTATACTGCAACTCTGTTAAACTTGGCTCAGGACAGAGAACAAACACACTGTGCCATGAGGAAAATTCCCGCAGCTGTGCTGACAGTTTAGATGGTGTTTAATCCACAGGGTATTTTTGTGAAATTATCGACCCACTACTATTTTTTTGCCCACCCCACCCAACAGGCACCACAGTTCAACATGATGCACTTGATTGTTTCAAAGCCTGCTTTCTAGACTGCCTGCTCTTCAAACCAGCAAATTAACAGAAGACAGAGTAATTACTGGTTCACCTTGAAGCAAAGATCAGAAACTCACTATAGCTCAGCCAGAGCTGATTAGTACTGAATCCAGGGTTTATTATTAACTAAAACCCAAACTTTCTCCAGTGGTCACAGAGGGTACATGCTACATACCGTAACACAGCTGAAGCAAATCCAGGGTAGCTACAAGAGGAATGCTGTTGACTGACCTATTGGGACCAAAAAAATTAGCATCCCTAACGTAAAAGCACCTCCACTGACAAATTTAAAAGACAGACTCAGCTAATACACAGTCTTAAAGGTAAAATTAGCACCTAACTTTAGTGGGTAATTTGTTAGCTACTCTCCCTTTGGTAAGTCAATCTGGCACAATTGCTTTCTATTCAACTGATGGAAATCGTTCTTCTTTAAGTATGTTTGCGTCACACTTTATTTTCTTTGAAAGCAAAGCAAAGGAGAAGTTAAAATGGATGCAAGCTGATGTGAGAATATGTTTATTAGACTATGGGTAGAGTAGAGCTAAGATAAAGTCAGTATTATAAAGAGAACCATAGACATTGCGATAAAGGTTCAGGGCAAAATGTTTCACTGCCAACTCATGGGAAACAGTGGTCAGAGCCAGAAAACTAGCTAATTGTTATTATCCTTGAAATTATAGTAAGGGGCACATTCTGACCAGAATCTGAGATCTGCATGCTGCTACACACTGAAACAATTCAGTGCTTTCATTCTGCTACACATAAAGTGGGAATTTGCTGTATAAGAGGTTGCTAACCAGATTGATACCCACTTAATATTTCACATCTCACTTCTCTTTTCTAAGGAATGTAGCCTTTTGCCCCTCTGGCGATAATGATCTTTCAATCTTAAAACAAACAGGCTATTTACTATGTTTTGAATGTATTTGTTTATTTTTATGCTGTAAAAATCCCTCTTAATCCTGTCACATTTACTCTCAGGCTTCCTTTGAGTCAATGCCCATCGAAATATCAGGTGGAATAAAGGTCACCAACGCTAATAAACTTCCCTGAAGCCAAACCACGTGGTGTACTGGCGGACAGCTGTGTAACAGCACTGCCACTGAGACCAGTCTGAACTCCAGTGCCTCACTTCACATGATGAAATCAAGGAACCAGGGCAGCCCCTAAGTAGGAACACTGTAAAGAAACATTAAATCCAGGTGCTAAACAATACAATCCCACAAACACACTTGCCTGTATACCATCAAAGCTCTTCATTTACAGTTAATGGCTTTTAGCTCCTTTCAAGCAAAATAATCCAAGACAAGTTGTAAGTCTGTCAACTGGGCAGTTTCTTGGCAAGCTATTAATAAACTACTACAGGAACATCACATGAGCCGTGCCTCTCAACCTTTCTGATCCCTGCCACATTTTGATTCATTTACAAATTCTCTGTGCTTCACTGCAAGCTCTAAAGCCAAATGGACATGCAGGTTTGGAGTATTCCTTGACATCCTGCAGCATCTTCACTGGTAGGGATTTGCCCAGCAGGTGAAAACCCTAAACTGATAAAACTCTCTCCTTCCACTTGTTTAGATCAATATTACTATCAACTGGTGCCATCAACTGGTAAGTGGAAAAAAGCTGATAAAAGCTACATATATTTGCTCTGTAAGATTTATACAAAGCATTCTGCAATAGGTCTTCATAGATCTATTAATAATGAAGTAAGGACACCTTTCCCTACACACATGCAAACTGAGTGTCCTGATGTATGTTTTGTAGTAGTGTTGCCTTGAACCTTAAATCGTGTGGATTCTCCCCAGGGACAGCTGCACATCTCATGAAGGGTCCCACATGATGGTCAAGTCAAGCCCCTGACACATCACTTTGCTCCTCTCTGAGGTGCTTCTTTTCTCCTAGTTTCATAAAATGAACTGATCCCCCAAAAGATCAGACAAATTCACGAGCCTGGAAAACAGATGCAGCAGGGAAGAAGTGTGAATTCTTAGATGGCTTTGCCACTGGTAGTGGCATCTGCTAGACCAGCTCACCATTGGAGCTCATGTTTTATTTGCGAATCCAAGCAAGAGGACCCCTTTGATTACCAGCTTTCTAAAGTTATGTTCTGGAGAGCCACCAGGAAACATACACAGAGAACCAGTGATGGAGGCAAGAAATACCTGCTGAGAGAAAGGCAGGCAAAACAATAAAGGAAACATAATTACTTCTTCCCACTACTCATGCAGTTGCTTGTCTCCCCTTCACTCTTTTTGTATTTGGGTTTACATACCTGGTTCCTCCTGCCAATCCGATTTGGTGCAGGAGACTTTGAGGGGGATTTGATGTTTTGAGAGTTCCCACCATTTTCAGCAATCTTCCCCACATTCATCACTGCTGACATCATGGCATCAATGGAGGACAAGTCTGCTCCGTCCAAACTATGTGGTGAACTTGGTGACACCTTGTAGTTGTTTAAGCTTTCCAGCTGCTCATCTGGAATTAAAAACAAAAATACACATAGGAGTTGCTAGGCCATTTGAAAAAAACCAACCAAACCCCAAATATTTTCAGTTGTCTGTAACTCATATCACACTCTGCTGGATCACCATGGAGCACAAGCAACAGCCCATAACAACTGGCGTTCTTGTAACAGGAAAAGTTTCTTATACTGGAACGTACAGGGCAAGGTGTATATTTCTTCTCATAGGACATTCACATTATCTCCAGTTTCACCCTCAATTCAGTAGGGGCTTACAGAGTGATTTACCCTAAGCTCTCTTGCTCTAAAATGGTATTATTCATGGTATCTTGTGATCACCATGAACTAGCAGAGCAATACCAGTGAACGTACAAACTGGCAAGCACAACCATTAAAGCAAGCACATGTTTTGAGCAGAACTGCACAATTAAGGCATTAGTAACACTGCGTAGGATACTGGCTTCTCTTTCTAGTATAGCTGAAATTAGCTATGTATATGGAATAAGCTAAATTCGCAAAAAAAAAAAAACCAAACCCAAACCAAACCCCTAAACCTCCTCAAATGCCTCTTTTCTGACGGATCTATGCAGATTTCTTTTCTTTTTTTTGGTCTATCAAGCCACATCAGTCCATGGAGTATACGTGTTACATCCACAACTAGTGCCATGGGTAAAGCTGTCAGATTCAGACTTCTCCATCACATTCTGTATGTAGCAAGGATGCTCCTGTCTCAGATACCAAATCCAAAATGCCTGAAATCTCATCTCTGATTTCTCAATATACAGACAAGTCAAATACACAGGTAAGACTTTCCACTTCCCCCTTTACAAGTTTGAAAAGGAAAATGCTTTCAAACTAAACACTCCTTTTCCCCTAAAGAACTCTCCTTAACAGGAACACCGTGCAAGCCTACTGCTCTGTCACCTCTGGTGAAGAGCACAGAATCTTAACGTGTGTTGTGAGAAAGTCACTGTAACACAAGAGGATGTGAGAGCAAACAAGGAGTAACGTGTTTGTCCGTGAACATTTGATCTCTGCATAATACTGCCTCTGGAAGATAAGTTTATGAGCATTATAAACATGTGGGTTTTTTTGAGGCCAAGTAATGTGGTGCCAAGTCATCAGGAGCCAAGAAAATCCTAGTTTGGAAGCCTGCAGTGGCACTGAAGTACTCATGTGCCCATGCTTCTGCTCAACTTATTTTACACTTTTCGGACAGAGAAAGGTTAGAGATGTGTAAAGGAATATATGCATCAGTGCTCCTGATCAATGTATTTTACAATCTTGACACAGATAAGGGTTACTGATGTTTCCACAAGCCTTAATCAATGCCTTAATTTAGGGAGTCCTACAAAGCTCATCAAACCAATTACCTTCATTTTTATCTCCTGATTGATTGTGGCTCTCTTCCTGGTTGCTGGTCTCCTCACTTAGTGTAGTATGTATAGTAGGATCTGGCTCTTCGGCCTCTTCTTCAGCAGCACCCTCCAGCACTATGTAAGGGAGAAGAGAAAAAGAGAGAGAGAGAGAGAGAGAGAGTAAGTTTCTCTAGAAGCCATTTTAACAAAATAACATTTTAACAGCCTTTTAGTTTGAGGGCTCCTCTGACAGGTATGTAGGTCTGATGGTAGAAGCACATGGCAGTGCAGCCAAGCATCTGCTTCCACAAGCAGTCCAGCATCAGGCTGGAAGATGCTGCTGCCTCTGCCAGGGGTGAAACCTGGGCAAACAAAGAGGAACCCCATACCACCTTGGTCCCCAGTACTGAGCCAGCAAAATAAAGGAGGAGGGAAAGAAGCAGAGAGCAATATCATATCACTAACAGTCATATCATTCGGTTAAGAAGTTGGAAGAATATTCTGCAGCTGGAAAATTTAAGCAATTCTGTTTCATACACACACTCCTTCCCACTTCTCTTCTTGAAGGATTAACATTTTACTCCAATACATGAGTTCATGGTGACCTTTTTCTTCCTTCCAGCAGTGGTGAAATGACTACTGAGGTTTCTGGGACCACTGGGCACAATTCCTCACACCCACTGCCCAAGGTTTCCAGATGAGCTGAAGACATAAGCAACCACTGTATGTTCCGATAGAATTTCTCCAGATTGCCTCCTGAAACCACAAACTTATTATGCTGTCGCTAGGATTTCAGGAAGGATGCCTCTTCTGTTTGGAGAATGACAGGGCAGTTAGATATCTTTTTTTAGAGATGATGAGGAAAGATCAACGCATGAGAAAGACAGGAGTTCTCTACCTGTGGCATGCACGGCGATAGCCTCTGAATCACAGAATCACAGAATCACAGAATGACCAGGTTGGAAGAGACCCACTGGATCATCGAGTCCAACCATTCCCACCAATCCCTAAATCATGCTCCTAAGCACCTCATTTACCCTAACCTTAAACACCTCCAGGGACGGTGACTCAACCACCTCCCTGGGCAGACCGTTCCAATGCCTAACCACCCTCTCTGTGAAGAATTTCTTCCTAATCTGGGAAAGGTTATTCATAATATGGAAAACCAGTGTTACATTTTTAATGGCGATATACACCCTCATAACCTTACAAGTAAAATGTTTATTTCATTATGGAAACAAACACAATGTGGACATACCACCATATCAGATTTACAAATCACACCCAGCAAACTCAATACAGGTTTTTTTCAGAAAACAGAGACCATCAACCTCAAACTGCAGGTTACGCAGCAAGGTTTCTTCCCTTTAAGAAAACATTCTCAAGGATGATATGTAAATCAGTCACGTAACACATCTTTGAATGCTGTTTGGACAGCATTTGCAAACAATAAATGACTACATTATCCTAACTACTGACATTTTAGAATGCACAAGAGAAAAGGCCCATCCTGTGTCAAGCAGTTCCTCTTTTCACACAATGTCAGACAAAGCTGTAGATTAAAGCTTCCTTCGTTTAACCGCCAGCCCTCTCAGGAGCGGCATATGGATGATTTTACCTAGCGAGACAGCGCAGTCTAGAGACAAAACTCCGTGAAGCCCAGTGTCAAAGGTTCTGGATAACAACAGCTACTTAACAAACACTGTCTTCGATTTGCACCCTCAGAACCAGACAAAAAGACTATTTTATGCTATCCTGAAGAATTCAAAGCAACTCTTCCCTGACCATTGTTTTACTTTTTCGCTTCCAAAACACTAGTGGTTCCTGCAATACAGGGATCTTGATCCAAAGTGAGGCCAAGCACTCATCCTTCTGTATTGTACTCATTAATTACGGGAGCTGTTTATTTGTCTTTATTTTGTTTGTCCTTAACTGTTAGAACTTCACCATTATTTTGTTTTTAAAAAAGGTCCATCTCATTCGAGAGCAATACAGTCACTTATTCTTGCCCTGTCCCGATTTTTTTTTAACCATTTATGTGGTAGTTGACTTAATTTTGAAGAGGATAAGCAAAAGAGTTACTTTCAAGAGTGGCCTAAATCTTCTAAGCTTCTTGCTGTATCTGCTTAGTAGCACCAAAAGTAAGTTTAAATTATTTGGAGGGTGTGCTGCTAAAACAATGCAAATAGGTGTTCTCGTCCTTACAAAACACAACGAAACAAAACATCTCTTAGTTCCAAATTAGACTTATTCATTCCTCTTTCAGTTGATACCTAGAACATTAGTGTCACCGCTGATTCACCCTGGGAAAAGTCAATCTATTGTGTAACTGTGAGAACTCCTGTGTTGGCCAAGGTAACTTTAACATAGCTGAGAAAATTCCCAGAGAACCTGAGTCAGAATTCCTAGTGCTGCTTTTAGCAACAGTGAAAACGGGAAATGTTCACCACAAAGAGAAGAGGCAGGCATACATGCATACATTAGCAAACCCACCTCCTGGTATAGAAACACCTGCCACTTCGCTCTCAATTCTTCCTTCTGGAGGAAAACTATGCATTGTGGTATTACAGCCTTTCATAATTTCTATGAACCAACAGTTAATTTTATTTCTGTATCTAAACATCTTCCTGCTAATACAAACACAGATATATAGTCACAGATCTTGTTTTTAGAAACGCTTTCCACACATTAAAAAATCCCTGTTTTGGAAGCAGTTGAAAGATCGCAACTTAATTTCTGCAAGAATAGGTATTACTGTTGCATACTTCTATTTACATATGTATTTTCCACTCTTTTGCAGGAAGCAAAAATGCAGCACTGAAACAAAGACAACTGAATGAGCGGCACACATCAATTTCAGAAGCACAACTTTCTATTTGCAATAGGATATAGAAACAATAAGAATACTGGGCCAAATGACTCCTTCCTGTGGGAAAACCCATGGCAGAGAGCCTTTAGGCAGGAGCATACCAAAAGATTTCTCCACCAGCAGCTTTTTTTTTTCTTTAAATAAATGCATCACTGAGGATGGGAAAGTCTTGGGAAGTCTTTTTTTGGGTTTTTTTTTTTTTTTTTTCTTTTTTCCACAGCAACTATGAAACTCAGGGAATCAGACAGGCAGCAACCAGCATAGGTACCCTATGTCACTGTGCCTTCAGGACTGTGAGCCTTCTCCAGCTCACACCAAACGCCCCCGTTTGGAAGTCGTGCTGGATGGAGCTTTCTTCCTCCCTCTCCTGAAAAGAAAACTAAGACCTCTAGGAAAGAGGACAAACAGGAAATAAATGGCAAACAGTGCAGCCTCAGGTTGCATTCAACACTGGACCAAAGCCTCTAGGAAACAGGGAAGTGGTCACAAGCGTTCAAGTCATCTTTGACTTTGAAGCAACATCCCAGTGCCACTGTTATCCTGTGTGAAAAGGAGGAAGAGCAGAGAGCAAGTAACAGAGTGAGAGTGCTAACACATGGAGGGGTGGATCCATACAAAACAACAAGCAGCCCTCTTTGCATCACCACACTGAGATGTGGTTCGTCTGCGGGAACACGTCCCTTCCACTTGACGATGTTGTTGAAACTATGTTGAAACCATGAAACTGGAGCAATCTCGATCTCAAAGAAAAATCTAAGGGGCTTTTAGCTCCTGCCTCTGGTGGAGACTCACCCCTCACATAACCAGCTAATGGGAGAGTCACTGAAAAAGTAGAGCCAAAAAATAAGAAAAAACGCCTTGTTGCTTCCCATTCAGTCTGTACAGGAAGACACTTGCTAGATCTATTTCCTCCTTTGGGAGAAAGTGTGACTCCACCATACGTTAAAGCTCAGCCCATCAACAGCTACTTCCCCCCATCGCTAATGTGCATTTATTTGTACTTAATTTTCTTGTTTTAAGATCACTCTTGACAGTTAGAGCTGCTTCTCCTTCTGGCGAAGAACATCATGGATGAAGCAAAAAGGAGAACACAGACCACAGGGGAAGGAAGAAGAAAGAAGAAATGAATAGTCTTCAGAGTCACAGTCACTTGATTTACCATTGACAGGCAGCTACACAAGCATGGAGCAGCATGTCCTGGACTCTGGAAGCTCGTACAAGTCTCTGCTCTAGATTGCTCCAATGTCTTTGCATGAGCTCTCCCTTTGGAACGGATAGGAAGAAACACACAATACAGGCAAGGAGAGGGAAAACCTGGTGTGTAACACAAAGCTGCTCATTGTTCTGTCATCCGAAAAAAACCTGTATTAATGTTAAAGCAGAAGCCATGCACTAATTGGGCCAGGGAAAGATTAACACTTTCAGCCAAATACTTTTATTGGTTTCATTAAACATGCCATAGTACAGAACACAGGGGGCAGGAGAAACAGGGGAAACAACACAACAGTTTTAGGAATGTGCAACCTCACACACATGCATTCCAAACCACTTTTTCTCATGAGACCCAAACAAGAATCCTGAGCCTTCTTCACAATTTCCATCTTAGTAAGGTTTTTAGCTTACTCAAGACTTTCCTACTTTTTTTCTAAGTGGTAGAAAAAACCCCAAGGATCATTTAAAATGAAGGCCAGAGCTAGTATACAAATTTAGACAAGAACCTAACTTCAAAGAGAGCTATAGCATTTGAATAAACAAAAGTTTACCATTTACTCTTGAGATTATAACACCTGAGAATTACTACACTACGCTCGGAACGGCTCCTGATGCACTGCTCTCCTACAAGGCTTCTACACAGAGGAGCAGATTTTGCTCCCAGAGCACATGGTAACACTCTCAAGCACAAATGGTCACTCCTGCCCCAAGAGATGTGCACAATCAAACCACATGGCATTTTGCATGTGATTTTGCATCAAAGCTGGTAGGAAGGAAAGAGGGTGAAAAGGCTCATGTGGGAATTAAAGAAGAGTTAATACTGTTCATAACACTGCCTCAAGGCAAAGGAAAACCAAACAAAATAGTTTTCCCAACTGACCTTTTTAATACCAACACTGCTCTTGCTACTGAAGAGCTGATGCTGACTCGGCACCCCAACAGTAGAGTCACCTCACTGTCATCGCTGCCAGAGCACCAGTACAAAGCAGCCTTTGGGGAAAGGAAGACAAGCATAAAAAATGAGTATCTGGTGGTCGTTCTTTCACTTAGCATACGGTAAAAAACAGGAATGTTACCCTAAAGGTTATGAACTTGTACTTATAGCTAATGTTTTCCTCCAGGGAAAAACAAAATGAAATAAAACAAACTCTAAATTAGACAACAATCAAAAGCAGAAGCACCTCTTAAAAGGTACATTCTGAGCATCAAAAGCCAGACTGCCCTTCTTGCTTGTGAACTCTCTGAGCTATCAGCAATACAAGTCTTTTACCTGCATTAGTGCGCATGTAATTCTTTTCTTCCTAAAATGATCCTATGAATCCATAACATCCATGTGCCTTTTCTTACACAACATGTACACAGATAGATACACCCAGACACAGAATAAAAAAGCAGAGCACATGCTCATGGTCATGCTTTAACACTGAGCTAGGGAACATCTTCTGCTTTGAGGGCAGGGACAAGAGAAGGAACACCAAACAGGAACAAGATGACCCCTGTATTTCTAGACTGTTGCTCCAACACCTAACAATTAAGACTAAATTTTAAATATTCAGACATATTTAATCCTTCTGGTTTTGTATCTCCTTGTGTGCACAACAGGTTATATGTATGCATTTATTTTTTATGCAGGTTTTAAAAATCCCCTTCCATGACTTACAGACCACTAATGGTCGGCTCAGATGACCAAAAGCATCTCTCCATAAAGCATACCAGAATTTGAACTCAGTTAATGCCTTAAGCAAACAACAACTCTGAATCACCATGATAGTCTGGTATTACATTGATGTAATACACTGAAAACAAGGAAGCTGTACTAATCTAACAGTGAGATCCTGTACCCGCAAAGGAAGGGTTTCCTGGATTAAATTCACCTATACGGTCCAACTGATTTGCTGCAATGCACTCAGACACCAGGCAGCCTTAATGCAAAATGCATTAGTACCCGTCTTCTTGACTCAATACTCAATTTGCTAACCTGAACACTGTATCAACATTTGCTCCTTTCACAAGTGCTGTGGGAACAGCCCTCACGCATGAGCCAGTGCTAAGCTAGAAAGGAGAACTGAGGCACACGTTGCTCTAGCACAGAGAGCAAAATCAAAAACTGACAGCCCCCAGGCTCATAAGGTGAAAGCCCAGGTACCAGCTGGCACGCTCAGCAGTCACCCCAGAGGGTTTGACCCAGGCCTGCACCAAGCCCTTGACCAGTACTGTCATTCTTGGGGATGGCAACACCACACAAAATGCACGGCACCACAAAGAGCTGCAATAACCCACGGCTGCATTAGGGCTCCACAGCTGCTGCTGAATTATGAGATTTTTCTAACACCTCAGACCTCCTCCACCCCCCAGTCAAAGAAGCCTCTACAAGCCGTTCCTCATCCTTGCTATTCACATCAGCTTGTGGGTGAGCACCTGGCCCTCCAGGAAGCCTCTGTCACCAAACTGAAGTCAGCTTCGAGAGCCTGTTCAAGCAAAAAGGATTCTGAGATTTGAAGACAGTGAGGCCACGAGCACCGCTTTTAGACACAAGAAAAAAATAAAGCCAGAGCAACAGCAGAGTAAAACAAGTGGCTCTAAGTCATCAGAAGGTGATTCTTAAAACCTGCATAGAAAATAAACGCTTACATGTTTCCCGTCATGCACACAAGGAGACATCCCTCCGCTCCATCCCGTGCACAGGACTGCAAGCATCCTTCCATCCACTGGGACTCCTCCCAGTCACTGGGAACCATGGCAATGTGAGGGGAACACGGGATAAGATGGGTCTTGGGGATTACTTGGTGCACCTCGTCCTCTGTGCCCTCCCTGCTGGCTGAGGAGCAGCACAAAAGCAACACTGTCTGTCCTTATAAGCTCTGCTTTGCATGTGTTTGGGGAGCGGGGACAGCTGTGCGGACGGCTCGCAGAGTTCCAGGAAGTTGATGTGTTTCTTGGCTTTGACTCCAGTTTATTTGCCTTAGATGAAGTGGCGACCCAAGAAAGTCCCTTTGCGTGTCCCCCCCCTCCCCGGCAGGGCGGCGCTCCTTGGGACACAGCCCAGGGTCTCTCCCTACACTGACTGGCTTTCCCTCGTCTGGCCACCATGGCTCTCCCTCCCACCAGGACTGGCTCACGCCCCACTTGGCAAGAGGACAGTCTGGGGACACGGCGTGGGAGACGGGGGTGGGGGGGAGCCTGCAGCATAGCCAGGGACAGGAGGAAACAACCTTCTCTTGGCAGGTGGGATGGAGGAGTCTCACAAAGGTGGGAATGGGTCAGACGAGGGACATCACACGGCTGCCCATGCAGACCCAAAGAAGGCAAGGACAAGGTGAGAGAGCGGAGGGGCAGGGGGAATCCAAAGTGAGGACCAGCAGGCCCCCGAGTCACACGTGTCTCCCCCCCCAACAGCCCAAGGAAGTAGAGGTGTGCCTGCCTGAGGGGAGCACCAGCGACCCCAAGGAACCACGGTCCTGGGACACAAAAACCCATCTGCTGCTGCTGCTGCTGCCTCAGAGAAGCAAGGGGAAGAGGGATGCAAAAGGAGAAAACAACCTGAAACGTAGTTCTGTGGGTTTAGTTGGTTTTTTCTCATTTTTGCTTTGCCCTGCCAAAACCAATTAACTTAAAATGCAGAGTGGAGGAAAGCTATAGGTTGATGTCCCATCACCTACATGGCTAAGGAAACACTGGGCTGAGGGAGCAGAATATTCGCCCAAGAGCCCGGGAAGTGAGCTAGATAGACTGCACTTGGGAAAACCAGATGGAAAACATTTCTGAGTAACACAGAAGAAAAGCGACCTCCCCTCCAAACAGTCCGAATTGCAATACCCCTGAGCTCCAACTGGAGAGAGGCTTGCAGGGACACGGGGCGGGCAAAGCGGGATGCTGGGCTTGGCTGAGTAGCTGTGACGGAGACACTGACATCCCTGACAATATATGGCCAGTCTAAACCACGGGATATCTTGTCCTTTTAAGGTGGGCCAAGAACAAGCATCTGTGCAGCAGCAGCACAGCCCTAGCCTGCCATCAATAGCCCCTGGTGTCACTGAACAAACAGAGGCTCCCGTGCCACACCAACTGGTTGTGCAGATGCCCAGGCAACCAACCCAAGAAGAGACAATCAGTCTGGTTGTTCCTTACAGAGCATCATGGAAACAAGAAGGAACAGTAATAACGAGAGGAAGAAAAGCCACAAAACCATGCAGCCAGGCTGCTTGCTGGCAATTGGCGCCTGCAGCTGTCAGGGAGGGAGATCCTGTCCCCATCCCTCACCCTCACGGCCAGCAGCTCAGGCAAGGGCAGCTTCAGAACCCGGGACTCCAGACAAAGGTTTTAAATGAACTTGGATGGAGAAACAAGCAAACATTTCATTCTCTCATGCTTGCTCTTCACATGTAGCCAGAGCTGTGTGTGCGCAGCAGGATCGGTTCAGCGGGGATTATAGAGGGACAGAATAAATCACACTGAGGAAAACACAGAAAACCTCCTGTACTAGTGCCCTGCTTCTTGTGTGGCACCCTGGTTGTGATCCTCTTCCTCCAGGACAGATTTTAAAAGAGCTTCACAGAGGGACTGAAAGCATGGGCAATTTTACAAAAACCGTTCTGGAAACAGAGTAAGCTAAACCAGGAAAAGAGTCTTTCCTTTCAGAGCAGCTATTTCCCACATGGCGTTTCACCACTGTAACTGCATCCACATGCTAGCAAACATCCTTGCACAGGCAAAGCCCAAGGGGGAGAGCATCAGCTCGCTTACCACAGAGCTCCCATCGCATCCTCTGCCTTTGCAGAAGATGCCAGCACACTGTCAGCTTGGAGCACCGCACCAGGCGGCACACCAAAGCACTTTACATCTCGCAAGATAAACGCAGTAAAATAATGCACAACATGAGAAAAGAAAAGAGTAGACATTATAGGGAAGAAAATTGATTTCCTGGTGGCAATACTGTCAACCATCCTGATTTTATCACAAGCCCTGTAAAAATCTGATGGGGTTACATTGCTGCACAAAAATCTCAAACTCTCTTTTTTATGTCAAAGTTCTAGTTTCTGGGTTATGGAAAAAGGACAGAAAAATTAACAGGCTCAGCAAAATAAAAAAAGCAAATTGAAGTGAACAGGTTAATTTTCAAGCCTCAGGCTTTTAAGGATAATCATGATCTCAGATGCTCAACCTCTGATTTCTTAACACACAGGGACAGCAACACAGAGCATCTCTTCTTTACATAGCACCTTTTGTACCCTGGAACATACATCTTCCAAAACCAAACCGTTTTCTTCTTTTTTTAAAGAGGGAAAAGAATCACAACATCTCATCACATTACTAACATTTTACTTAAAAGCCAACACAGCTGCACTGTAATGCTACTTAAAGATGAGAACCTCCACCAAATTACCAAACTCATTTTAAGCAGAAAGAGATTCAACACGAAAATATTTTGCAGAGAGAACGATTCAAGAGTTTGCAGCTCTTCTTGCTGCTCTTTTCCAGGGAGCATGACTTGCTGACAAGATTAACTACTGCCAGGCTCACGAAGCTGGGAGACAGCTGCCACATGGCAGCCATTTATTACAAAGCTCCTCTCCTCTAAATTTCGGAAAGAGGCAGACTATTTCATCTGTGTTATCAGCAGGGTTCCTCTGCTCCACAGACTTTAGCGACTAGGTGTTTTCTAAACAAACACCTCCTTTTTCCTCCCCCTCCAACCTTGTTAACATCATTATCTTCCTGTCTTTCTCTTTCTGGTCAGAACAGGAACTACTCCCTCTATCACACTCTCCAATCAACAACAACAAAAAGTCTATAATCAAGACTATTTAAAATGTTGAAACACACCCCCTAAACAGATTTTTTAATTTTAGCTTGAAATTTTAATAGGGGAAACTACATACTACAAGAGAGACGTGCTGGAGCAAAGGGATTCAGAAGCACGCTGTACAACCCTAGCTGTCCTATCTCCCTTGCAGACATCTGTAATGTCAGGCTCCAACTGCAGTTTCTGAAATGGCTACACAACTTTTTTGTGAGCAAGATAACATGTTGTGCTCCTTCCTAGCTCACATCTCCATAGCAAGCAGATCCTTGGCAAGTCCACTAGCTAGAGGCATCCCCCTGCCCTGCACTGTATGAGGCAAAACCAGCTCTCAAGTCAACCATCTCATAAAATCTAAGGAACAGGAACAGATACACATCCTCTACATCATCTCCGTGTGATATTAAGCATAGACAACCATCACTTGCCATTCTCCTGTTGTTCTGAACCACAGATAACAGACACAAGCCAGCTGTTTAATTTTACCTGGGGTTATTCTAGATATGTATTTGCCATAGATGTCAGAGTACCCCAGTTTTATTTCTTCCTCCAGGTGAAGGGAGAACCTTGAGAAAAACATCTTTCTCCCACCACTGATGAACAAGTTGCCACAGTCTTGTGAGCACGCCCACTGGTTGGGCAGGTTGCCGTCAGGGTTGTTTGCGGAGCTCTAAATTCTGAAATAAAACATCTCTTTCATGTTTTAGTTAGGCAAATTAATTACAGCAGTAGATGGTGCTGGCAAGCCTCTTCAAGTTGAGATCCTCACAGGAAAGCCACTAGGAAAATTTTAACCAGCAGTACTGGTTGCCAATGGTATTCTACAGGGTGAGATTTCTTTCTATTTTGAAGTGTGCATGCAGTGAAACTAACCTGTGGGAGGTGTTTCCTGCACACTGACAAAATGAAACAGCATCTGTTAATTTTCATAGACTGCAACATGTGTGCAAAAAAAAGGGCAAGTTATCCAGTTCAATGGTTTCTTATGGAATTCAAAAGTCCCTCAGCTTCATCAGATGAGTACAAGACTCCTCAGAAAGGACTTATCTCTGTCTGACTGGAAAAAGATGTATTTTCAAAACAAGGACTACATACACACACACTTCCCCCTTCATCCACAACTACATCCAGCTGCTGACCTTGTCGTTCCTTGTAGTATAGCTTTTGCTGTGGCACTTTAAAAGCCTAGCAGACATTTTCAAAGGATTTTACAAAGTACACAGGTCTGGCCTTGTAAAAGCTCATGAGGAATCCACAGAGGTCATCATGGAGCACAGACAGTCTGCAAACAGCATAATCCATGTGCTGGTAAGGTAAGGAATGACCAACATTGGGTGCACAGGCCTGAAGACTTCTGTAGCAACTGGCTCCTCCAGCAATGCTGTAAACTCTGGAAGGAATGCCTGCTGATCTTCAAAGCCCTTCAGTAGGAACATCCTGAAGTTTTCTGAACATGAGGATTCTGAATGTGAGGCCAGAATCCTCTTAGGCATGCAAAGAAAATTACAAAAATAAAACAAAACAAAACAAACAAAAAATCCACTAAAGTTAACAACCGCAAATAATCAGTGAGACTGACCCTCTACTCTGCAATGAGCTGTTGGATCCATCCAGCAAAGTTCTGATGCTCCTCCGCACAACAGTCACACGGATCAAGCAGCAGCTTACAATCTCTGCAGCTTTCCTTTTTCTATTCCAGGCAGTCTTCCACACGCGTAGACTCCTGGCACGCAATACTCAGTTGTTCAGACTAGGAGGGGATGCTACAGCCTGTAGCTGCACAAGGTGTCCACCGTAACTATATCAAGAACGTTGCAGGGCGCTGCACAGTTGGCAGAATTTTAGGCACAGCCTTCGGTCGTCTGATGGGCTGCACAGGCGACCATGAGTAAAGGGGAGCCTGGACACCTGCACACTGCAAAGAATTGCAGGAAGTTTATTTCAGGAACGCTGGGGAAAAAAAACAAAACAAAACAAAACAGACAAAATTGTGAACAGGTTTCTTCAGTGAATGAAGTTTCAAGTTGCTATTCCTCCAGCAAAAACTGTCTGCTGCTAGTCCAAAACCACCCTCCTCTTCCAAAGAAACAATTCTACCATCAGTGCTTCATACACTGCTATCAAACAGATGATACAGACAATTCTTCCCACAATTCACGTACAAAATGGGAAACTCATTTCCTTCTGCTGACTCCTATTGACATACTAAAACTTAAGCCTGAAACAAACTAGTATGAATTATGGAGAGGTTCAACCCAGTTCTGCCTGAAGTAGAAGACAGAGGTGTTCCTTGTAGAGAAAAACAAACAACAATAAAAAACTGACCAAGTGGTCTGTGCACACACTTACCCCTCCCCCAATTTCTGTACTATGACATTAAGAGTTTGCCAGCAGAACCCTGACTAACCGCTTTCATATATGCATACATAGCAAAGCAACATTGAAGTATCACAATCAGACCTATGATACTGAAATTCGTACTTCTTTTGAGGAGTGATGTTTCCACGTGAACATATTCTCAGTCATATATACATACACACCCACACAGCCACTTTCATTTAATTCTAGGAATGAAATCACCTTGTCTCACAGTTTTAAGCCAGTACTTACTATGGCAATATATATACTTACATTAATCTTGCTGAGTCACTTAGAATCTACCCTACAACCAGGGGTGAACATGATCTAATGTGGTTTCAAAGAGCAACAAAAGAAAAAAAAAATCTGATATCGTTCTTTGATTAGGTTTCAACTCCCCAAATGAACACACTGTGTATCTACCCAAATGATGGATCCCCATCCTTCAAACATATAAAAATTATGTTCAGTCGGGAAAAAGTGAAGGACAAAGAAACTTCAACATCAGAACTCATACTTTCACTCAGATAATAAATAGCAGGAGCTATACTACACTTTGAGTTCAGACATTACTGTTTTGTAATAACTTTAATATATGCCTTATGGAGCTCAACCACTCAATATTAAGAGACACAAGAGGAGAGTTCAAGAAATTGGTAGTCATCTCACCCATACAGCAGACAAGCTTGTATTTGAATAAGTTAAAACAAAAAACTAAAAGGAGAAGGCAAGTAAAACCGCCATCTAAATAACTTACTTTTCACTGTAAGGTGAAAAGCTTTTCTTAACCTACCCACTCATTTCACACATGGTAATGTGCAACTACCATTCCACCAAAAATCAGAAGAGAGTCATCATCAGATTTGTTTTGCTCGTTCCTTCATCTAAACTTCAAACAGAGTTTCTGAAGCTAGAAGTTTTTGCCATCCCTACTTAATAACAGCTGAAGAAGGGATTTGGCCCTTTCCTCATCTGCTAGTGTCTGGCATGCCACAGAGGCTGTGGAGGTAGGCATTTTTGTAAACACAAGTGGCAGCAGCAACATGTTCAGCATATTTCACACTGAATTTGAAATGCTGTTCAGTACAGATTTGACATAAATAATATGAAAGCTGAAAAGTTCAAAGGTTCTTCAGCAAAAATACTCCTTTAAAACTTCCTAAAATCTCTAAACATGGATAATTTCTTAAGTAATGAGGTCTTTAAAATAGCAGTAAGCAAGCTCCCCAAAGGGTAGGGTAAAACGGGAGAGTTATCACATGTCTGGGGGAAGTCACAGGCTCTATCTTGGCTGTGTTTCACCTCTTCATATACCCAGGGGACTGATTAGTTTATGATAAGCTATTAGGCACCCTAGGGAGGACAGTTAACCATCTTATCAAAATAAAAAGTCTGTACAAATCTAAATCTCACTAGATTAAAGAAACACTATCTGAAGACCAGCAAATTTGTGATTCTTCCCTTCTACTGGAATTAGCAAGTATTATGTTTTGCCTACATATGGCACACACAGATCTCAGAAGTCCCAAATTTGAGCACGTACTTGCTACTAAATTGGTAACAAATGCTCTGAAGCATTTTCTTTCCCAAGACACCAGTGTTGTGATGCAGGAAAAAAGAAGGAGAGTCAATCTGCCAGAGGGCAGGGAGGCTCTCCAAAGGGATCTGAACAGGTTGTACCCCTGGGATGAGACCAATGGCAGGAGGTTCAACAAGGCCAAATGTCAGGTCCTTCACTTGGGGCACAACAACCCTATGCACTGCTATGGACTAGGAGAAGAGTGGCTAGAAAGCTGCCTGGAGGAGAAGGACCTGGGGGTGTTGGTTGACAGCGACTGAACATGAGCCAGCAGTGTGCCCAGGTGGCCAAGAAGGCCAATGGCATCTTGGCTTGTATCAGAAACGGCGTGACCAGCAGGTCCAGGGAGGTTATTCTCCCTCTGTACTTGGCACTGGTGAGACCGCACCTCGAATCCTGTGTTCAGTTCTGGGCCCCTCACCACAACAAGAAGGATGTTGAGGCTCTGGAGCGAGTCCAGAGAAGAGCAAAAAAGCTGGTGAAAGGACTGGAGAACAGGCCTTATGAGAAGCGACTGAGAGAGCTGGGGGTGTTTAGCCTGGAGAAGAGGAGACTGAGAGGAGACCTCATTGCTCTCTACAACTACCTGAAAAGAGGTTGTGTAGAGGAGGGAGCTGGCCTCTTCTCCCAAGTGACAGGGGACAGGATGAGAGGGAATGGCCTCAAGCTCCACCAGGGGAAGTTCAAGCTTGACATCAGAAAGAAGTTTTGCACAGAAAGGGTCATCAGGCCCTGGAACAAGCTGCCCATGGAGGTGGTTGAGTCACCATCCCTGGAGGTAAAAGACAGGTAGACGAGGTGCTCAGGGACATGGTTTAGTGGCAGATAGGAATGGTTGGATTCAATGAGGTCTTTTCCAACCTGGTGATTTTATGATTCTATGATTCTATATGGGATGAATATAGTAAATAATGATTCGACAACTTGAAACAGCAATCTTGTTTATGTAAATTCTCTTCCTCATTGTTAAAATACAGGCATATCTAGGAGATATTGTGGGTTCTGAAACACAGCAAATATTGCAATACAGAAATATCACACTTTTTTTTTGTTTCCCTGTGCCTATGAAAGTTATTTTGCAATATACTGTTGTCTATTAATTCTGCGATAGCATTATGTCTAAAAAACCAATGTACATACCTTAATTAAAATATACTTCATTGCTAAAAACCGGCACAACAAAAATTGCAATGTGAAGCACAATAAAACAAGGTATGCCTATAGTCCCAAACCAAGGATCAGCTGCAGATGCAGGACCTAGGAAGGCTATATACAGCTGAATGCTGGTTGCATTTCAGAAGGAAACTTCCAGTCAGCAGCAGCCCCACCATTATATTCCCTGCTCCTAAAATAGTTCTGAAAGGCTCTTGCCTGCTGTGAGGCTCACAGTGAAGTACCTACACATACCACAATTCTACCCATGTTAAACATTTATCTCTGGTGAAGCAGAGGGACAAATTCACCTTTTGCCTGCCAACTGATGTAAAAGCTCCAACACGCCAGGGCTGCCAGTGACTTACATCAGGTCCAATGATTTCAAAGTACTTTGACGGCTTAAAATATGAAGGAATGCTTTTCAGTTAGACGACCCCCTGTTCTTTTCTGTTCTTTTATCTTTTCTTAACAGTTCACTATCCAGTGATAGGAGGGAACCCCAGCTGCATAGCCTGAGCTTTTATCTTCTGCTGACCATGCAACAACGCAAAGCTCAGTGCTGAATTTCCTGCTGCTTGCCTAAAGGGGCTGTTCAGCTTGTTTAAATATTACTTGCCTTGGGAGCCTTGGAGTTGTGCCCAAGCACTGTACTGTATCTTCCCAGCGCCCATTTCAGCATGCACTTTAAAGGTCTTTACGTTCGATGTACTATGCTCTCCCTTGCTACAGGAGGAGCCTAACGCCTCTAGAAAAAAAAGAAAGCCCAACCAACTCCTCCGACTCCTCCTCTCCCCATTCCCCCCATAAATCCCTGTGCCTCATTCCGGTACACAGCTAACAGGAGTCCCTCTTCATCCCAAAAGCACACAAATAAGTTTAGTCTGAACCAATTGCAACCAAGGGAAAACACTTTCTTGTGTGAAAAGCTACAGTGAGGAAGAAATCAGATGGCATGTATCATGTACAGCAAGCTATCGATGTTTACTGAGCAAACAACCAAAAAAGTACAGTAGCAAAAGTATGCTTTTAAGCTGAGTTGTGGTACAGCAGCCTCTTGCCATGCTAACTTTGGGAACTCTCAACAGCTGATTTTAGAAGAAAAGAATCTTCAAACACAACTTCCTCTAAATTTGCAAACTTAACATCATGGCACTTTCTTTCCTTGTTCAGAGCAGTGTTGAAAATAAAACATGTATGTCTTTTATGAAAGCAGAAGACTTCTGAGAGAATTTTAAAAGTCTGGAATATCCTTTCTGCTTTTGTAGCCAGAACTCGGCGTCTCAGGGGCATGGCTACAAGGTCAGCAGGGAGATAACCTTGGCCAACAGAAATGATCAGCATCAGCCTAAAGGCAGCGCCAGGCGGCCACCTATTAAGCAGACCGGCAGGCCTCACTCTAAACCTGTTTGCAGCCGATAACAGCTGATATGGACGAAGAAGGAAAAGATAAAAAGCCAGATCCAAAATCTATTCGTGAAAGTTGTGGACAAGGCAGTTCGAGTGAGGAAAACTTCAGTGAATACTGACTGCAAGAACCATCCTGTAAAAAGCTGTCTCTCATATTCCACATCAGCTGAGACGCAGAAGTACATGTACCCCAGCAAGCTGTAAGCACATTGGTGAGGAAACTCAAGGCTAGTAGTGAAAACCTGTTTTTAATCCATTCTGCTTCGCCTCAGCCTGCAGCATACAGACTGATTCAAGGACTGTCATTCAGAAGGACAGGACTGCCAGTCCTCACCTCACTCTGCAGCTCCAGCCACACATTCTCCCTTCAGCCTGATGCCAGTCCTACCATTTGAATAATCACATGATGATCCAGAATCACAAAACTGATCTGGTTCGTTTGGATTTTGTTTGGTTGGTTTTTTTATTTTTCACTTAAGAAACACTTATAGTTTCATCAACAGCCTTCACATAGGGGAGTTAAGACATTGTCAAAATACACCCTCTATTTGAGTGAGGGATGAGAGACCTGAGCAGGAATGTTGTCAGTAACTCTACTCCTGTGGTGTTGCAGTACTGGGGAAAGATGAAAAGATGTAGTGGAACAAATCCACAGCCAGCTACATCTCCAGACTCCCTCCCCGTACTCGCCTCACTGCCTTCTCTGCAGCTCACAGCTCACTTGCAAACCCTGTGTCATAAAGAATGCTCCTATCAGTTAGAAGTCTACCTGAAATCCAGTTCTCCAATTAAACCCAGCTCTCCAATTAAACCCAGTTCACAATAAAATAAACTACCACAATTAAAATGTCTGCATTGCACCTCTCCCATGGCATCCCTAGAAGAGGAGAGTAAGAGTAGTCCCAGGCAATGAGTTAGTAATTTTCTGCTTACCTATCCAATTTTTCCTAGATCAAGGACTGGGTGTACCATTTGCACAGTGCTAAGCACAAAACAAACATAATTCCAAAATATCCTCTCTTCCTTGCCACCTCCCTCAGTCTTTACAGTGCTTAATTAAGCATGATTTTCAACTTTTGTTTTGGTTGTAAACATTTGTGAATGACCCTTTACCCGTGCAACAAAGACAAAACTCCCCCCACCTCAGGACAATTCATAATTCATTAAGACAAGTTGCTGAAACAGTCTGCCACCATGTGCCACAACATGTATGAACCACAGCTCCAGAGTCCCTGGTAAGTAGGGCAAGTAGCTCACCTGGAGTCCTCAGGCACTTTAGAAACAATATTTACAAACCTTGTGCCCTTGGACTTAAAATACAGCACAGTGGGAATGGCACACATGTTCCTGAATGGGCAGCTGAACCCCTCCAGAGAGCGGTATTTATCGTAAAATGCATCACCTTAAGGGGATGGGATGGGGCAGGAGTAAAGAAACCAAAGCTGCAGAGGGAAAGGACGTGTTGCCTGGCTGCACGTCCTCAGGCGCTGCTAGCTCACGTTGCTTGCACCATCTGATCGCTCAGAGCTAAACATGGAATGTAGGTAGCAAGTCAAAACGCTGTGCAGGGCTGGAGATGTGACCCATCAGCTGTTTCTGCATTATAATTATTGCACTGGGACATAGTAAGACCAAAAGTTTGCCTGGACAGATTTCTGCGATGTTTTGGCTTGTTAAAAATGACAAGGAAGGCTCCACACCACTTTCAGATTTGTGATTACAGTTGCTTTTCTGCAAGCCTGGCATTCTCTGTTTAAAATTCTCAATCCACAAGAAAAGTGGAAGGCCCAGAAATATTTTGCTTTATCCAATACAGCATTAAGAAGCTGGCTTTCACAGGGCTGTGCCCTCTTTCCCTCTAACCTTTCCATGGGGGAAAGTTATTTCACACAAAGAACAAATGAAGCAGCACTACTGAACCATCATTCTCTGCACTTCTAAGCTTGTCTAGGTCATCTCCCCTTCAGGCCACTTCTGCTCCCAGGCTCTCCCTCATTCTGGTTTTATTCTTAAAAGTTTCTACTACTAACAGAACGAATGAAAACCTTATTGCAACACCATAATTTCCTTGTATTATCATATTCTCTAGCGAATTGATTAATTCTCAGAGTGATCCTGACCCGCAACTCTCCCACTGGACCTCAAGTGATGCAAGTGATTTCTTCCAGCTCTTCCTCCATTTTATTTTTGTCCTAACATGTACCACATACAAGCAGAGGAATAAGTTTTGCAACTCTGGCTTTAAAATACAAGAATCTTCACTGTTATAGCTGGAAAGGAACACTTCACTTTCAGGCAATTTGATTTTGTAACACGCTCAGAATTAAGCAAAGAGAACAAGCCAGTAAAGAAATAATTTAAATCCAAATACACTCAACACACCTTACTGTTCAAGCTCTGCCCCATGAGTGATGCATCAAGTTATCAGAAGCGCAGTTTGTGTAGGAAGCGACGTGAATTTTAACGCAACAGGTCAGCAAATTAAAAGCAACAAAACCTGTAGGCGGACAGTACAACAACCTGCAGCAGTACACAGCCGCAGCACTTCTGTTATGTGAAACGTAGCAGGGAGTGTAAATCTAGATAGCATAGCCCCTTTCCAAATGACTGCCTTCAGGAGACCACGAGCACTCCCAAGCCAGAGGGATGCTTTCAGGAGGTCACTCACAGCTCCCTCAAGCTTCCTGTTTGACACCGCGTGGACCCCCCCAGCTCAACCATCCACCTCTCAATCATACAAAAGTTTTAGCACTTTTAGCATACCTCCAGTCAAAGACGAACTCAAAGCAAAATCATGAGGGCTGAATATAAAAGGGATATCCCCCAAATTTCAGAGATGCCATTTTTTACAAGAGCAGAGAGGTACAGGAATGCCAGGTGGTTAACAGGGAGGCAAGCAGAAGGGAAGAAGATACAAGCACGCTACCCAATGAATGAGCACAGGTCAGAAAAACACACTCCAGGCTACTAGACTAAATCTTCTGTAAGCATAGCAGCACCCACCTCTAAGAAACCACTTCCTATCTTCTTCTACCCATCCCCTCCCTGATGATAGCCTTCTCCCTGTTGTAACTCAGAACAGCCAGGCAACTGATCTCTAACCATCCATCAGAAGAATTGGCTAATACAATGTCACTCGGCCCACCACATGAACAAAAACCACTAACGAATCCAGTTAGTAGCTAACTGCAAATTTTTGCTTTACTGATGGTATAACACTACCAAAGGTTCCCTTGCCTTTGCACAGACACTGCCCTCTTAGAACCCCCCTCTGCTCAAACTCAGATATACAAATAGATGTACAGATATTCTACATATCTGCTTCCACCTGGTGGATTACCAGAGATGAGACTGTAGCATTTTTAAAACAAATGTGTAAACCCATCTCTAAATTTAGTTGCATGGTAATTCTGTGGGCAAGAGCAGAGAAGAGTGGTTTGGCTCAGAGGGGAGGGGGAAGTTTGCAAGAAATGGAATACAAATCACTCAACAGTTCAGCCCATTTTGAAATTAATACTTTTCTCTCTCAGAAAAGAAACAAAATTTTTTTCTTTCCAAGATTTTTCTTTCATTTTAAGGAGTTTCTCAAAATACAGGAGGACAGAGGTCTCCAATAGTGCTCTGTGGTGCTTAACATGAATAAATCGCTTTGATCTATTGTTTTGCTGAAGAACTTAAAATACTGTTTTCCATGGTCTCCCTTTCATCATCAGGCAAAAAAAATGTTTGTAAATGCATATTAATATATATATTATACATACACACTGTAGAAAACCAAATCAAACCAAAACAAACCCATCAAGTAATTTATGACTTTTGCTCACCATAACTGTGGAAACCAGAGGTTCTTCTAACAGTTCAGTAAAGCAAATGAGAAATGAGGGAGTATCCCGAGATACTTGCAGTTGTAAAACCTTTCAGGTCTGGTTTCTAAAAATTTCCTTGCTATCATACCTGCAAACGCAGCTTTGCAGCAACTTCCAGTTCCGTTTTCATATGCATATTTTTAAAGAGAGCAGTGGCTTTCGCCCTGCCTATACAGCATCAAGGATATTCCATTCTCTGTGGCCAAAGTTCCCAGAAAAGCCAACTCCAGAGTTGGAGATCACAGGTGTGGCACATTTCTTTGTGCCATTTCTAGATACTCCTCCTGACTGGAAGTGAAGGTAAATATTATTCCAGCCTCAATCTGTTCCCCTCTTGCACCCACAGCAACTTAGTAAGATACAGTCAGCAGGCTATTGCAAATTACACTTAAGGGCTCATTACAAATTAAGGCTCCAGTCTTGCTAATGAATTGATATTAATAGGCCCATACTAGAGAAGAGACCCATTGGCTCCAACAGAAGCTACAGAAGTCCCAGTGCAAGCTGTAGTGTGCAAGGGAGGGTTGTGTGGCCCCTGCATCAGGAAGTTTGTTTACATCACATGCACAGATATTTACCAACTTCTGGACTTTTGGTTTTATTCAGGAGACCAGAGATGTTTGGTAACATGTGCAAATCTTGTCAGGCAACTTTCAAGCTACCCTTCCTCCATATGGAACAGAAGTTTCTACAAAGTAAAGGACATCCACGAGAACAAAATTTTCATTTTACATCGACAATCCCCTTCCCCCTCCAAACAGTATACCTGGAAATTAGGAAGCTGACTAGTCTCACTAAAAACTTGTCTGGTCAGTCCTAATCACCCTGCTCCCAAACAGTGAAAGCGGGCAGTTTGACATCTCAGCAGATGAAGTCTCAGACTGCACTGGTGTAATCACCAACAAACAAGATATGTTGTTTTCCTTGAATCCAGTTGCTGTCAAAGCGCTCATCCCAAAAGTCAAGAGAGATTTTCAATGCATTTTTGGGGTTACTGACATCAATTCTGTAGGATAAACTCCACTCATATTTCTTCCCAAGTCAGAAAATATTTGCTTGGGAAACAAAGCAGAAAAAAACTGCAGTTCACACAATCATTCGAGTCCAAGAGCCATAGCCTTAGCACTGCCAGTTTCCCATCTCATTAAGTGTCTTGCAATACTTGTTTTTGTAATCGTTTTCCATGCTGTCTACACAAAAAAAACTATCTCAGAAGCCGGAAGAACTACATTCCTTAAACATGGACCCTTTCCAGACTCACCCCAAACCTTTCTGTGCTTAAGGTGTTATAACATACGTGAACACACAGATCACTACAGGCCCAGAAGTTAATTAATTTTCAAGTTGCTCTAATTTTGAGACTAAACACTTCCCAGACTTCTCCATCCCTGATGTTCCCCTAGCTGTTTCAGGGAAGCCAGGCTGCCTCTTGCTTCCCCTCCATTCATGGTTGCTAAGATTGCTCTGCAGCCTACCAAGCTGCTCTCCCAGAAGCCACGTAAGCACGCTGCCATGCATGCAGAGTGAGATTCATGTCAACTGCTCCACACTCAGCATCTTTCTTTCCAAGAACTTCATAGTAAGTAGCTGTTTTCTAATTTTTCCTTTTCAACTCTTTTTTAAGACATAGACATCTCCTCCTCCTATTTCCTCATGACATTCTTTCAGAAAGACTGCTCACACTGTAGATGCCAAGGCCTTTGCATCAATGCCTAATGGCTGGTCTTGAACCAGCTTGGATAAGGTTCAAACAAGGTACAGAGCGAAAACATTCTTCCAGAAACTTTAAAATCCAAATGTAAATTCTCTGCCTATCACTTTGAATGTCAGGCAATAAAAATGCTAATAAAAGAAGTCACAGTATGAGAAGTCATTGGCCAGCAGTTTGGGGTCTGATGACTGCTGCCAAGTCCTTGGGATGAAGGGAAGGCGATCCAGCCACCATTGGTGGCTGCCTCCCTTAGCCTCTCCACCACATCCTGCCCCACCGACTAGGCCGTGTGTTCAGCTCACTCGAGTTCTGACGTCTCTCACACATTACAAATAAATAATGGCTGAACGTTTCTAATGGCCACTTGAACTCAACAGTGTCTACGTCCTCTCCTCGTCCTCTGGCAATGCCACAGACATCCTGGGCCTCAACAACATCAACTCAGAGGTGCAGTGAAAAATAAACACGTGGTCACTTCCAGAGGCTGGAGTGTACCTACAAACATAGGCTCACAATCCGATGTGCATTTATTTTCTTTTGCATCCTCTATGCTCAAGTCAAAATAAATCCCATTTTGGAAAGTCTTTTAAGAACAAAAAAGCCCAGTTCCAATTTGTATGCAAGGAGTCAATCCAATACCTACTTTGTGTGCTTAGGGCCCTGAAAGCTGCCAGAAATAGATGAAGGATGGGGGGAGAATGAAGATTTCTGTGAAAATTCCTACTTTTCAAAAGGTTTTAGAACTAAATGTACAATTAAACACACGCAATGCATTGCTCAAGTTGACATGTAAACTCAGAACATAAACTATTTTGAATATCATTATGGCTTTAGGTTTTCTATTTCTACTTATTTACAGATTTGACAGCAAAAGACAAGTGCTCTCTGGTAGAATAAAATTCCTCTTCAACTTCAGTATATAGTTAACATGGAAACTGATATCTTTGCATCTTTCCTATGCATTCGTACCATAGACTCAGTGGTACAAACACGAGGATGCATACCTGCAAGGTTCATAATCACACCTGTACATAAAAAAGATTACTGAACAATCAAACAAAAGAGTGTTTACTTTCAATGCATACAATTCTGTATCACCTAGCCCATTTGCAATCTGTAATGCTGGTATCATTTAATATTAAAGACAAAGTGACCCATGTTTCTCCATCAATCAGACACAGTAAACCCACAGACGTCAAAACAAAACCAGTCAAGAGATGGAAGAATTAGGCCTTTGGGATGCTATGCTACTGTCTCCTGTGTGGTTAATTTTGATGAGGCTGTTGAAGCACAGCCTTTAGCCAAGGGCTTTTTCATACAAAGTCGTCCACAACTCAGAGACAATTAATCATCATTTATTACTCACCTTCTAGGCAACGCCCACTTTAAGCTAGACACTGTCCAGACGCATCAAGAAAGACAGTCCCAGTCTGAAGGCTTTGTGGTAAAAGAGAGCCATTTCTGACACCCGATCCTCATGAACAGACAACTACAGATACCCCTGGTACTCCGCACAGCTACTAGGATCTGCCAGAATAAAGCTGCTCACAGGATAACTTAAACATGAATGCAATTATTTCAAAAACAGGCAAGATATGTATTAAATACACCAGCTATACCTACTTTTTAGTGCCTGTCAACTGCTACTGGTGTTACGGCACAAGTCAGTCTTGTGAAAGGATTCTGCTGAAGAAATATGGTGAATCTTCATAGACTTATTGATCAGAGCATCTCACATGGTTACAGTACATAGGAAAATAGTTACTCTGTTCTTCTACAGCATTAGTAACTTCTCAAACAAAGAAGCCTGATTGAGGCAGACAGTGAGGGGCTTATCAGCTTAAGAAATGGGAAGGATGGTCCAATTAACTGCCAAGCAGTCAGACATAATTCACTCTGACGAGGCCAATGAGAGACAAGTCAGAGAAATGCATGTCCTGTACATTTATGTAACACCCAAACATTCCCCCTTGCAAAGACTCCCCTTCTGCATGCGTTGCTTAAATAAGGAATAAGTCACTGAAGGAAAATCCACCTGTACAGACCTGCATCTAACCAGCACCCTCTCTGATTAAGCAACCCTCTCAGTGGTAAAGGAGACACTGCCAGTTGCTAAACTGCTGGACCCAGGTGCTAACAACCACTATCAAGCAGACAGACAGAAAGCTCTGTGTAAGGTTATCTGGGGTCCACAACACTGCACTGTCTTCTCACACATCAAGAAATGGGGCAAGAAGTAGAAGGCATAAAAAGGTAAAAACACCCCACCCTGGTCTAGGTAGGCAGACTTCATCTCCTTTTCCTGAATCACTTCTGCAGGCAGAAAAAGAGTCACAATGTTACTGAACTAATTTCACAATGTTAAAAGAAAGAAAAAAAAACTGAAGGCAAACCATATGTAACAGCTGATTAAGAAAGCCACGAATCCAGTTGCAGTGTTTTTGCTAGCACGGGGTAAACAAAAAGAAGGCACAGGGAAAGCAGAAGGGGAGAAATTCTACAAAAGATGCTAGAATGAAAATAAAGTTCCCAGCAAATCATAGTTCTAGCTTGGGATCCATCACCTAGGAGGCAACAGGCATTTAAAGTGGAGAGGAGAAAAAAGAAAGAAAAAAGAAGTCCCCAAAACACTGATTCATAAATGAGCTTCATCTAATATTTATGGAAAGAGTGGACTCTTTATTCTGCAACAAAAATGCACACGTGGGACCCAGTCCATCCTTTGATAAAGCACCTTGCATTATATAATCCTCTTCATTTTTCAAAATGCCAGACTTAAGACCATCATAATCAGAAAACGTGCTTTATACACTATGAGCAGGAGTGTAAAAAACCCCAGTTGTGTGGAATATTTATGTTACATATGGCAACATCCTATTTGTCAGCCGGTTACCAGGAGCTAAGGAATCCATGCGGTCCTAGCAAAGTTGCCTTGCAGCAGGGTGTTATAGCAAGCACGAACCGGACTATATATGGTATGTTTACTGAATGATTAGGCATAAACATGTTACAGAAGAAATGATGTCTTGTATTAGACGCTGAGCTTGCTGCTGCAAGGCAAACTGTCTTGCTCGGAAAAGCAGTTTGTCATACATTCTTCATACGCTTCTAGCTGTGGGTGCCAGTGAAACCTCTAGAAAACAGGAACAGGTTATGCTGCAAGTAATGATTAACTATGTGGAGGATCAGCCCTGCAAGCTCCACCCGCCAGCATTCCCTGTCTCCTTGCTGCTCATCCTCCCCCACTACTTTTCAGCTTGGACTGTTCACCAGGCAGTCCGGTGGAGGGCACGAAGGCACACACAGAGCTGCGTGCTGCACGGAGCGCTGCCTCTGTGACGGGATGATGGGCACAGACAAGTGCACCCTCTCTTTCTTAAGAAACAGCCGGCAGCAGCGAGCAAGCACTGCAACCATCTGCCTGCCCCATGTTCAAACCCAGTCAGCGCAGGACTATTTCATAACGGGGAGGAGGGGGGAAATCCTGAAAGGGTAGGGGAAGGAGGGTATACTGAAGATGCCTTAAAGCACAGGAGAAGGTTTGTATGGTTTGTATGCTCCAGCATCCTGTTTAACCTGTTTTGTGGTATGTTCCAGTTCACTCTCCTTCTGGTTGAGTTTTGGTGGTTGGTGTTATTTTTTTTGTTTGTTTGTTTTTGTGTTTTGGGGTTTTTTTTGGCAACCAGCCCCAAGCTTCAGCCCCTTCTCTCCCCGACTCCTTTCATGCTCCATCACACTCCAGCACGAACACAGGCACACAGAAAGGAGACTCTAGAAAACAAAATGCTGAGTCCATCACAGACTGAAACTGGGCACAGAGTTTCTTTATGTAGGGAACTGGAATCTTCCTTATTGACTCACCAGGACCACCAGCCCCCAAATGCCAAACTTTCCACCTTTGTTGCCGCTTTTCTACCTTAGCAACTTCTACAGCTCCTGAAAAAAAAACCCCAAAACTATGCAAAGTGGTAGAGGAGTGGGTTAACAAAGCAAACAAAATCCCAAAACCGCACACACACAAAACTTCATGCCACACAAATCTGGCCAGACAAATCTGGTTCGGGGGCAGCAGCGATCACAGCATCAGGATGCACCTTCATCACCACAGATTTATGTCTTCACTGTGGACAGTATTCACAGGGTTAAGATCAGAAGATCAGATTTTGTGCTAAGCAACAAAAACATCAACTCAAAGCTGTGCTAGGTGTTCTTTTGACAGGGGTTAAGCAGTTGGTAACCAGTGGCAAGAACTTGATGGAGGCTCAGTAGCCATTTTAAGCAGTAGATATATTAATCATGGGAGTGCAGTAAAAAAAGAACCAGGGGCAAAAACATGGTACAGAAACGAGAACATCTAAAAGCTCAGGAAAACACACGGACCCCTCCATCGTGTGTAACACAGACTTAGAGAAGCCAACAAAGAAAAAAAGATTATTACATGACCTCCAGAACACAGAAAATCCCTCAGAGCACTAAGTGCTAGGCATCACACACTGCCTGGTTTCCAGGCCGTTGCTTCACATGTTTTCTGGAGAGTTTTCGTGCTGTGGGAAAGATTTCTAAGTACACTGAAAGTAAGCCTGCAACATCCTCTTCCACTCCCACAGCAAGTATGCAGTCCGTGAAAGATTAAAGTGCTGGAAACATATGCTTGAGCAAAGACTCCTCTTTTCTTTTAAATCATATCAACAGTTTAGCACTTGATGCATCTTATCAAACTATTTTGCCATCCCTTTCTTAAAGGAGGGTGTTATGGAGTGAGCGAGCATGCATGAGACACATGCAGTCTGTAACTTGAACACTGTTTTACAGATGTATTTACTATACTGCTTTTCTTTGGGGGCTTTTCAGGCCAGAGCAGCCTTTGTTTCTGGGTGCTATACTCTAGCCAGCTTGTAACAAATGAGCAATCACAGAGAAAGCAGATCTGGCTCCTTCTCTCAATCTGCTGAGATGTCGAGGCACGAAGATGTGACTGAAAAACTTCTCTCTGGCTATGAATCCGATCAATCCCTTTGGTCACACGAGCGCCTGAAGTCTGGTACAATTATTAACTGTGCTGCAGTCACATGAAAGAGAACAAACTTCCCCCTCCCACCCTCATCCCACGGGTAACATTATGTGGGCAGTGAATACATGAAGGAACATGGTAGGGGGAGTTTGGAAACCCCACAGAAAGGCTGCAAAGCTGTACTTTTTTTATTTGATAGTTTTAGTGGATGGATTATTACATTTCAGGCAAGCCTGCCCAATGCTCAGACTCGTTCAGATCCCAAAGGACAGTGAGGTAGGGAATCCTCAACTTCTCCATTCAGTACGGCCTCATTTAAAGATGGAAAATTAGAGGTGTTTCCAGTTTTCCCCATCTCTTAAATACAATGATGCTGAAGCACATAAAACATTTTCAGAGAAGCATGAGTGGGCAGCTTCTAAGCTGGTGAGGTTGCTTTGGAGATGTTCTTATTTGCTGGGTGGGACTCATCAGGTATGAGAGAGAAGAGACAAGGAAAAGAGCCTACTGTGCTTCCAAGGAAAAACTCCTGGCATTGAGACAAATGAGATAGGCAGTGTGGACTAAAAGCCTAAGCTGTGATTCAGCTGCTGGGACCAGAGACTCATGCAAACTCCATGGTTTTACAGCCTGCGCCCATGTAACTAAGAATAAGGATGGCACTTCCCAAAAGCTACTTTTCAGGGCCAAGGGGGAAATGACAGAGAATGCCACGCAAAGCGTGGGACCCACAAACGCGCAACTACGCCTCCACCTCCTCCTTATGCACCTCGCAGTCCTGCATTATTTTAAATGTAAACCAAGTGTCACAGATGTGAGCACACTATAGAAACCGTGATGGGAACTATTAAATACTACATTTCAGCTAGGACAGAAACCGCGCTGGATGGCTACACAGCCCTCCAGCCTCCCCCGACATGTCCCTGGAGCCATGTGCACCGTTTCAGCCAAAACCAGTGAACTGCACTGACCTTAGAAGGGGGGTAAGCAGGGCAGGCAGTGAGAAACAGCACCAGGTTTGACATCAGATAGCATTTCCTAGACAGAGTTAAAAAAGTAAAGCACAGAGCATCTTTAAGTGGTTACATCTATATGGTCTCCAGCCTTGCAGCACTTCACAAGAAAATGGGGCGGGGGGGGAAAAATACAGTGGGTTGATGACACACAATAAAACATAAATGACCACATAAACTTTCAAAGTACTACGTGTATTTTCAGTTAAGATATAATTGAGTACGTCCCAAACAAAACAACTACATTTGTAATGTTATACCATGCATCCATTTTATAAAATTTTTTAAAGTGTGCTTTTGCCTTGTCCCGCCTACACAAAATAATGAAGAAATATCACTCATCAGGAACTCCCTAAGCAAAATAAACCTTAGCAAAGCACAGTATGCTCACTGAGCAACATGTATTTCTGCAGAACTGCTGTTCTTTATATATTTTGCATCTGAAAACTGCAAGTCTCACACACGTTCGCACACAAAAGACAGACAGACTGCTGCTGTGGACAAAATGGTGCCATTTAATACAAAAATCTGGTTTATGCATAGCCTGGCTGTAGTGCATGCTGGTCCCAAGCAGAGTGGGATGCAGCCAGTTATATCGAACAGTTGTGCCCTCAGCA
Organism: Clamator glandarius; assembly: GCA_033459285.1. Classification (NCBI taxonomy): domain Eukaryota; kingdom Metazoa; phylum Chordata; class Aves; order Cuculiformes; family Cuculidae; genus Clamator; species Clamator glandarius. The sequence goes on from JAUNZM010000136.1 coordinate 1,284,226, forward strand.
ACAAATGGTGCATTCATAAAACTGGAAAAGCCTCTGTCTAGGGGCTCACAGCTCTGCAAAGGAAACAATCGCTTGCTGACATTTTCTGAGGGAGGGTATGCCCAAAAAAGGTTGAGGGGGAGAAGTATGATCTACAGGAAAGTTATGTACAGAAGAAATACCAAAATGCACGGGGAAAAAACCCAAATGTGCCACTGAGTTACCTTTGCACTCTCTCTGCATTAGCTAGCCTCTACCAAACGAGCAAGGCCACCTGAAAAAGACATGCTTGGAAAACACTTGGCCAGTCAAGACTACAGAAGAAAAAGAAGGAGGAGGAAAGAAAAAAGCTTCCTTGTAGAACGCTAGCCCATGAAGAAGCGACAGACATCACACAGGCTGCAGCACACAAAGCTGCATCTGACAGGCAGTTTCTCACAAGTTTTTTACCCTTGCCTTTATTTGCTATGCCACCTCCACACTGGTAACTAAAAGCCAACATCTGGTGCTGGCTAAATGTCAGCACAGACAATCCCTTTAATAAAAATTTAAAGAGTCTGGGTCCCAGCGAGGAAGTCATTAGTGCTTTGAATGTAAGACCCTACACGAGAGCTGCAAGACTGAAACAATCCAGGTTTTTAAGCCAGGCAGAGCAGTGACATCAGTGTGCACTGCCACCTCTTCAGGCCCCCTGCCACCTCACAACAGGGTGCCTGGCTCCTGGGCCCATGTGCAGCACACCTGGATAGTTCATCTGGTCAGCAACCCACACCAGAGAGCCCAGGCCCTGCTGCAGGATGGAAGCGTATCGTACAGTCTGCCCTTAGTCTAGGGAGCTCTGGCTTCTGAAGCTGAAATGCTGGGCACCACTGCCTGCCCCAACACATCTGGCATCTACATTGGTCAAGCCAAATCCTGCTTGCCCCTAAGACATATGAGACATCCAGACAAGTCAATTGGAAAGTGTTTCTAAGGCAGCACAGCTCATTAATGAATACTTGTCACCTGCTCTGATCTACTGAGCTTAGTGATTAAACAAAAAATCCCAAATCACACAGTGTAACCAAAGTTCATTGGGAGAACCAGTGAAAGTTTCCATCAGAGGAGAAATGAACAGAAGCCCACCTGTACATTGATGGGAAATAACAAATAAAGCCCCCCCAGCCAGTCTTGGCTGCTCTCAGGCTGCAGTGGGGCATCCACCCTCTTTTCTCCTGCTGCTTCACGCAGCACAGAGGTCTCTCCCATCTCGCCCAATGAATATTTTTTACCAAGTCAAACCTGATCACGTTAGTTTGGGAGTAATAAGAGTGTCTTCCCCAGCCAAGGGGAGCCCACCTGAAGGAGAGCCAGAACATACATTTTGTGTAATAGTTGGCAGAATTAGTACCTTTACTATATTACATATTACCGTATTTGTACATTAAGAGTTTTAAGAGACTACTCTTGCACTGAAGCCTTCGCAAGGGTATCTAAAATGGGGAGGAATGTAATTCTTCATGCTCACTGGGCACCTATCAGTCCTCTGAGAACCTCTGATGAAGCAATTTCAGAGGGGAACAAGATTATAGTCTTGAAGACTGACAATACAGGTATTTTTCCACAGAGGTATTAAAAAAAAAAAAAAGAAGAGGAAAACAGGATGAGTAGTTCTTCAAGAGCAAGCACTTCCTACACCTCAGTACGATGAGCAGGCAAAACCTGTTGGAGTTGAGGAATAAATGCTGGAAGCACGCATGGCCAATTACAGCAGCAAGAACCAAGCAGAAGCTATCAAGGTGCTGGAGAATGAATGGCAATGTTTTTGTTTACCAGCTGTGCACTGTAAATAGTTGCTATTGCAATAAAATTTGCACCATATCTTCATGAATAATTTCAATAAAACTGTATGAAAAGCCATTTCACTAGTGCCAGTTATCAGCTGGAGACCTACAGCAAATGTGAAAGTGCAAATGCCTTTGCAGAGGCATCAAAGCGACCTAAAAATCATCCTTCTTATTTTATTTCTTGGTCAATTTCCAGGCAAGGCAGAGATTTACAAGCACACATAATGTTTTGTACATGCTTCCATTAAACTGGCCCTTAATACTAAGTGAATGTATTTTAGGATTCATTCAAGTAGTACACAATTTTGTTTCCCTCCACTGATTTTGCTAAGGCTCGTAGTACAACACACAATCAACTTATTAGGAAAGGAAGTTTTGTTTGTTTGTTTTTGTTTTAAATTTTGAGGAGGCAAAAACACCTGGAAAGTTGTGGGAGAGCATCAACAGAGTTAAAAAGAAAATTACATCCCAGTCTCCTGAAAACAATTTAAAATAAAGCTTCTTGGGAAGTTTGTGAATAAGAGACAAAGAAAGACATTTTCAATTTGAGAAACGTCTTTCCTTTGAACATTGAGTCACAGAACAGAAGCCTTCACATCACCTTGCAAAAGAAAAATAAAAAAATAAATCCTGCCTGAAATGTGTCACTTTTCACTGTTGTTTACTTTATTTGTTTGTAGTGGTTTGGTAAAACCCCACAAATATTTAAGACCAAAACCACAGTCCATATTTTATAGTAAGACAAACTACAGCATCTTCCAAGAGGCTGTAACTGCAAGCCTGCATCTACAACTCTTCTCCCTCTGCCACCCTCAGGACCGTACTGCCACAGCAGGAGGAAGAAAATGAACCACCACTGCAGCCCCAGTGGTGGCCCTCCACCAAGCAACAGCCTGGCCACCCCATAACTCAGGTCCAGCAGGACGCAAGAGCTGAGCCCTTGCACCTCCCATGAGAAGGGATGGCTTTGAGCTGGAGGGCTACTGCCTGCAGTTACTAATTAAAACCAAAGTCCCTTCTCATCTCTCTTTCATCTTTTTTTTTTTGTCCAGGTGGAAAAAACAGGATTTGCCTCTTGTGCTGATGCTTCAAGTATCAGCCTTGATTTAAATCAGTATAAAATACAGTAGGGAAAGGAGCCCAAAGGTTTCTAACCAAGTGGATTTGAACACCGTGACCTCCTCACACCCCCGCCCCACAAATGCTTAACTGCTGAATGAGATTCCTCTCATTTCCTGCACTGAATCATCTGTGTCACCACAAAGATGAGATTTTTAACTGCCCACACGTTTCTTATTTGAGGGACATCCAGTGGAGGGTGTTTCTCAAACTACTGTCAGATCAGCCACAGACGGTTTGGATTTCGTCTGTTTGATGTATCATTTAAGTAAATCCGTGTTTCTCCAATGAAGTACAACTTTTCAATGACATTGTTTTCTAGGAAAAATGCAGGTGATCGCTGCTGCTTCTTTCTTTTGCAAAGTATTATTTGAATGAAGCTAGGAGTGACAGGATATGCTGATTTGCACAATTAAAAATAACTTACAATTTGAACTGTGGCATCAGATACTTCAACAAATTTCATTAGGGCAGGTCACATGCTCTTCTCAACTGCTTTTTTCCACACCTCAACTTAAAATAATTTCATTAATTTATCTGCAATTTACATCACTTTCATTGCTAAGCTGATTAATTATTTTTAATCACCACAGCAATTCATTTTGCAGCAAAATTAGCAGCACTGCACTCCTCAAAAGCAATAAAGAAACATCTCAGTCATCCAAGAGAAAGAAAGGTGGTGGTAGCCAAACTGCTAAACTACAGTTCCTCAACCAGGATAGCTTTGCCACATTGTTTCATGCAGGCAGGGTGGGGAGGAAATTGTGAACCCTTGCTGCCTGCACCTGGCTGTGCACGGCTGAAGCCAGTGGGAGCTTTGTGGATGCTGGGTAGGTGCAGGTCCATATAAAGATGCAACAAGCAATAGCAAAGATCATACTCTGCTCTGGACTGATCAGCGTCATGAGCAGTTTGTGCCGTCAGTCAGCAGGGGCCCAAGGAGGGCTGATGAACTCTGGTCATCTCACTAGCACAGAATGAAAACTGAAGATGCACATCCTCCTCACAGTACCCTTGTATACTCTCACCTGGATGAAAGCTTAAGGACAAGAACCATGTTTTTCACACAGGGCCTACTTTCTCCATAAAGTGTTGTCAACCTTCTCCACCCCTTATTTAATAAAGAAAAACCTACCATCCTTTTGACCTTGAACTTGTTCATTTTCTCTGTGTCTCTCAGTCCATGCTCTTTGCTAACCATTCAGCATGCTGAGAGCCCTGATAAAAGTGGTTAATGTTTACTGAAACCTGTGTATGAACTGTACTAAACCTGATGCGGTGGGAGGCAAAGTTCTGCCAGCAGCATCCATGACCAATTAAAAAAAAAAAGTTTTAGGTTGCTTTTCTTTCTAAACTCACTTCCCTCTGTCCCATACCAATAGCTGCATCAGTAGATGGACAGGCAGGTCAGGGAGAGGACTGAGAAAATGCTTCTAATCTATCCACCTAGACACTTCAAAAGAAGTCACTGCTCTGAGTACTACAGGCCTTCCAAGAATACAAAGCAATGAAAAAATTAACTACTGCAGTTCTCTTTGTGGCAGATGCATGCTTTATCCCCAAATAATTGTTTTTGAAAACTATCTTAAAACCTACAAGTCTAGCAGAACTACTGAGTGTTCCCTTCTAGCTTTCCTTGTAGGAAGTCCATACATCCTTGCTTGAGCAGTCTTACAAAACCCCATCCTCTTAAGTGAGCAAGCAGAATATTATTACCGAACACTCAAACAGCTGATCAGAATGTTCGAGAGCCCTTAAATTCATCTGAACTTCTTCTCATCAGAGACACATCCTTAGAACTAACCATCTGTGTCAATAGCTGTATCCATGCACTATTTATGAAGAATGTTTTGTAGTGTAAACTAAATGTATTCCTCGCCCTTACGTTACTGGCATTTTTTCCATCTTTATTCTAGTAACCAGCCCAGAGAGCTCCAACAAACAACTCCTTCCTTCCTTCCACCATCTCTGGTGACAGTGTGGTGCTCTCAGGTGTTTAAAGCTGATTTTTTTTTTTGTACTAGAGGGCAGCAACAGTGCCATAGTCACCTTGGAAACAACCATCACCCACTGTTTGCAGAACAAACAATGGTACCTTTTCAGCCAGTGCAAGGCAGGCAGGGCAAGGGGCAGCCAAGCAATTCTGGGACTTACAGGGGTGTTAACATATTGCATTCATTCAGTGCGTCAAAAAATAGTTCAGCATGAGAAGCAAGGCGCTCTCGAAGTGAGAGCCTTTGGCTGGAAACCACAGACAAGTGCACAGGGCTCTGAAGGTCAAACAAGTCTTCCAAGTCAGCAATGAGGTCTTTTCCTCTGTTTTTTTTTACTTGCCCTCCTGTTCCCCTCTCTCATACACACAGAAGGAAGAAAAACGCACCTATTTAAACTGATCTTATCCACGAAAAGTCAAGTGTTCAGCTTCCAAGTAGCACTCTCTGAAGTTTTCTCAGTGTGCCAAAATATTTTAAAGAATTGTTTACCCGCACTTGTAGCGCTTTGTACCCAATGAATCAAGAGCCATTTCCAGAAGTGTTCCCTGTGAAGTTAGTGAGAATTGCGGTTATTCAGCATTTCACACCCTATGTCTAAGCACTCAAGCAGTTACATACACCTCTCCTTTCAAAACAATTTCATTTTCATAGAGCCACAGATAATCTGACTGCTTTAAAAATCACAATGTATATCTGGCTTAACAGTAACTTCTGAGTGGCTTCCTATCTCCTGTAGACTTTCTCCTGTGCTCAATAAAACTCTGCCACCAAAAAAGCATTTTTACCTATGACAAGCCAGGAAAAAAGCTAGATATTTAGGGATTCAGATTTTATCAATTTTAACACCCTCTCACAAGACTCTCGTTCTTGTAGCCGGTTGCAAATAGAGTGTTTAAAGCAGAATGGAGACTGAGGCATCACTCATCTCCCTTTAATGCTTTAAAATCCTCCCACGCTGGCTAGCAGACACCTACATTATTGAGAAGAAACTGCAGAGAAGCCCAGCTGCCCCTTCAGACCACTCAGCAAGGGACTGAGAGGCCCTATGAAATCATGCTACCCTTCGACTCGCGCATAATATAGCACCCAGGTGTGCTGGGAAGGAGTGCCAGGCACAACACGCCCAGCTGAGAGCTGCACTGAGGTGATGAGAGCTGCACACAGGTCCAACAAAGCAACTCCCAGGCGAGATCTGTAGATCTCTACATCACAATATAAACATTTTTCTACAGCAAATAATCTAAATTAGGCCATTAGAAATACAGACTGGTCCTGTCCTGCTAACTAAAGCCTCCAGCAAGCTTGTCCATGTGGGCCAAACAGGTTCACTCACATCTACAACCCTGGTAACTCAGCTGAGTCAGATTATCATTATTAAAATTCTATCTTCATGTTCACCAAGATGCAGGTTAATACATTAAGTGGTCTCACACAGCCACAAACATGGTTTTAGACATGGTAGGATGCACCTTAAGGAGCATCAAGAAAGTTTTTTTTTCTCTCTTTAATTGTGTTCAGCTAACTCAGTTGACCTCAAACAATTGAGACACACGCCCTTTTTGCCTGTCAGGACAGGGTCCTTCTCTGTCTTTCATTGCTGGGACAGAAGTGAAATAGGTGTAGAGGTGATTCACAGGCAACCCATCCTTCACTTACTCCTAGTGGGGGGTGGAGTGGGAAGCACGCTGTTGAAAAGCTGCAGCTGTTTCAGGGCTGTTCCAACTTCACAGCATAAGATTTATGGAAAACAAAACAAGAAGAACAGAATAATAGGATTTGAACATTATCGACCTGAAAGAATCACTGTAAATGTCTCCTGCTCTGTACAAGGGCTACCCTGGGCTCATCTGCCTTCAAGGCCAAGAAAAGAAACATTAAACTTGAATAGGAGCCAAAATTCACTGCCTGCTTTCTAACAGCACTGGACTGTGCTCAGACGAAGAAGTCTTTACCTGTGGTAGGTGAGCAGGCAGCACTGCCAGCCACTGCTGTTGCCTCTGCACTTCATGCCATCGGCATGAGCTCCAGCCAGCACCAAGGGACAAATCCACAGCTCTGCCCCACAGGGCGGCCCTCTCCCTGAGCATCTGCAAGCAGCACCAGGTTCGGACAGGAGCATGCTCCTGGCACCCCAGCAGCAGGTTCTGACTCTTTCAGCAGAGGTGCACGCTCCGGAGGGTCCTGACTCAGCAGACAAGGAAGGCACGGGTACCAGTCAGACAGGAATACTCTCCTGCACACCACAGCCTTCCAGCAGGATGGGGCTGCTGCTCGAGGCAGCGCAACAATGCCTGAACAAACAAGGCCGGCGGACACACACGCATCCCCTTTGCTCAGGCAGCCCTGCAAAAACTTCCCGGGGTCACAGTGCAGCCCAACACAACCAGGAGGCAGGAGCAGCAGCAGCTGCAGCAGGACCTGTAGCGGGACCAGCAGTGGCTGCGGTGGGACCAGAGGTGGTTGTGCCAGGATCAGAGGTGGCTGCAAGGGAGGCCAGAGGTGGCTGCAAGGGGGTCCAGGGGTGGCTGCAAGATGGGGCCAGAGGTAGCTGCAAGGGGGGCCCAGAGGTGGCTGCAGGGGGACCAGCAGTGGCTGTGCCAGGACCATCAGTAGCTGTAGGGGGACCAAAGTTGGCTGCAATGGGGACCAGAGGTGGCTGTGCCAGGACCAGCGGTGGCTGCGCAGGGACTAGCCCTTCCCCCACACAGCCACCCCCACCCTCCAAGAGCTCTATCACAAATCCCCAGGCCGTGCCGGCTGCCAGCTGACATAACTGTTTAGTCAGCAACCAGGCAGAGGAGCGGCCGCCTTCCTCCATCCTTCCCCGTGGTACCTTCCCCGCCGCCAGCCAAACAATCCCTGCTTCCCAACCCTCCTCCCCACAAAGCGTTCAGTTCTCCCCAAAAGCTCGTCGAGCTTCGCACATAGCTGAGGGCTGGGGGACTTTTTCCCTCCCCCGTCCCTGCGGCGTATACCTCCTTCCCCACCCCCCAGGCAAGAGGAGATGCAGGAGCACCCCTGGAGCTGGAGCGATTTCCTCCATTTGCTGTGAGAACATCGCTCCGGCCGGCCCGCAGAGGAAGTGCAACATAATAGGCCAGGCCCCAGGTGCCAAGGTTAGCTTGTCCTTTTCCTCTCCCCAGGATGATTTCCACTCCTTTTCATACCAGCCTCCCAGAGAGCTTAAAAGCCCTGCGAAAGTTACCAACCAAAACAAAACAACCCCAAAACAAACCCAAGCCAAAACCTGCTGAGGCACCTCACAGCCTTCGCACACTAAAACCTCCACGTGTTTCGGGAAGGTTTAAGGCTTTTTACAGAGCAAAAAGCCAGGCCTCATCCATGCACGCAAAAGCTGGACTGCTTCAACCGTGTATTTTAATGTCAGAGCAGCCCAGCCCTTGCCAGCAAGGCACCAAGCACGACTGGAGTAAGAAACTGCCCATCGCCAGCTTTCCCCAACTGCCTAGGGGGGATGCAACAACTGTGGCAGTGCAAATATCTCAGCTGGAAGGAAAACCGTATCTCAGATCAGGCAGGAATAACGGAAAGCCTGGGGAAAAGGCAAAGATTTAGTCTGCGAGGGAGACGGACCTCATCGCCTGAATCCTGTTTCTCAGACCACCAAGGATGCAGTTTCTACCCTCTATTCTGACAACGCCTGTGTAACTGAATACACAACATATTTTCTAAAAAATATGCTTTCAAGGAAAGCCTCACAACGTGTTATTACACCTTTCACTTGTCCATCTGCCTGCACAGTTCAAAAATGTCCATCTTCTTATTCCAAAATGCAGATACTCATAGTGTGGGGTTGTTGGAAGAAAGCTGTTGCACTGGCTTGTTTTGCAAAATGTGACTATTATATTACAGCTTTCCAGGTGTAACGAGAGGAGACTAAAAAGTGTAACTATGCCCTAGGTGTTATGATGGTATCCACAGTTTAACGCAGAAACAACATGTCTTGTGCTGACATCCCTAAAACAAAATCTTTTTTATTAGAACTCTTATTTCACAGTTAAAAAATTAATTTTCCTCTTTCCTCCTCTCCCCCCCCATAAAAAAATACACGCATGCTCTTTTTTTGCATTTCCTCCCAGCTGGGTATCCGTGCAACTGACCCCAATTCATCTGATTACTTAACTGCAGCATAACTGAGAAAACCAAACAGTTAGCAACCTGTCTCAATTTATCATGTCATAAATACAAGGAGTTACCACAGAATCACAGAATAACCAGGTAGGAAGAGACCCACCGGATCATCGAGTCCAAACTCCCTAGAAAAGAAAAATGTTTTAAGTTTAGAACTCCTTAATTTACTCTTCCATTCTCCAGTGCTAAAACCTCACATTCTGCACAGGCTGCCTGCTGCCAAGAGACAGACAGCTGCAACACACAGACACAAAAAGGAGGTGACTTTCAGCTGGAGTTTTAGATTTCTGCATGCTGCCCTGTTTTATATGCTACTCCCCCAAACAGCTATGAAAAATAACTTCAGAAATTTAAAAACAAATGGACTATTGTAACTGATGATAAGCACTGATAGAGCCTGTATCAAGTGTGCAGATGCCATAAACCCCCTTCACAGTCCACATTCATTTGCAACAAGACAATTGTCTTAGGAATGTGCTCTTGCAGTTATTGCACTTACTTGGCCTTTAGCACTGGTTTAGTTCTGCATCTTATAGCAGATGACTGGGCATTCCATTAAAACCTACATCACTCTTCATTTTTTTTCTTTCAGGTGGCATCTCTACAGAGTGATTGACACTCTGTTCCTGGCCACTCAAACCAACTTCTACAAAAGACACTGCACTGACCCTGGCAAAACTGCACCAGATTGGTACCAGTTCAGCCAGAACAAAACCAGCAGTGGCTGGACCACATTTTACATGATGAAACATAATCTCCTTACACAATATCAAGGATAATTAAGAAAGATACTCTGTTAAGATGGAAATTTATTCGGGAGCAGAAATAGCAGTTGAAAGAGACCAAATTTACAGAAACAACAGAATTTTTGCACAGCTAATGCCCTGAAGAGATTTGCATCAAGAAACCAGACAGAGAATGTGTAGTAAGGTGGGAAGATGAGACTGTCTTCACAGCTTAAACTCTCAAGCTTCCTGATGCAAACAGAGTGTAGTTTTGTGCTGCTTGCACTGAAAGTTAACACCCCTCCAGAAGCTCTTCCCCTTCCTCCAGCTGCTCACTCCCATGCCACGCAAAGCCTATAGTTTGCGTTCCCTTTAGTCACCTAAACAAAAGTTGGTGAGGTGTGACTGCTGACAGAAAAAAAATGAGAGAGGACCATCTACCCGGATCATTTTAGAGATAAAGCTTATAGACAAACCCCATAAATCCTTGTTTCAGCATCTCTGAAGAGGAGGTGAGTTACAGTACAACAGAAATGAACTGTTAGAGGTGACGGGTTAAACAACTGATCAAAAATAAAACCAAAACCCCTTCCTTGAGGTAGGTTTGCTGTAGACTCTAAACTATTGCTTCATCCTATGATGTCAGACGCAGACTTAGGTTGCCAAGCAAACTGTTCTGAAGTCACTAACTCAACACTATTATGATTTTTTTAAATTTATCCAGGCAAAGACACACCAGAAAGGAGAAAGCTGGGAGGAAGTACCTAAATACCAAAAAGCGCTTTAGGAAAAAGGCAGCTTCAAAAAGATTACAGACATTGGGTGCAGATCTCCACTGAGAGTCTTCCCTTTGTATTGTTTGTAGTCACATACCTGGAAGAATACTTGCCTTGAAGTGGTAGGGGGAAAAGCAGTTAAATACAAGTGATGTTAAATACAGCCTTTGAAGGTGAACACCACAATGTGCATGAAAGACAGGGGCAAGTGGCAAAAGCAAACTGGGTGGTGAGGGAAAGTGATTTGATTAACACAAGCTTGACACTCTTTCAGTACAGTTACTGGCATCATGGTACAAAGATACCCGTGAACTGAGAACACCCACAGAGTGGACACTCATATCTTCAACAAAGCTGTAAGCCAGAATACAGATGTTAAAAATTAAGCATCTTCAAAAAAAACACCACAAAATACGACTGTGCTGTTTTTTTCAGCATCGCATTTCCAAATTGGCAAAGATTCTAAGCCCAACAACAGAGCATATGCAATTCCTATATAAGAAGACAGATACAACAGACACTGCTAATGACCCCCCACCTATGGAGCAGAGCTTGGATTAGGCTCTGTGTGTAGGAACTAATCAAACCAGCAACACTGTTGCATGGATTCCAGGATCCATCCTAGCAGGCAATGCCTCTTGTTTCATACAAAGTTGATTAGAGGACCCTGCAAAGATAAACTGGTCAAAAGGCATTCTGCTTGCTTGGTTCTCTTCCTCCTGGCCCCTGCTTCACTACAAAGACACGATGGTTTTGATGGTTTTAGCACCAGTCTTTTTAATGATGGTTGCACCGGCTTTTAAAATCTGTACTGTCTGCACTGGAATCAGAAGTCTTGTCCTACTCTGCTGTGTCTCCTCCACTGCCTCCTTGTGCCAGCCCAAGTAAATCAGCTGTGCAGCAAGTTAGATTAAAGAACTGATCCAGCCAAAACCGAACATTTGAAAGACAGAGAGACAAATACAAAAAGTCCTTATCAGCTTCTTTGCCTAGCTCATGGGGAGTATCTTTAAGATATTTAAGACCTTTAGCGTTTAGGATATGCATCCCAATAAAAAAAGCAGTTAAGCAATTACTTCTAATTAAAGCAACATAAACATGTCCTACTGTTCATAAGTACACAATGGCTCTACATTTACTTTCAGGTTTTCCTGATCTACCACCCAAGAGCAGAGAGACACTTGTAAAGCATATGCTCTATTCCTTGGTCCTGGTGCAGCACTTTAGGACACTAAATTTAAATTTAGGATACTAAACACATAGAGTGGCTGCAAAGCAATACAAGCCAAGCTCCAAATTCAACAGCCAGAACTATAACCACAACTTTAAAGTTTAAAAGGACTGTGCCTGCTTCATTTCTCCTAACAGACAAGCTACCTACTTCCAAACACTATATAATTCAGAGTCCACTGAACAGCTTATTAGAATGCAACATTAAAAGATTACCATTATAAATCAGTACTACACGATGAACAGGGCTTGTTTCTCCTAAGACCACTATATTTAATCAGTCCTGAGAGGCTTAACAAAGGAAATAAGTAACCTAGATAAAGCTGAGTTTTCACTGTGAAAGGCTGTGAAATGGTTTCAAATCACCAGCATCACCCTAGGTATTACTTGCAACTAAATTACCAGTTCTGGCAGGCTAGAATAATGTTTTTCATCAACTAAACACAAATCAAGTAGCATGCACCATTTGGTAGGCAGGTTAAGGTAGGGCTTTAAAAGCCAAGGCTCCCGTTTGGGCTATGTCAGTACTGAAGTACGTGCAGCACTTTACACAGAGAAAGGGGTTAGCATGACCTGATCAAAACCTTTCCTTTCTCACTCTCCAGTTCAGAAGCGGCGGTATGTCAGTAGCATTGTAGGCACTAATTTGTAAAGCACCCTGGGAGCAATCTAACGTAAGTAAATAACAGCAGTATGGTTAGTACTGAAGCAAAATTCTTTTGGCTGTAAAAATTAAAATCTCCAATTCCAGGAATGTGGAACAGTCCTACAGGTGGACAAGTAGTTTGGCAGACTACCAAAACAGGGGATCGGAACAGAGTAGAGTTACATCAATAAACATTTTCCTTCAAGAAGCTCAAACCTGCTAAGACCAGACAGATTGGTGAATCCCTGTTATCATCCTATATAAGCAGACTAGCGTTTGGATGAGGAGAGCAGGCAAACTTTTTTATGGGTTACATCACTTCTTTTGGGTGGAGTTCAAGGGAATACCCTCAAAGCTGGCAAGGACAAATGCCCCTTCTCTTTGGATAGGTTGCAGTCACTAAGGTTTTAGATATGCAGGCTGTGCTTCAGGCTGCCATCTGTAGGGGTGGGGGGAATATTAAGCAGAGGGATGTAGGGTCACTGCTCTTAGAAACTGTAAGTGCATTTGGGAAGGAAGGCATCGAGCAAAACACTTTTTAGAGAAGAATTCTCAAGCTACTGGGATTAGAAGGGACTGAGCCAGACCTGTAAAAACCCTCACTAATCAGCATCTTCTGCATATAACCTGCCAACATCGGGGAAGCTTCCCAAAAAAAAGGTGTTGAAGGGGAGAATCCTGGAAATCTTTAAGCCTGTCCAAGTATATGTCTTACAGCAATAAATACACAGGCAAACAAAGTACTTCTGGCATATTCCTGTGATAGATGTTAACAAGTCAAACAGTAGCTTTAACAAGTGTTTGGTGAACAACAATCAAAAACATGAAACAACTTCTGCATGATAACTAATACTCGCATCGGTACTCCAACCTGGGAAGAAAGCCGCAGAGGTGACAGAGCAGAGGTCCACAAAATCCTGAAAGGCATGGAGAAGTCCAATAGTGAGTGATTAATTGTTATTTGCCATAGTACAAGCCCTAAATGGTGTCAAGTGGAAGCATCAGGTTTAGAAGGGTGGGTTTTTTTACCTCTCCTCCAATAAAGCATGTAGTTAAACAGCAATTCTCACCATTACAGCATGTTGAATGCACAGGTTCAAAAAGCTGCTAAACAAGCTCAGGGAAAAGGACTGTTGAACCTAAATACTGAACCTATATAAAAACTTTTTGGCTCAAGAAATTCCAGAAGCTGCATGTTGCTGGAAGCCTACATTAGCAAAGTATCATTAATAGGTGCCCTTTTGCCATATTCTGTTTTGATAAATCCACATCAATCAGCACCCTCGGCTAGAAGGGCTTTTGGTCTGACTTGGTATTAGACACAAATAGGGCTTCCTCCAGTTTGCAGGTGAAAAATGCAATTCACCTTACTCCACAGGACAAAAAAAGTCTCCTGCCATGGATCCAGAGGCATTTCTGTCAGCTTGAAGAGGCATTCCCTGCTCTGAACCCAAGTTTCACTGGCAAAGTAGGTACCAGGAACTGCTCATTCCAGGACAGGGCAGTCCCAAGGAAACATCCCTGGAGCCACAGCTTCAGCATGATTCAGGTCAGGGTGATTTCAGAGGTTACCGTACCACAGCTGTCTTCCCTGTCTGACAGCCAGAAGTTACCATGCTTGCAGCAGAGACGTGTCCAACTCTGGAGCTACCCATAATGATGCCTATGATGTCATTGCCATCACGGAAACGTGGTGGGATGACTCATATAACTGGAGTACAGGTATGGTGGGGTACAAACTCTTCAGGCGGGACAGGAAGGGAAGGAGAGGAGGCGGGGCAGCCCTCTTTGTAAGGGAGGACTTGGACACTGTTGAGATGGATTGTAGCGATGAGGAGATTGAGTGCCTGTGGGTTAAAATCAGAGGAGCCCCTAAGAAGGTAGATTTTGTCATGGGAGTCTGCTACAGGCCACCCAGCCAAGGAGAAGCAGCTGATGAGCTCTTCTATAAACAGCTGGGGTTAATCTCTAGATCAGTGCCTCTTGTCCTTGTGAGAGACTTCAGTCTTCCTGATATCTGCTGGAAGTACAATAGAGCAGAAAGGAAGCAGTCTAGGAGGTTCCTGGAGTGTGTGGAAGACACACTTCCTTGCACAGCTGGTGAATGAACCAACAAGGGAAGGTGCCCTCCTGGACCTGCTGTTTGTGGACAGAGAAGGCCTTGTGGGGGATGTGGCAGTAGGAGGACGCCCAGGACTAAGCAGTCATGAGATGATAGGGTTTTCTGTTCTAGGTGAAGTGAAGAGGGTGGTTAGCAGGACAGTAGCATTAAATTTCCAGAGGGCAGACTTTGAACTCTTCAGAAGGCTGGTTGGCAAAGTCTCACGGGAGACAGCGCTTAAGGGCAAGGGAGCCCATGAGGGCTGGGAGCTCTTCAAAAAGGAGATCCTAGCAGCTCAGTAGAAAGCCATCCCCATGTTCTGGAAAAAAAGCCAGCAGGGGAAAAACCAGCTTGGTTGAACAGTGAGATCCTGAGTGATATCAAGAAGAAGAGGAATGTTTATGGGCTCTGGAAGAGGGGACAGGCCTCTTGGGTGGAGTACAGGAGGGAAGTGAGATTGTGTAGAGAAAAAATCAGAAGGGCAAAGGCTCAACTAGAAATCAGATTGGCAAAGTCAGTGAAAGATAACAAAAAATCTTTCTATAAATATATAAATAATAAAAGGAGGACTAGGGAGACCATACAGTCCCTACTGGAACCAGAAGGAACAACAGTGACAAGGGATGAGGAAAAGGCTGAGGTACTTAATGCCTTCTTTGCCTCAGTCTTTAACTGTAAAGAAAGTTGTTCCCTCTGTGTACAAACCCCAGAGCTAGAGGAGCAAAATGAGGCTCCCATGGTCCAAGAGGAGGTGGTTAGGGCCTTGCTTGCCCAACTAGACACCCACAAGTCTATGGGGCTGGATGGGATTCACCAGAGGGTATTGAAGGAGCTGGCAGATGTGCTGGCCAAACCCCTTTCCATCATCTTCCAATAGTCCTGGAAGACTGGGGAAGTTCCACTGGACAAGAGGCTGGCTGATGTTGTGCCCATCTACAAGAAGGGTCGCAGGGAGGATCCAGGGAACCTCAGGCCTGTCAGTCTGACCCCAGTGCCAGGGAAAGTCATGGAAGAGGTGATCTTGAGTGCTATCATGAAGCACATGCAAGAGAACTGGGTGATCAGGCCCAGTCAACACGGGTTCACAAAAGGCAGGTCTTGCCAAACTAACCTGATCGCCTTCTATGACAAAATGACTCGGCTGCTGGACGAGGGAAAGGCTGTGGATGTATCTTCCTGGACTTCAATAAAGCCTTTGACACAGTTTCTCACAGCATTCTGCTTCGGAAACTGTCAGCCTCTGGCCTGGACAGGCGCACACTCTCATGGGTAGAAAACTGGTTGGATGGCTGGGCCCAGAGAGTGGTGGGAAATGGTGTTAAATACAACTGGAGGCCAGTGACAAGTGGGGTTCCCCAGGGCTCAGTGCTGGGTCCAGCCCTGTTCAATGTCTTTATCAATGACCTGGATGAAGGCATCAAGTCCTCCCTTAGCAAGTTTGCAGACAACACTAAGCTGGGTGGGAGTGTCGATCTGCTGGAGGGTCGGGAGGCTCTGCAAAGGGATCTGAACAGGCTGGACACTGGGCAGAGTCCAATGGCATGAGGTTTAACAAGGCCAAATACCGGGTCCTGCACTTGGGGCACAACAACCCTGTGCAGTGCTACAGATGAGGAGAAGACTGGCTAGAAAGCTGCCTGGAGGAGAGGGACCTGGGGGTGTTGGTTGACAACCGACTGAACATGAGCCAGCAGTGTGCCCAGGTGGCCAGGAAGGCCAATGGCATCTTGCCTTGTATCAGAAACAGCGTGACCAGCAGGTCCAGGAAGGTTATTCTCCCTCTGTACTCGGCACTGGTGAGACCACTCCTCGAATCCTGTGTTCAGTTCTGGGCCCCTCACCACAACAAGGATGTTGAGGCTCTGGAGCGAGTCCAGAGAAGAGCAATGAAGCTGGTGAAGGGGCTGGAGAACAGGCCTTATGAGGAACAGCTGAGAGAGATGGGGTTGTTTAAGTCTGGAGAAGAGAAGGCTGAGAGGAGACCTCATTGCTCTCTATAACTACCTGAAAGGAGGTTGTAGAGAGGAGAGTGCTGGCCTCTTCTCCCAAGTGACAGGGGACAGGACAAGAGGGAATGGCCTCAAGCTTCGCCAGGGAAGATTAGGTTGGACATTAGTAAAAAAATTTTCACAGGAAGTGTCATTGGGCACTGGAACAGGCTGCCCAGGGAGTTGTTTATGAGACGGGTGGACAAGGTGCTAAGGGGCACGGTTTAGTGTTTGATAGGAATGGTTGGACTCAATGATCCGGTGGGTCTCTTCCAACCTGGTTATTCTGTGATTCTTTGATAACTGAAGTTTTAACTACCACTCAATTCAACTTAAGCATAGGGAACTAGTTGGGAGTGAAAAGACACATCCACATTTCTGCCATCTCTGCAATACAAAAAGAGCCGTCTACTCAGGGTTAGAGTAAAGCTGCAAGACCAGAAACCCCTGGAAGAACTGAAGTCCTTTTTGCAGCAAACATCTGCCTGAGGCACTCACCTAAGCAGTGAGTATAGGCACGCTTACTTCCAAGCCTTTGGGCAGGGACTGTGGTTAGAGGCACATTTGCAGACCACCTCCAGCAGAAGAGTCCAGCACAGAGCCAGGCCTCTTGTCAGTACTGCCACAGGTCATATTAACTTGTCGCCTTCAATATGCATCCAGCAGAGTTCAGGTCATGGATTTGTTGGAAGTTCATCACTTATTCAGGCTTTTGTGCAAGAGGTCACTGCTGTCAAACTGTCTGCTTTCACAAGCACAAAAGCTCATGTTAAAATGTAAATACTTACAGGTGTTCCACCAGGCACTCAAGATGAAAGTCGGAACAAATATATTAGCCGTAGCTGTATTTTACTGCTGGTAGTACTTGAATGTCATCTGTTTGTGAACCAAAGTTTTTATTTGGCTTCATCTGCCTAGACAGGAAGCATGATCTAATGGTGAAGACACAGGACTGGATTTAGAGCATTTGGGTTCTTTTTCTGCTTCTGTTACTGTCTCCTTCTATGACCTTCAGTAAACAAATTCTTCGTGCCACTGTCCCAATCGAAAGGAACGTGAATAGATGCTTATTCAGTCCCATACAATTGCTGTGACCCTGTGTCATTTTTTGCTAATTACTACAAGAATTCCAGAACGATATAGGAAATGTTGATCTGACTCGTCAAGTTAACCTGAGTTAACAAAAGCAAAAGCCTTATAAAAGAGCACAACACTCTCCTCCCCAAATGCCTATGTTAGGCTGTTTGTTTTTCAAGACGGAATCTCTGCAACTTATTATTACACTGGCCTTGATGGAAACAGCATTTTGCAAGTTCAGCTTTGCAACATGCCCGGATAGGCTGGCTTAACCCCTGTCGCCTAGATTTGTGCACTGCATGCCACTTGCAAGCAATTCAAGTACAACTTCTGTGTTGGGGTAACACCACAAGAGCAGCAGCAGGACTAGGATTATGCTGGCACAGGCCTACTGGGAAAATCAACTCCCCAGCTGTGGGAAGAGGCAAAGCCGGCCGAGGCTGCAATCACCACGTCACCCTGGAATCCAGTTTCATGTCCAGTCCAACCTCGTTCTGTGATTGAGCTGCACAGTTCTGGAAAAGCTGGTATCCTCTTCCCTCAGCACTTCCAGATGCACGTCAGATTCTCTTGTGAATTTTAGAAATTACTGTACTAGCTCTTAAACAGAAGAAGTCATCTCAGGCCTAAAAGGAACTCACATTCATTCAGTTCGGTACCTATCACAGGGTACAGTGCATCCCATATCACAGTGGTCAGACAGATAGCCACCGCCCTTTACCACGCAGTTTCTCACCACCAGAGATCCTTGGTATCACCAGATGAAGAAAGACAGCTTTGGCAAACACCACGAGTAATGCAAAGTGTCATCTCTCTCCAACAAGACAGGGGAGTGGAAGGGAACTGCAAACAATTGTATTCTTTCCTATGTGTGTTCCCCTCCTCTGCTCAAGCAGGCACAGAAGGTCAAGCGAGCGCAAATGACGTGCTCCCTGCAGGATGCCACATCCTGCTGTATTTCATACAGCATCCCAAAGCAAGCCAGATAACTTTTCAAACACAGTATGATGTTCAACAGTATGATCTGTCACAGTGTGACAGGTTCCCGGAGACAACACAGGGGAGAGAGAAAGGAACAGAACTTACAGATTTATCCAGCAGCATCAAACTCTTCCTAGCCACACTCCTCTCTTAAAAGTGAAAAAAACCAAGCAAGCAGACACACACAAATTTTACAACACATATTCTTTCTGCTCGTTGCTTTTGGTAACTTGTTCTACTTTTATGAAATTCTCATAACTCTCACTCATTCATCCAACACCTTCCCATTCTTATAGAAAGCAGAGGTCTGTTTTGGCGAGAAAAAAAAAAGGAAAAAACAGAATCGTAGAGGTCGTTTTATGTACTGCTTACCCTCCCTAACCCTGCTTCCAGCCCTGCTCTCCTCGCCCCCCCCAGTGCTGGGTTTTAAGGAGTGCTGGTTATGCTGACATCAGTGAGGCTCCGGGGGCCATCTAGGCAGCTGTTCCTGCTCCTGTGTGTGGCCAAGAGCCAAGTCGCTCTGCCTTACTGGTGATGTTCCCTCCTGCCGGCTACCCCCACTCTCGCCCACATGTCTGCAGGGTGGGGCGAGGTGGCCACTGGCAGCCTTTGGACGGAAACCTAAGTGCAAAGAAGTTAAAAAAAAAAAAAAGAAAAAAAAAAAGGCAGCTTTCATTTCCAGCCTGTGGTCAGAAATGCTCAGCAATTTTTGACAGTGCGCTGTGGGTTGAAGGACTTTTTCTTTCCGGACAGCCAAGGCTCAGGTCACCCTTAGGACTCTGTCACCTAGAGGAGGCTCTGTCCTCCCTCTCCGAACACACACGGACAGCCTGCCAGCATCAGAGACGGGTCCTGCTCCACACAGCTGCTCCCCTATTTCAAAGCAGTCTCATCTTTGGAGGCAGTTGTTCTCCAGCCAAATGATGATAGTAGAGCAGCAGAAAGCTTGCTCAGACCAACCTGGGAGCTCGAGGTGGGTACAAGACATCTTCCAGACGCAGGAAAGGGGCCACTGCAGCACTTTTTCTTCCCTTTACGGCTCCCCGCAAAGGCAGGAAGCAGCGCCATGGCAGGCGAGGCTGCCAGGGCATCTTTCTCTCCAGCCAGCCACACAGCAGCGGGTTTTAGGCAGCTGGCTATCTGCAGCCGGTAATCCCAGCAGCAGGGAGTGTCCCTGCGCTGAGCCACAGCCAGATCCAAGGAGTGAAAAGGTGACAGCCAAGCCAACTTCACATACGCCTTTGGAGCCTGCAGCTCAGACCCCATGTCAAGATTAGGAAAGTATGCACACAGAGAGAGCACATGAGCTGCTGGAGTGCTTTCATTTAACTCTTGCAGACACTGTATATTGAAGGAGTTTGGGTTCACCGCTATGTTTCTTGCCCTCTCTCTTCAAAGCCAACTCTTCTCAGGCTGCAAGACCTGAGATACTTCCCCGAGCTGAGCGATACCTTCCCAAGTAGGTCAGAAACTGAAGTCAGTGAGAGGAGTTTGGAGCTGCAGCTCACATGGGTTAAAGATTCTGGCTTGTGTAAGGAATACTTTTTCTGAAAGTTAAAGGCAGGCCCCAGTCCTGAAACACTTCCCCTAACTTCACCCATGCCAGTATTTTGACTTAAATGGAACAACCTACTTAAGTAGAATTATATCTGTGTTTAAACTGTCTGCAGGATCAGTGCTTTGGCGTGATCTAGACTTGCCTCCAACATACACACACATCCCAGCAAATTTAAAAAACACCCTGAGATCTCTCAGGCTTAGCTGTGCTAAGACAAAAAGAAAAGGATAAAGACGGTAACCCACCACCACAGCACTCTTACTGTTTCCATCTGCATCTGGTACAGGATGATTCACCAGTGCAGGAGAAAGAGGGATGCCTGAAGGCCACAGTGGTTCATCAGGGCAAAGATGAGTCTCAAAACCAACGACATCGGTATACTATCGGCACCAGAAACACTGATGATACTGGGAGTCACTTACAATTTTCTTAATTTTACCTCTTCTAACTACTAAGAATTTAAGTATAGTAATGTTAGCAATCCTAAACCGCAAAGAAACATCCACTTTAGCCAAGAAACAAACTCAACTCCTTCCTTTGCTGTACTGAGCAGAAAAGCAGCAAGACACGAACACAAGTTTCCCTGGAATGAACCAGTCAAATTCATTCAAATCTTCCCGAAGTGCAGCAGGGCAGAACCCATTCCTGTTCCCAGAGCTTATTACAGTAACATGACTAAACATGCTCAGCAGTCCAATGTGATAGGATGCATCCATTTGCTGATGCCAGAGGAAGATGCATGTCTCTTCTACATGGCACTGCTCTCTCACAGGCTGCTTTTCAAAAGATGTTTTGAAAAGCGACCTGCTGTGTACATTCTTAACAAGTCATAGTATCACCAGCCATACAAGTGTTTGACCTCTACTTGCAATGTGCTGTGGACAAAAATCTGACATCAGCTTATTCCAACCTTAGTAACACCAAACTGCTCCTACAAAGCTGGCTGGAACAGACTACAACGCACCAATAAACTCCCAGACGGACCCCTGGAGTGCTGAAAATGCAACTAGTTTAGTACAGGAGCCCACGTGTTTTAAATTTGGGTTGGCTTAATCCAAATAAGTAACCTGATTAAAATGGGAGTCTTCTCTGGAGGTCTAATTTCTAGTCATTTCCATTACTCCCTATGCTTTAATGCTGTATAAACATAAATGATACATAGATCACTGTTGGGATGGTTTAAAAATTCAGTCTAAAGCTATAATGTAAGTCACTCAAGGCAAGAGAATTAGATTACTCTGTGAATGGCAAGAGCCAGTAAGTGTACTTTATTTCAGTCTTGCAAAGGTGACGTATTGAGGGGGTGACTTCTCTCTACTCTGAGTTTCATCTTCTAATTTCTCAATTTCAGAACCTTGACATTTCCCATTTTCACATACAGACCTAAAGCAAAAGGGAGAGAAAGACATGGTCTGACTGTGATGCTTTAAAGTATGTATAAAAGCTAGGAGTGTATTTGCTTCTAAACTAAACAGCCAGACACAGATCCCTGAACACGTATATATACTTGCACCTATATTGCCTAGGGGGGGGAAAAAAAAAGAAAAGCAGAGTTTCCAACAATAAACCCAAGCTTATGCCAGGGAAAAAGGGGCACTCTCTCAGGTACAGCTCTCTTTACCCTTTTGCAACATGAACAGTCAAGCTTCTGATAGTTAGAAGACTTTCAGGAGACCTTACCAAGCAGAAAAGCCACCTATCTGATGTAAAGACTGGAAGTTGCTCCAAGACTTGTTTCAGAAGCTGTCAAGGAGCACAGTTTTGAACCCTACTTGGAAATGTATTACAATGTTCTAATACTTGTTCTAATGTGTTAAGATGGCTGGACCATCTGATGAGGAGGAAGAATAAGTGATACCTGCAGATGTTAGAAAAAAAGACCAAAAGAAACACATCCTCCAAATCAACCAAATGCAAGGTGTAAGTTACTTCTCTATAGAGAAACACTTGTCACTGCACTCATACTTCTTCCCCTGGAAAATAACAGTCAAACCTCACATATGGAAACCCTTAGTAATCCAGCTATATCTCCTCCACAACGAGCTTCTATGGCACATGCTACTACTTCCTGGACCTTCACAGTGTCTCATTTAAAAAGCATTGTCTCCTACTGCAGCTTTCCTTCCTTCCATCCAAAAGCATCAGGATGTATAGACAGCAAACCGTCTGTCTTGCAAGAGCTGTGCTTGCAACTTACCCAAGTGAACACCAATTTGTGATACCTTAAAGCTTTTGGGGAGAAGAAGGGGACAAAGCAGGCAAGCACATGCACAAGACAGCACAGCAACCTGTTGTCCTCCATACAGAGGCAACTGCATTACCATCACAAAAACACTGCACACACAAATGAAGAACAGCACACAGGTATACATGTCTTGGATGCTTCTCATGTTCTCAAAACACTTAAGAGCAATGAGACATAATGAACTTAACTTAATGAAGAAAATGCATTCTATGTAATAAAAAGAGGAATTTAAACTTGGCTCTTTCCCCTGCCCAAAGTGGTGAGTGTTCCAAATTAAAAGTGATGTTGCTCCCTAAAGGATATACAAGGAAGTACTCCCACTTATCGGAGCAAAATCCATAGCAGCTCTCCTTCGTCCAAGCCGTAACGCTAGCAGTGTGAAGGAGTTTGGCCTGAACATGGGAATGGAATTTATTGCTGTGATGCAAGCGCTCTAAGCTTAAAGCACTCCCAGGTACTGATACACCTGAACACTGACATCACCTGCCGTACGAAACGGGACTAACAAGGGCACCAGTTAGAGCCAGCTAATCACACATGATAAAAGCAAAGGCCAGCTGCATTTCAACATGAACATTTTGCTTCTCTCAGCTTCAGAGAGGAAGCACATACCCAAATTAACTATAAAAAGTTTTGTCAATGGCTGGTCATCCTCCACTTTCAAAGGACAGATGATGCAGGCCATTCATTCCTACAACACCTACAAGGATGTGTGTGCTTATGAAAGCACATGCTAACACCTGCTAAAATATCTATGAGTACATGAGATGTGGAGAAGTCTTACACGTATCATAGGCCGGCAGTCTTACTATTAACGGTAAAATGAATACATTTATCTTTTGGAATCAAATGAGCAAATCACTTGGGCACATCAGCGCAGAAAATGTCCAAGATGCTTAATATACTTTTTACCCAGACTGACTTAAAAGGCAAAACTTCACTTACCACAGGTGACAGAAATTACACTGGGAAGTCACTTGGCCACTGTGCAAGCAGCTCTCCCAGCACTTTGTGAGAGCTCTGTAAAAGTAACATCTCTCACAAAACTGCCCCTTCAAAGAAAGTTCTGATACCAGGATGAGGAGGTATCTTCTTCAAAAGGAAAAGGATCTCTCAAAATCCTAAGATCAAATAAGTAAGTAATAAAATAAGATTAAGCAAAAAACGTTTTTGCTTGGCAAAGTTAGGTACAGGACAGCAGCGGAATTTGAAATTTGCATTCCACAAGCTTCCACGGGGTGATCAGCAAAGGGGAAGGTAATCAAGGCCTGAAAGACCTCCCTCTCTAATGGTCCTTGGAACACCAATTTTAGTTCAGGAGCCTAACAACGCCTGCAGGGGATTCTGACAGCTCTTCTTTTCCCTAGTCGCAGCACGTCTGTGGATGACTGGGACTCTGCAGGTGAATCCTGTTGTTAGAACAGCTGCCTCTTTCTCTCTCTCCATTTTTAAAGAGGTATGCAGATTCTCTTGGCCTTACTTAGCTGAATCACTCTGAATAAACAGTCTCCACCCATCCACTACTTCTTTTGTGTAAAGCACCTATTCAAAGGCAACCACCTTTATTGACTGCTGGGCTGGCCAACCTGAAAGCTGAAATGCCACTATTAAAAAAAAAAAAAAAAAAAAAAAAAAAGCAGGATACAGCAGAAGGCCTGTGTTGGTTCTAAAGGAAGCCAGGTCCAGGCACTGCTCAGTTGCATCAGGACAATTCCTTTCTGGCTGCAGGAGGCTGCTCTAACAGGTTTAACAACGGCACAGCCACAAGCCAACTATCCCACTGACTCTTCTTCCTTTTGTCCAGGCTCTTTTCCTTGTTTCTGATCGTTTTCCATCACAACACAAACAAGCTATTCAACAGGAGTCCACAGCACATGCCTCAGCTGGCAATTATTTGTACTTTTCATATTTCATAATAAAGCATTAACATGAGCTCTAAATAAGTTTTGTCACCCTGCTCTGAGTAAAATCCTGAGGGTGAGAGGGTGAGATGCTCTGCCACTGCTGCCCCAGAAGCCTGTACTCAGAATTCTAAGTCTCTGGCCTTCAAATGTTACTATTCAAAACAGAAAGGCAGAGTGGGGTGGGGGGAACACCTTCAGGATGGGAAAACATCCTGACTGGCAGACATCAAAGATAAGCCATCATCAGATTTCTTGCACCCAGGAAGAACAAAGACTCAAGGCTCCTGAAATTCCTGTTCAGAAGTACCCCAGAACAGAGCCAGCACTTCCCACCTCAGCCAACCTCACCGATTTTCATTTGTAATCAAACGCTGATAACCAAACCTGGCCTCAAAAAGTTCTGCAAGTTTCAAGCCCTTCCTGGCTCCACACAAGCAGCTAACTTTTCAGTATATCAGCAGAGAGTGGCATTTTGAAAGACACCAAAGTCCTGCCTTTGAAATCTCTGCCTATAAAGATGCTTCTAAATTGGGGGTTAGGGAGGTGCAGCTGCTATAGCTGCTGGTTTACGCAGGATACTTAAAAAAAAAAAAAAAAAAAAAAAACCCAAGAAAAAATAAACCACACACAGAGAAAGGTTTCTCAGTGTCCTCAGACAAAATCCCATTTCACTGCTGCACAACAACTTGACAAGTCAGATAGTCCACCCAAAACCAAGAAACAAGCCATTGCATGGTCTCAGTCAGAAGGCAACTCCTTCTCACCCCCAAGATTCACATCTGCTCCTTGAGACACTTCCCAGCAAAGCTGCAGCATACCTGAGCACTACATCCATGACGAAGCTGCACTCAAAAGAACATGAAGCAGTTCCTGGCCCCTTTCCAAGTGGCAGAATACTCTTGAAAAGCACATTTTAAACCTGTAATCCCATGACTGACCATCTTGCTTGAATTCAGAAAGGAGGCTAAAGAAAAAGATACAGCGCAACAGGCATTCTCGCTACCTTCAGGAGGACCGAAAGCAGCACTACCTTCCTTTTCTACAGACAATTACCTCCCGAGAAAGAAGCTACCACATCATCAAGGCAGAAGTCTCAAACTGGTCCAGTAACATGGTCAAATAATATGCTCATTTTAAAACAACATTTATTGCACTGAAAGAAGAAAACACGATTTCACATGTTTTAAGTGTGTACACCTAAAACACAGATTTCCAAACTTAGGCATCATTCATCAAGAAGTTAAAAGGGGCTCTTTCAGCACAAGCAGAGATTTCAGACTAACAGGATTTACTTGTTTTCTGCCTGTTCCTGGGGAACCTTTGCAGTTTCTTTTTTTCCCAAGACTGTCCCTACAGGCTGCTCTCCAACATACGTAAGATGCTCCTGGAGCTACAGACAACTCTGGAAGGACATTTGCAAAGGACACAAACTGAGGGCCCAATGCAGGTAAAATTCAGGCATACCGAGGAAGGGTGGAATTACTCCTGTTATGCAGATAACTTGAACACTCGACACACTGCCCTGGAAAGCTTTAGGCATGCATCTAAGTATTTATTTTCAGATCTTTTACTAACAAAAAATGTGTTTGAAGTCAATAAAAAAAATTAATGCCATTTAAAAAGTGAATCCCTTACAAAAACACTCAGGTTAATTTTAGCATCCTTCTGTTTAGCTGCTTAGCAACACTTATCCTATGACCTTCTAAGTACCACCTACTTTTACAAGGGATAATGAACATAACCAAAGGGATTTATCTATATGTTTTTAATCTATACAATGTAGGTACATGAACACTTTTGATTTAAATGAGAAATCCCACTGAGAACAATTCAAACTATTTCTGCTGAAGAATAAACTTTCACAGGCTAAAATCAAACTACTGTTATGACTGCGGTGTGTCTTCAGCAAAGGAAAAGTGATAAAATCCTTAACGACTGAGAAAAGCACTACAAAAGTCATTGGTTTTATGCCTTGGGAAACACTGCACTGGCCTTTGGTATCAAAGGAGATTACAGATATTGCTAACTGATAATGAAGACATTCAGCTTTGCCAGTTTTGAACCTTCAAGAATCTCCTGACCCTCAGAACCAAAATGAAAAGCCATTGGGTCAGAGGGTCACTGAGTATTTCGAGGGGTTAAAAATGGGCATATAACCTGGGTGAGCTGAGCCAGAATAAGATG
Organism: Clamator glandarius; assembly: GCA_033459285.1. Taxonomy (NCBI): domain Eukaryota; kingdom Metazoa; phylum Chordata; class Aves; order Cuculiformes; family Cuculidae; genus Clamator; species Clamator glandarius. The sequence continues at coordinate 1,310,711 of JAUNZM010000136.1, forward strand.
TTTCACTACACTGAAATCTGAAAGGCAAATAAAGCTTCTAACACCCAGGTCCGGGCAGAAAAAATAAAAACCAAACAAAACGCAGAAAAGCATTCAGCAAACACTTTGTTACATTCTGTCTTAAAACCAAGCCAAAAATAAATAAATATATATATTCCTTATGATAATTAGTTATTAAAAGAAACATGTAAGAGTGGCTACATAAATATTCACTACAGATGGACAAACAGCAGTTTGACAACTAGAAACAGCCTATGAAATTAAAGCAGAAGAAAAGTTTACTGGATTGTACTTAAAGGATTGTGTTTGTCCAACTACACAAGAGGAATTCAGTTCCAAATACGGCTGCCAGAAGGAAGAAGGTGAAGGAGCAAAAGAGGCCACACCAGGCCAAGCGCAGCTGCCCTGTAGCAAAAAAAAGAGGCTGGATGTGTCCCTGTCGGCAGGTGAGGGAGCGCCCTGGTACTCTGATTGATTGGATGATGGATTCATGCTGTTTCTGGGTTTCTAACAAACAAAAGGGCCTATTCTTCCCTGGATGTAACCAACTCCCGTTAAGGCTAATCAGCATTATGCAGGCACAACGAGAAAAGACTATATCCCCTGAAGTCTTCAAAGAGAAAATTAAAACCTAAAACAAATATGGCTGGCCTGACCCTGAGTCACGGCATCCCTTTCACGCACGCTGACCCTGTGGAAAACAGGAACTGTGGTAACAAAACTCAGTGCTTGTGTCAAAACGACAGACCTCAACGAAAAAACTTCATCGTTAACAGCTGTCTACTGTGCACGGCAGGGGTGACAAGGCAGCATTATTTAGCAACTGCTCCTGTTCTTAATAGGAAATTTCTTTTTCCAGGGCACGAGGATGGATGACGGGATGGTGAGAAACACCAGCCGCATCTGCTGTCTCTCCTGGACCACTGCCCCCAAATCACACCCAACTCGATGCTTAACTACTTTCTCAAACACGTAATCATGCTTCACTTGATGTTCAAGAGGAGACGGGCAAAAGAGGGAGCTGGGATTAAAACTGGGTGGTGGGTTCATCCCCCCCACTTCCCTCCAGAATCCGTACAGCGGATCCTAGGAGGGATGCTGGCTTCTCGGCGGGCAGAACCAGAACATTAGCTCCAGGCTGGGCTGTGGGAAGGCAATGGGGCACAGAGGAGCCCAGGCCTCTGCACAGTGGAGCGGAGCGGGCAGGGAAATGTGCTGAGCCAGGAGAAGAGTTCTCCTCCTCCTCCTGCATAACCCAGCGAGGATGCCGACCAGGCGAAGATATCGCTGCCGAGAGGTGAAACAGGGAAAATAATAATAATAATAAAAAAAAGCAAGGGGGGGAGATGATGCGAGGGAGAGAAAAAAACCCCAGTGTGCGTGAGGAGGGGAGGCGGGGGAGAAGAGGAGGGAGAAGAAGCCAGAGGAAACTTATCTGCGACATGACAAAGTTCAATCCACCGCCCTCCCTCCTCTGCTGAAAAAAAAAAAAAAAGTTGCAGCATCCCGGCTCTGCCCAACAACAGCCGCGCCCGATGGGGGGATGGATTGGGAGGGGGGCTGAGCACCCCCAGCCCCTGCATCCTAACTGGGCGGGCGGATCGGCCTCGCATCCTCAGGGCGGCCCCCGTGGAGCTGCGGGGGGGGAGGACGATGGGAACTGGGAAGGGAAGCAGGAGTGGGGGGGGGGGTCCCGATCCGTAGCAACGGGGCGATGGGGAGCGCAGCCGCCGGTTCCCATCGCGCCGGGCAGGGAAAGGGGGGGGGGGGGGGGGCAGCCGCTCACTTCGAAACTTTGTTCTCATTCCCAAACATTGCCTTGTAGAGGGTTGGGAGGGGGGAAACGGTTCTCCGCTCTCCCGACCCCCCCCATCCAAGGTGAAGCCGATAGCCCCTTCCTTCCCTCCCCCCCGCCCTTGCAAACAGCCCTCGGCTCGGATGATGCCCGGGCTCCTTCCTTGCAGGGGTGACGCCGCCTGGGTGTCCCTGCCCAGCAGGGATGTGTCCCTGGCACCGCACAAAGGCAGCGGGATGGAGGGGGGACCCCCCCATCCCGGGCGTTCCACCTCCCTTTCTCACCCCCCTTCCCTGCTCCATCCGCCGCGGGAGGGGAAAGGGCACGCACGTCCCTACCGGGGGAGGGGTGGAAAAAGAGAAGGAAAAGTGTTGGGAAAAAAAAAAATAGAATAAAGAAAAGTGGAAAAGGAAGGAGAGGGAAGAGGTACCGGGATGCCGAGGAAGGGCAGGCACCCGCCGAGTTGGGGAGAAGAGGCGGAAAGTGAGCGGAGAGATGCGCAGAGGCGGCTCTACCTGCGGAGACGGGGCGCCTTCATCCCAACTTCCCAGCTCCGGCGCGGGCCTCCCGTCCGGGAAAAGCGGGCAGGGGCCGCCGGCAGGGAAAATAAAGCCCCAAGGAAAAGTTTAAAAGGCAACCGGCTGCGGGCTGGGGAGACGGGGGCGATCCGGGCTAGAAGATGTTGCTCCCTCGCAGCCCCATCCAAATTGTGGCGGTGGCTTGGTTAAAAATAAACTTTGCAGCAGGAGGGGGGGTGGAAGGAGGGGGGGGCGGGGGGGGATGATCTGGCCGGATTCCTGAGCTCAGACGGTTTAATATGGATGAGCATCAGGTCCTGAAGGCAAAACGCCGCGGCCGGTGCCGCTGGTTGGTAGAAAAGTCTGCAACAGGGAAAGGGGGAAAAAAAAAATACAAACCCACACAGACCAGGAGCCGCGGAGGGAGGAGAGGAGAGGGAGGAGCGGGGGAAGGGAAGAGGGAGGCTGCACGAACTCATCATCATCTCCACCGCTGCCAGCCAAACTTTTTTTTCCTCCTTTTTTTTTTTAAAGGAAACTTTTTTCCTCTTCCCCCAACAAGCATTAAATTATTTTAAAGAAGTCGCACCACCAGCAAAGTCCTCACCCCCGCGCTTACCCCTTCCCAGAAGTTTATTTTTCCTACTTTCTCTCCTTCTCCCACCCCACCTTTAAGAAAAGTGGAGAAAAAAAAAAGCCAAACCAACAAACCACAACATAAAATAAAAAAAAAAAAAAGCGACCCCTCCGGAGTTAGGAGACGCTCCTGCCCTTTGTGAGAGCAGCCCCGCGGTACTTACGCCGGACTTTGCTGGGGCTGGGCTGCTTGCGCCGCGACATCCCGGGAGGAAGGATGGGAGCGTGTGTGCGGGAGGAGGGAGCAGGGGGGAAGGAGGGAGGGGGGGGGGGAGCGCCCGGGAGGGATCCGCAAAGTTGTTCCGGAAAAAAAAGGAATCAAAATGGCCGTTTCTGTGGATGTGCAAAGTTCATCAACTCCGCGCTTAACTTCCCGTCCTCCGCGCCTCCCCGGAGGGGGGGAAAGAGATGGGCACGGTTAGGGACCCCGCCGCGCCGGGCGCCCGCCCCCTGCCCGCCCCCGCGCTACCCCGCGCACCCTGATAAGGGAGACGCATCACGTGTCGCCCCGGCTCCTCCGCCGCCTGTTGCAAACAGCATCCCTATCTCGGTGCGGGGAGGGGCGCCTCGGAGGAGGGGAGACAACATAACTTTTTTTTTTTATTATTATTTTATTAGCACGCATGCCGCCCCGCCGCCCCCCACCCCCTTTCTTCTCCGCGCACCGGGATGTTCCGAGGGTGGCTCCAGGTGCCACGCGGCGCCCCCGCGCCCTCCCGGGGCTCTCCCGGGGCTCTCCCGAGCGCCCGCCCCGCTCCTAAACCGGGACTGCGCGTTTCTCTGCGGGTGTCCCCTCTTCCCGGCCGGTGCTCGGAGCTGGAGCGCGTCCGGAGCCGCCGCTGCCGGCTTTAGGAATTCATCTGGACTCGGTGAAGATGCCTGCGCATCCTCCTCCTCCTCCTCCTCCTCCCAGCCTGGCGCCTCACCAGGTAGAGCGGCCGCAGGCAGGAGTCCGCTGCTCCCCTCGCAAAAGTCAGCTCCTGACGCCTGTTTGTTGGCTTCCTCGGAAAACTTTGTGCCTTCTGGGTCCCTCCTGGAGTCAGGCATCCATCTGGCTGAGCAAACCTGAAAGATACGGAATGGAACGAAACCCAGGACATCAGCGCAAGAACGGAATGTCCAGATGCCGTGTGCGATCGAAGGGCGAAATGGGGATGTCTGCGAGGAGAAGTGGAGCGCACACACTGTATGTGGCACTGCACGTGTGGTCTCTTCCTTCACTTTCACCGCACTGGAATCTCAGAGATGTAGAGAGACTCAACAAGTGATGGAGAGGTGTCCGGAGTCGCGGGGATTTCGCTTTAGAGCCAATACCGGCTTGGAGTTGTATGACAAATAATAGCAGTGCAGAAAAATAAAGTGCTGGAAGTGCTCCATCCCAAAAGCTTGACAGAAAAAAAATAAAAACAATAAAAAAAAAAGTAAAGCAAAGCTGCTTGTGAGCACTGCCGTCATGAGCATAGGAGGAACCAGTTTCCTCTTTAAGGAAATGGTTATTTACACTATTTCTACAGCTACTAAAACTAGGCCTTTGAAAGCTGTTACTGGTGAGATGGAACCTGAAATCCTGAAATTGCGGACTGCTTTTTTTTTTTTTTTTTTTTTTTTTTCTTTCTCCTAAAGGAATCAAGTCCTGGCCTCTAGGCAAAAGTCTTGAAAGTCTTGTACCAATATCCTATCTCCTGGTCGAAAAGGGATTCACATGGAAAGGAAGGCTGAATTCCAGCCATGTGGCAGTAAGCCCTCAACCAACTCTTTTCACAGTCCACTGCCTGTAAGGTGTCATTATTAACTTCCTTCACACTGTCCTTTCTAAATACAAAAGCATACAAGTCAGAAATACACAGGACCTGTCTCAAAGACAGGAGCTGCCCTTCATGTCAGCAGTAACCCTTTCCTGCTTGCAGACTCCAGGCAGAGCACCTGCAGGTCTAGTAACCTGGAAATGCCAAAACTGCAAAACCAAAAGGCACATACATGTATTCACAGAATCACAGAATAACCAGGTTGGAAGAGACCCACTGGATCGTCGAGTCCAACCATTCCCACCAATCCCTAAATCATGCTCCTAAGCACCTCGTCTACCCTAACCTTAAACACCTCCAGAGACGGTGACAGGACACAAGACTGCAGCTTTAAGTTGTGTATGTTTGTTATAGCAGTTTCTCCAGGCTGAATTTTTGTCAGCCGAGTTTGGTACTGTAATATACGTGAGCTTTCTGTATAAATTTCAATACTATTAACCTCTTGGAAAGCCAAGTTGCTGACTGCCAGAACAGCGAAATAATAGTTTACCCCTCGATATAGCAGCAAATGTCAGAAAGTACATTCTGATTGTTCTGCTACAGGGCTCTTATTAAAAAAAAAAACAAAAAAAAAAAACAAGCAAGGGAAGTCATTATAAATAAATTCATTGTGAAGTGTCTTCAACCTTTTCATTTCTGTCCGCATTGTATCTGCCAACCTGCAGTGGTAGAAGGGCTGGTAAATTCAATAGCTTTATAGCCAGTTTACATCTTTCCTTCAGTATCTCTTGCTGTCAGGCATCCGATTAAACAAAAACCTGAGCAGTTGTCCATCTTAAGCTCAGCCCTTAAAACATGTTATTCATGTTGGAAGGCTGCCATGATTTAAGCCTGCGTGGTGCATACGTATAAACCATGTGGAGATGAGGCCTGCAAATTTACAACCTAAGAACTTCTTTGCAGAGTCATTTTCATAAACTGTTGTAACCAAAACTGGTGCAAATTCCTGTATGGATAATCATCTTTGGAGGCTGTTCCGTTGATCTGTGGATCTATAATAATCTCAGAGGCATTTTGGAGTGCCTCTGTGTGAAGATTCTCATCCACCCTCACCGTATTTTCTAACTTCAGAGGTGCTTAAGCAGCCTTCCACGTAGGAAGTTTAGCAAGGGGATAGAACTGGGAAACAAACTCTGATCAATTCAGCCTCTGACATCTGCTCTAGAAACATGGAAATGCAAGTAATGTAGGTATCGTGAAGCACTGGGAAAAAAAATAGAAGTTTAGTTTTTTGAGAAAATATGTTGATAATTTTTATAATCACGTTTATGTTTTTATGTTTTAAATATCCCTGTTGTTACAGAAAGATGTAACAAAGGATGAGCTGGCACTTACTGTTATGTTGATGCTGTAAATTAAAAAATGTGAAAAAATTTATGTAAAAAATATAAACGTGTATACATAAATATATATATTAATATTAACTACTAGGGTTTATGATATACTCAAATGTGATGTGTCTTTAACAGTTTAGGAATAAATTCTAATGCTGGGCTATCAGAGGGCATGAGAAATTAAAATAACTCAGTTTTCAAACCTGTGTTTTTATAACATATCAGAGAAGTCAAAACCCACTGTAGTCTAAGACTGAATGTGAAATTTTGAGAAAATTGTTTATTTGGTTTTTTATGCCATTGAAAGAGAAAGTAGAGGTAATTTTTGTCTATTAAGAACCACTATTGTGAATAAAATTACTCAAAAATTCTATATTGCTTGAGTGGTTCAGCTATCTATTTCACACCACATTTTCTACCATTTGCAATGCTGTGTTTTATACCATCTCCTCTGGCCACTCTGTGACAGCTGAAGTATTTAATCTTTGTTTTCCTAAGACAGCATGATTTGTGTACTTTCTGCATATCATGGCATCACTACTTAACAGTGATGATAAACATGCTAGGGGGTAAGGAGACTTTCTCTGACTTCTATATAACCGTCACACAGTGCTCTCATCCTGCACGGTGAAGCTAAATGCAAAGAACAATAGTACAAATAAAACCAATACTTTTGTGAAGGTATTGTGTGTATTACAAGTTTCCTTAAGACCGCTGGGTGATGTAAGCAGGTTGATGACAGAAAAGCCACCTGCTCCGGTCCCAAGAAAAGGACAACTCTGCCCCCACCTGCAATTCAAATATCAGAGATGCTGATTAAGGGTATTCATGAGAAGAAGAAAAATAAGATGTGTAGCTTATATAATGGCTGCAACTTGAGGAGAGAATGCTGTCTTACAGCACTGAGGCTAAAGCTAACGTTGGTATTAAAAGAGGAGGTAAAGATTAGCTAGAAAATCTCCCCCTACCCCCAACTTATTAGACATTATCAATGTTCTCTGCTTTAGATCATGGTATTTAGAAGTTACTTTGATTTCTTGCAATGCTTACACATCCCTTTTGGACAGAACAGTTTGGAGTAAGGCAGTTCTCTTACTAAACAGCGGTATTTTACGCACTGTAAGAGGCAGAATTGGGCCCTGACTTTCTAATACCTCATGACTGCTGGGTGAGGGCAGCTGCCAGGAGGCAGCTCCCTCGCCCTGACGTGCCCAGAGGATGTCAGAGGCACTGGAGGCCCCATCCACTGCCTGAGCTTATGCCTGCACAGCATCCGGAGTCTGCTCACCACTGTCTTTTTCCTGATGTCCTCACTTGTGCCAAGAAGCAGAACTCAGCTGACATACTAACGCAGGGAAGGGATTGCTCGGAGAATCAGAGAATACAGCTTCGAGGGCTTTGAGAAATAAGTCTTTATAAAACTTAAGACTAAAAGAAATGCTTGAGTTTCCTTTACATTTCAATCAGATATTTTTTTTAATGAACAAACATGCCATTGCTGTGTCTTCCTATGATTTGGGGGTTTGTTTTTGCTTTTAAGTTTTTTTCCTTCAACTGAGATGCAGGTTTTTTGGATCAAAAACTGCTTAAGAACAAATGTGGAACTGACAAGTGTGACCACCATACAGGCAAAGTAATTACAGAGAATAAGAAGGGGAAAGTTCAACTAAACGAATTTCCTAAAAAATGCTTGAAAACTAAACTCGATGAATATGTGCAGTGGAAAATCATGCAGAAAAGCACGGAAGACCAGCTGCAAACTCAGAGCATTTGTCAGATGACGCAGCAACATACAGCATTCTCCTTTCCCCCGTTTGGGTAAATGTGATGCACCACCATGCTCAGCTACCTTGGATTCTGGAAATCGGGCTGCTGGGGACTGAGGGAGCAGAGCAGTGGAACTTGCGCCTGCAGCAACCCCACCCCTTATCTCCAAAGGCAGCTTTGGATGATGAGATAGTCAAGGCCAGATCTTCGGCCCAAACTTATCATAACCTTAGCCTTTAGTGAGTGAAAGAAAAGCTGAGGTAACACGGCATGCTTAAGTAATTTCCCTCACATCTCAACAGGCTAGCAGTGGTAAGCCTGGAAATGAAATCCACCTTTCCCCCAAAATCCTGGTGTAGTCCTTCAGGTCCCAAACCATCTATTCTGCGCTATGTCCTATTCTCAGCAGACAATATTTTAGTCATAACACACAGTAAAAATAAAAAGTTTGCTTTGAGCCATTTCAACAGTGCAAAACAGACTTGGAGCTGACTTACCTATCCAGCTAAGACTACCTTTTGTGTAAGGACTCATCTGGAAATACAAAGAGAGTATTTCTGAAACCCGCAGTACTTTTCCCTCCTGTAGATCACAACCCGTAGGGCATGTTGCAGGACTGCTTGAAGTCTCTGGCTGCAATCATTGTGGGCCCCATTTCCTTCTCTCCTTTCACTGTGGGAGTCTCCAGCAGATAGATGCAATGCAGAAGCAGCCCTGCTACTGTGACTGAACCAGCATGGTATACCAGTCCCTTCCCCAGCCCTGATTTTCATCATGTAAAAGTAGTATAAACGATTACCATAAATTATTTTAGCAATGACCTATGTTTTAAAATCATTTCTGAATAAGATCAACAACTGGAACGCATTCTTTCAGGAAACTATATGCTTACATCTTATATGCAATGCTAACTGTAGAGAATGGATAAAATGACATGTGAGCGGCTGACATGTCTTTGAGCCTTGTAACCAAAACAAACAACAGGGGCACAAGAGAATGTTTTTAAAATTTTAGTAGCCAAAATTATTAAAAGAGGAGGATTTAAAAGAATAGTATATTTTAAATGGACAAAACTAAGAAGAACTGCCTGTTTCTACTTATTTCCTTAGCACATTTTTGTAAAGCACAGCCTGCTTATTCCTCAGACTGTTTAAGAACTTAGCATGAAAAAATTTGGAAGCAGATGTTTGACGTTTACATTCTCCAACAGTTCTGTGATCACTAACATAGAGCCTCAGAAACAGGTTGTATAGCCCATGTGTGAGTGTGTCTGGGTAGAGATGGAGCGGGAAAAAGAACAATGTTAAGCAAAACCACCCACTGCAATACTTTCACTTCTTTTAAAACTCTGCATTGTTGCCAAGAAGCTTTTGTTGCCAGGTGAAGCAAAAAACACAGGCAGGCAAAAAGAAGTTAGTGCCCAGCTTATGATTTGGTACTCAACAGAATACATTTCACTCTTATTGACCACCCAGCCTTTCACACCTAATTGATTGCTAGTTTAAATGTGATTATTTTCCCTACTGAAGGCAAGTGGTAAGCCAGCTGTGTGTTTCTCCATGTCCCATTTGCTGGGCAGGGCTGATCCTGAAGCTTCTACCGAACAAAATAAAAGCTCATGCTGATAGTGACTTCTTCATGTTAAGTCATTCCAAGGGGACGCTTTAGCATCAATGGAGACATCAGCAGCTAAAGGAAGGCAGCAATATCCAGCTGAAGCATTACATACAGTCTTTTGGTATTGTAACTTAGAAATGGATAAAACCTGCTATTTATTCCCTAAGGCTGCCACAGTATTGCCCTATGCAATACACTTTTCAGTACTGTCTTGGTTTAGTTTTAAATATCCTCATTGATGAAGTATTCAACAGGTTCCATTGAGGGCTTGGTCCATATCTGTTGCAGATTTTGCTGTTAGGACATTTCTCTTGATTTTCTCAGACTACTTTTTTATTTACTTAACAATGCCACAGCTTATTATAGCTCAAAGTGTGCAAGTAGAAAAGGGGGTGGGGAAGAAAGAAACCCCAACCAGCCCAGGCAAAACATGGTAGACGGTTCTCTGAGATGCACCCACAGAGCGGGAGAAGATAGGCAGAGAGGGCCAGCAACCAGCAGAGAAGTGAAGAAATAGGAAGTGAGGCAGCAGTCATGAAGAAAGTATGCAAGGGAGCAGTTACCCTACAGGGAAGGAAAAAGAGAGACAATCTTCAAGGGCAGAGATTAATGTAACTTGGGAGAGACTGCAGTGACTTGGGGAAGAGAAGACAGGAACTGAACTACCAGGGAAAAATGGCCAGTGGATACAAGGGACAAACAATCTAGGGGAAGCAGAAAATAGTAGGGTGCAGGTAAAGGAGCATGAAAAGAGCTGCTTGTGCTTTTGTACCTGACTTAAGTTTGTGCTTTGTGCCTCCTTAAAACAAAGGCAAAATTGCCTTGGGACAGATGTATGCCATGAAATTGTGCAGGCCTACTTACGCTAGTCAGATGTACAAAGGGATAAGATTTGCATCTGAGTTTAAAACCGAGCTATTACAGAATCACAGAATCGCCAGGTTGGAAGAGACCCACCGGATCATCGAGCCCAACCATTCCTATTGAAAAGCAGCGAATGTTCACAGGGATGCAGTCAGGACTATACTTCATCAGTGCAGCTTGTATCATTCAGACGATGATAAGGCATGCTGCCAAAAGCGCAGTTTTGCTGATGGAAATTGTATTGCGGGTGGATACACCTCTGCTGCAGCATACAGGGGTATTAACTACACCACTAGAGCCCTTTGCTTTGAAAACAACTGCTCTGTATTAGCAGATTGTCCATAACAGAGACATGATTAAGAAAGGAAAAGGAATTCTCCTACTGACATAATAAAATGACTTCCACAACAACAAAAACTGTTAGCAGAAGATTTCTTCTGGCAGAAAAAGGTAGCTTTGTGGACCACAGGGGTATAAGATAGGGACATATTTCAGATCATTTCTGGAGCTTTCATGTAAGAAAATACTTGCTTCTACAAAAAGTGTCTGAATATTAGGAAAATGTAGATAAGAGCATTTAAGTCCTAATATTGTCACTTTTACCTTCATTTATCATTTAACATTCAGTTATCTTCATTTTTAGAAAGGCTTCTTCCGAAGAAATTATTCTTAATACAAATTCTGCATTCCCATCATCAACTTGTATAATAAAAACATGTTTCATAATCTTGTTTTCTCCTGTGCAATACAAAGAAGGTGAAAACTCTCCTAGTGAGCATCTAGAAAGGAAAAATTGGGTAGATGTTTTACTAAACGTCCTTTTTTTTTCTTTTCAATTACTTTCGTGGTCAAATAGGACTGCACTCTATTTAGAATGAATCTTGAAGAGGAAAAAAACCCAAACTGCTAAAAACGAGTGTAAGAGAGCTGTTGCTTGAAATGATTCATTAATGGAAATCTCAACTCTTGAAACAAATGTTTTCTAAGAAGAGGGTGAAGACTTCAGCTTCTTCCTCTAAAGAATTCCAAAAAAATATTTTTATGCAACCTCTTGTGAACTGACAGTAGACTGCTTTGGCTCCATAAATGCACCAGCGGAATAATCTTCATTGCTATGAATTTTGATTACATGGCAACTGCAAATTAGAGTTGCTCTAATAATTTTCTGAAAAATCTTATATACTCACTTCACATAGACCTTCTGGGTTTGTTTCATTAAGCTGTGTGGTTTACTTTCTGTCCTTTCCTCCTCAGAAGTGGCTGAAGGTAATTCTTAGAGTGCAAATGAACAGCCTGAATAGTTCAGCAAAATTATTTAAGAAATAGTTAAATGCAAAGAAACCAAAAACCAAAAAAAGGCCTGAGGGCAAAGTCTAATGTCACTAGAATAAGAACTATACAGAAGGCAATCCAAAGGAAGGGATGAGGAGAATGCTGCTAAGGTGTCCAGTAGCACAATGGATTGGAGCACCAGATTTCTGTCTCTAGAGATAGAAAAAGCCCGATTAAATTACAAGCCTAATTTAAATTGCATATAAAAATGAACGTGATTAATTCCCATTGGAGCCTTCTGAGTAGAGGTCCACATGTGAAAATAACACCTGTTAAAGGACGCTAATATCCTCTACAATCTCTTATCCCCCTAAACACATACATGTATACTAAATAGGCCTGGAAAGTTGCATGAAAGGTCTCTCAGACTGAAAAGTAAGCTTGCTTTTGTTTCGTAGTCATTTTTACCTGGTATTTATAGGAGTTTTGCTATGGTTATAGTTATATGCAATAAAGAACTGAGTAGCAGGTAGTCTCCTAAGTGACATGAAATTCTGAACTGTGATTTGTGCTGTAAGTGGGGGTGATTTATCTCAGAAGATCAAGTATGTCATTCTCTGGGCACAGGCTTAGTCAGTAAAAATCCTGCCTCATGTTTTTGTGCTAGTTGTTAAGCACCTGATCCACCAGTCAATGGGCACAATTCACCACAATCTGTAAACTGTTTTTTTAGGATCTTAAAGATGGATCCACAGATGATGTTTCTGGTCTAAACTCCAGGTTACTGACACAGCAAAGAGAGAAAATGCCCCAGCACCTGCTTGCATGTGGTGATTCACTAGAGCTGGTATCAGCTCTACTGAATCACCGCAAGTAAGCCTATAATGTCCTATGATGAACACCACGTTACCCAGCCACGCTGGAGAAAAAATGAGGGGGCTCAGAGTCCATATCTGGAGACTGACAGCTCTTGTAAAATTTGGTACATGGATAATATTGTGTGTAAATAGGAACTACAGCAAAATCTTGTGGCAGAAAATTTGACCTAGCCGTAAAAATGGAGAGTTTTGGAGAGCTGGGACAGCAGTGGAATGAAGAGAAGGTAAGATGAGAGTGGTGTGTAATTGTTCATATACAAAACTTTGGGAATACAGAAACTAATAGAGACCCCAGCATGATTTTGGGCTAGTGCTGACTGCGGAGAACTGCTGTACAGCTGGAGTATTCGTGTGAAAATGTTAGCAAGCATATGTAATGAAAACCACTGAACTTGAATTATACAGAAATAAGTTATTATTGAAACACAGCTGTACTTTGAACAAAGTGTTGAGGAATTTAAAAGACAATGATTTGCCAAAGGGAACAGCGTAAACTTATCTCAGCCAGAGAGCCGCAACCAGTTCCTTGTGGCTGTTCCCCACCACTGAGTACAAGCCTCTTTTGCCTGTAGTAATGAAATGGGGACCAAAAACTTTAATTACATGGTGTGCTCTACCTCTATTTCTATAAACTGATGTCCTTTCTTTGTATGAACTAAAACCATTTTTCATCCTCTTTATCACTGCTATCACTGTTATCATATGAAAGTTGATCACAAGGGAACTGTAATAATTCAGCTAGCAGCTTGTGGTGATAACATCAAAGCAGAAGTATGTTTATAGGGCTAATGCATGATTATTTTAGCATCCCAAAGGCTTTGGACTGCCATACCATCCAATTATCCCAGGGCTATGTGAGAAGAGGGAACTTCATGTAATTAGGAGGGCCTAAACTAAGCTTTCAGGATCAGTAAAATACATCACAATTCACGCTTCCAGCTGTTTCTTCCCAAATTTCACAGAACATAACACTGCCTTCTTTGGAATTTAGAAAATGAAACAAATATGTTGAAAATCAGACTGTAGCATTAGTAACTACTTTTTTTTTGTTTTAAATAGAAAAATCATGATATTTGCCAGGAATCATGAATATACTTAACAGATTTACAACATCTGAATGTGCAAGAGATCCATTAAGTCATATGCTTTTCTACAGCTCAGAATGAATACTTGATCCATATTCAGTAGATTTAAAAAAAAAAAAAAGGCAGGTTACTGTTTTCCAGTTAGGATGGCTGTTGTTAGATATTTGATTCTGTATTTTCTATGCATCTACATAGCCTGATTTTCTGAGATGCTGAGCATGTTCATTGTTTCTGTGGTGGCTGAGTAACCTTGAAACTTAAGCACACAATTGGATGATGAACTTGATTCATTCAATTTCAAAAATTAACAGTATAATGTATATAACCAGTCTCGTGATCTCTTATGAAATTAGGATGAAAATGTATGGAAATACTAAACTGCATCTCAGGCAACTACCCCAAATACTGGGGTACTCAATGAGTCACCTTTAACTCTGTAGACCCTCCCAGGAAGGTCTTACTTGGCACTCAAGCATTTCAGACAAAAATTTGGGATATTAAAGTAAAATTGCATTTCAGAAATTTGTGGGAAAATTCCAGACCAAATCTACTTACCAAGAATCTGTTCTCTGAATAATACCAGGAAGTTGGTTTAAAAGTGAAACTCGATAAGAAATATTAATTTAGAATACTCTATAGTTTGTAGAATATGCTGCAGCATGTTGAAACACTTGAAAAACTGTTACTAAGAAAACAAATTAAATTCTTCCCAATGAATTCTAAACAGTTCGGAAAAGTGAGTGAGGCCACTGTGATTAAAGGGAGATAGGAAGGTTGCGATGAACACAAAAGAAAAGACTTTCACGAATACAAATAATATAATGAAGAAATACATTGAACTTTAAAGAGGAGTGACATAAATTAATAGATGTTTATATAGATAATTTGAAAATGAATATGATTAGTAAGGTTTTCTTTGATTGTCAGGCACCTATAGTAAGTATTTGGAAACACGATTTCAAAACTAACTCCCAAAGAGATATTCTGCTATAGCCTTTATGTGTGAGAAATGAGAGAATGGAATCAGCTATCTATAAATGGAATATAGTTTCCTGGTAGTAGTTAGTGTGTAGATAACAGGAAAAAGAGCTGTTAAAAATATTGCATATAAAAATTGCCAGTTAACAGATACCCACTTGTAAACGTGACCCGCAAACATCTTTAAACAATCCAGTAATATTAGAAGATGTTTGCGAAATGCTTCTGAATATCACAACGCTCTATGAATTATTAACTCAAACATTAGATAGCTGTGTGTTTTGTCACTCTACAGAATTCTGGTGATCTGCTCTTAGTGATGATCCTACATACTCTCTGCTGGCCATGTCTCATCCATAAACCCTTTCTGCAGACTTCAGAGGGCCCACGTTTAGAAAGATAAATGTTGTCTTATTACAATGCTTTCCATTCTTTGGGGCCTGTTTTTCATTTTAGCATTTTATTTATCATTTGGCATTCACATTAACTCTGCAAAGTAAAATTCCTGATCCCATTACTCAGACACACTGCTCCATTGTAGGAATATACAGAATTAGAATATCACCCACACAGTGCTTTCTGGGGCATTCTTTGGAACATGAGTTTCTGATCCACTGCAAAGCTGTTACTGGACCTGGGGACAAAATGGTGTAAGGGTGAAAAGGCTCAGATTCAGATAAATAAAATGTACAACATGTGCAGCTTACATAGCTTGTTGCTTCGGTTGAGAATTTTTTATTTCAGGGGATGAGTCAGAGGAGGGTGAAGATGCAATGCAATTAATTTCTTTCTTCCTCCAGAACCAACCTAACCTTAAATCTACTTGTGCATTTCAGGTAAACTCAACCCAAAATTTAGACTATCCATTAGTACTTTGAGATGCCAGATTAAGAAACAAGGAACAGTGCCTCTGGTATTAAAGTTAAGCACATGATTCAGTGCAATGAATTATTACTATTATTTTTTCAATTAGAAGGGGTTTTTTTCCAAGTTACTTTGAGATTTTCATAAAACAAATTCAATGTCATGCTGGGTATATTCATCAGCAAGAAAATGAGGCAGTGTAACTGACAGGTCTAAACGCTTGTAAAACTGTTCCTTAATTATCTAATGTTTGCTACATCCTCCAAGACTAGTTTCTGAGGCCTACTCTGAGAAAAGATGAAGTTACAGAAATGCTGATATACCCAACTGAAAGGAATTCCAGAGACTACCATCAGTTTTCTGGAAAATATTCATGAACTGATATAGAGGAGCACGTAGTAATAAACTAACAACATTTATATGATTGAAAACCATCCTGATTTCAAAGGACAAAGGAAGAGATACTGTGCTTACAACATTTTCTGCTTCCTTGTGAGTATAGTGTGTCTCAAGGTTAATAATTGGTTAAAAGAGAAATTGCCTTTTTTTGTGTTTTTTTTCCCCCTTATTGCAAATAACTTCTGCCTGGATCCTGACAAGCTCTTAAGAAGACCACAGGAATGATATCACACTACACAAACATTTTCTTATCTAAGATGCTACTCTATGCTAGGCAGGCTGAAAAGTAGAAGATGCTAACCTTGATGGAAGTTTTGCTGCTTTGTGTATACTAATGCAGTGCTGGAAAACTCCTCACAGTGGTATATCTATTGCTGTCTAATTTCATGTCATGTTCTTCACCAAGAATCTTAAATAGCTTTATAATAAAAAAGGGTTTTATGAGCCCCACTGCACAGCTGAAGGAGTTGAGGCAGTGAGAGGGGAACTAATCAGAAAGATGTAGAAAGGCCAGGAACAGAAGCCCCCTCTCCTAGTTACTGGTCTGCTTATATCAACAGTGTGCACTTCACTGCATGAAATAAAATAGGCTTACATTAAACAAGGAAGAATGGTATCAGCTGTATAACCATTTTTAAAGAAAAAGTTTTAGAAATTGCACAAATTGCATCATGAACAGATGCACTTCTACTTTTACAGCTTTAGAATGCAAACCAGCCTGTAGCTGGACTTCTACTCTACACACACTGGCAATAAAAAAGCATCTGTTGGTCCCTGGCCACTCAAGGGCCTTTCATGAAGGTAAGCTGTGAACTGAAGAATATAGAGAAGAAAAGCAGAGAATCAGAACACAGAGTAGTTTATGGAAAGGGTTTTGTCCTGTCCGGTGCTTTTCTGTGATGTTGCTCCTGACCTTAACTGTTAGGGTGAAAAGGCCCTGTGACACAGCAGAGATGGTGTGCATTTGTCACACAGGGAAAGAATTTGAGGAGAGCGTACAGGTGTTTCCTGCGTTGCAAAAATCATCTCTACAGAGACTCTTGTTTGATATTACCCGAGACTTCAAATAAAATACTAAGACGGATGTGTAAATGGTCCTGCCAATACCAGGATCTACCATCTATTCTCTGCTTAGCAAAGTAGACACAGACACAGGTCCTGGGAATGCCTAGGAGGAAGCACCATCAACAGCAGCTCTTCAAAACAGCCCTAGATTTAAAGAAGATTCTTCCTTTATCAGTCACTGCTGAGCAGCATCCTCAGTGACTCTTGTACACTTCTAGAGTTAGGCTCTACATTTTACAATACATCTTGTATATTTCTCTCACTGCCTTGATTATTCATAAATTCTTATACTGCTGTATTGGAAAGCCCAGTTCCCCATGATCTAACATGAAGCTACTATTTGTTTATGGTGTCTTTTGTCTTAGGAAGCATCTATTCTGGAAAATGACAATTCTGATTTCTTCTGCAACCTATTGTACAATTTGTGCCACTTGATTTTTTCAAGATCAAGCTGTATACAATGGGACTAAGTATTTTAGAGGTTCTGAATAACTAGTTCTGACCTGTAACACTTTGCTACACATAAAAGAGGTGTGTTGAGAAGTACTGAGAAATCTGCATTTGGAGAGAGGGAACAAATAGGGAGCCTACATGCTTTGCAAAGTCCTTATCCGTATCTTTCCTCCTCAAACTTCCAGTGCAGAGTAAGCACTGCCAAGTGGCTGCAGAGAAGATGATCTTTCAGATACTCTGATTGTGCCCAGGGCTTGGGTGGGAGGACCCAAGCACACCCCTGTGACCTGAAGCACAGGCCTTTTGCAGGAGAGCAAAGAGTACAGCCTAGGGCAATGAAACCTAATTTAACTCCAAGGAGTTCTAGCTAATGGGAACTCAGAGAAAGGAGAATTATACCACAGTGACTGTTTCCAGTGCAGTACAACACCCTCCCCGCCCCGCATCTCCCATAGCCCTGTCACTGCATAGCCTCTCCCATGGGTTTTGGCTGAACTACAGTGTACTATGATAAGAGGACCTGGGTTAGTAATTAAGGCTTTTATATTCATATTTTGAAACAGGATCCAGTAAACTCACAGCTAAAATTTTTGAAAAAAATAGGGTGGGCTGAGCATTTTAAGTCCACCATGTTCTTACTTGCAAGATGCAAATCTTTCAAGCTCCTTCTGAAGCATCTCACTGGAAAAGGGGCTATAAATCACAGGATACTTGACTTGTGTTGTTTGGGACACTGCAAAAATCAGGGAAATATGTTTAATCAACATTCTTCTTGTTCAAAGCATTTCAGTAGTTTGGCTCTGATATTTTTTCAGAACTGTTTTCTCAAGGCCCTCCAGCACACGGTGTTACGAAAAAAGTTGTCAGACTGGTTTTAACACATCTTTTCTGTACTGATAAGTAAAAGTTCACTGAAATAATTCTCAATAAGATACATGTGGAATATACCTTCCTTAAGGCTTTCTCATTGAATTCAAACTTTAAGCAGGCTTGTTGCAGCTTATGCAGCCTCCTTCAAAGTTATTCGAGAAGTACAGTGATGTGTCACATACTGTGCTGGAGAGAGTCTATGTCACATCCTGTTAACTGTGTCTGCTTTTAAACCTGTTTTGTGAGTACAGTGAGTGGCTGACAATCTCCAGCTGCAAGAAGCTTTGAAGCTACCTGCATGAGTTTCAAAAGAAAGCTAGACACTACTGTATTTTGGTCACTAAAGGTAAAACACTCAGCAAATAGTGTGTTTTTCTTAATGAAGTAAACGATGTAATCTTGAGACTACTTTGCTTAACAATGCCATCATTAATATGGTAATGGACCTTGAGGTCCCTATTCAGCATGGTATGGCATCATACCTTTGCTGCTTTGTTTTATCCTATTTACAGAGAAGTTTCTGCAGTTTAGCCTGCTAAGAGCAAGATATTAACCAAGGACATAAATCTCCAAATTAGCATGTGGTTAAATCTTTAAATCTATCTCAACAGGCTCCAATCTATCCTCTCCCTGAAGCTGGTCAGCCACTTCAGTAGAATGCAAAATAGTTCCCTTGCAAGGAAATAAGATGAAAATAAGATGAGTGAACAACTTCCTAAAAATGACAATTATCTGTGTTGAAAATGATAGGTTTAAAAGCCAAAACATGCTAAAATTACTCAGAAAAGAATGATTTTACTAAACCATCCATACCAGCCTGGTAACATGATTTGTTAAAATTTCATAGATCTTTATTCTTTCTCATAACCAGGGGAGTCAACTGAACACATATAGAAAAAGACCTATTTAAATAGGTTTTCTGCCTCCTAATTTTCCTGTGTGCAAGTTAAAGCAAAACCAAACCAAAAACCACTTTTGCAGGTAGACTCAGGTATCAGACCTGGAACTTTTCCATGTTTCCTTTTCCATACTTTTGCATCGACTAACTTCCAACTGCAGACTGAGTCCCTGCCGAAAGCCTGGCAGTAAAGGATGCCACAATAAACTCCTGTTCAAAGCAGCCACGTGTTGTAGGTCTATTTCTCTGTTATATCTAAGCTGTCGCTTCATGCCTTGTCATATTATCCAGTCCTTCTGGGGACCTCTAATACATTGATACAGATTTAGAGCAGCATCAAGGTCCCTGCCATTTACCCTTGAACTGAAAGGCCTTTGCCAGAGCCAAGAATAACTAGAAAGCAGCAACTTTCTGGCCACACCTCCTTCCTCACATCATCCCAATAGAAAAGGGTGGGGGAATAGATAGGAAGTGCATGTTCCTACATCAAGCACAGGAGGAGTTTCTCATGACTATTTCCGTAAGGCTTAACATGCCCTTTGCTCGTCAAGAGGGGTATAGAAAGGGCCCAGCCTAATGAAATCAGACCCTCTGCCAGTAAGTGAAGGAATGGTTGCTAACACAAGTGCTTTTTCTCCATAATGTTTAGCTTTCCCAGCTCACTGAGATGCCTCAACATACATGGAAATATGCTGATAATAGGTAGGACCATCCAGGCTTTCTGTGGCAGTCCCGGAAGAACCTGGCATATTCACCTGATAATAAGAGAGATTTGTAGGATGCTCTCCTGCCCAGAACTGCAAGACTGTATGGTGGCAGAGACTTGTGCAACACAGATTGTGTCCAACACAGACTGTGTCCACTGACTGGCATTTCTAGGAAAGTCAACAAAAGCAAAGAATATTGTTCCACAAAAAATAAGCCAGACATATCTAAGCCATTATTGATCTTAAAACTGTGGATAGAGACTGCCTAAATAGTTTCTGTGACTGGAGGCAAGGGACTACATTCATATATGAGGAAGCACCCAGGCCCTCCGATGAGTTATTTCTAAGAAAAGTATTGTAGCCCACAGCTACATTAAACCATTATTTGTTTCTGCTTTTTTATTAAAACAGAAGTAATAGTATGATATATTAGTTCTATTCGCCACAATTTGCTGACACCCGTGTAACTTTAATTATTAAATTTAGCTTTTAGTAGCGAATTATTTGGGAAATTAACTCAACACATTATCTCACATAAAAAGTAGAAACAGTAACATTATTTGTGCATCCTTGAATGTCCTTGATTTAAAGGGCAGGGATGCTTTTAAACACTGAGTAGCCTTCAGAGATGAAAAAAAGCCCGAGAGATGTGTATTTTCCTGACAAATAATTCAGTGTAGTAACAAAGGAATAGCTGCACAGTTTGCTCCACTGAGTTTTGTTCCCTTAATGAAATGCACACGCATACCCTCATCTATCGACTGGATGCATGTCTAACAGCTGCATGTCCTGCACTGACATGCTCAGTGTGTCCCCTCCCTCCTGATGCGCTTGTGAGCCTGACAGCTCAGTCCTCCTCTGTCAGTCCTCTGCCTGGGAGCTGAATCAGTCTCATGTATAACAACCCATTCTTTTTTCAGAATACCAGTACATTAGAAAAAAACATGACAGTGGAAGAAAATTAAATAAATGGATATATCACAACTCTGGAGGAGAGCTAAAGAAGGAAAGGATATATCACAGTATCTGTCTACTATGGGTTGGGGTTTCTTTCAGTTTTTAGTTCTATCTCTGAAAAGCAATCTCCTATCACTATGAATGAATATCTATTTTTCTATAAGAGAAAGATGGAAATCAGAAGATTAGAACTGGAGGAACAGGGAGAAATGATGCATGACTGGGCCTCAAGCTGAATATTTTTTCTTGTTGTTTTTGTTGGTCTTCCACTTTGAAAGTCTGGGGATTTCCTACAGGAGCAAGGTTGATGAGTTCTCTCTTTTAATCTAAGTAACAATACTAAAAAATGTTCCTCTAAAGTAACAATGCTGAAAGGAAGATGGGTGCAAGCTTGAGGTTTTCAGTCAGCATTTACCTTCTTTCACACCCCTTAGTTTTCAAAAATTCAGGCCATCAAACAGAAATTACTTGCATGCAGAACAGCTGCACAGAGCTACTACAGAGTTTTGGATGAGCTCTGCACCTCATGCTACATCAGTAACTCAGTTTATTTCTGTCTCTGTTTTCTTAGTAGTTTACAATACATAGGGGATAAATTCTGAGATTTTTATTGCACCAGGAAAAGTAGAAGTCATGTATGTAATTAATACAGGCAGAGGGGATGTTTTTTAAACATTTCCTGACTTGACTGCAAGAGTTACCCAGCCTATACAGTTTCAGCTTCCTCCTCCTCCACTAGCAAGGCTCACCTATGATATTCACTGCATCATTGCATCCAAGCCAAACTTGGTTACTGTGGCAACTAAGTTTTTCTTCTCAAAGGGTCACAGGGAAACACATCTTTCAGGATCCCCTAGTAACCGCCAGCCGGTAAGGCTGGGGAACATCAACAGTGAAATGCCTGCTTTCCATCGCTAAGGCAGCGCCGCCTGTGCCTGCAACAAGGGGGGCAGAGTCTAGTTACATTCCTGACCCACTTTCACATCCCTCCCTCCTCCTCCTCCATCTCCTCCTCCCTCCCTGTGCACAGCAGCAACCAACAGGGCAGCAGGAGCCTCCATTTAGCAAGCCTCACACACCCGCAGCTGCCAAGCTGTGTGCTGTCTCCTAGCAAGCAGCAGAAGCGCAGGTTTCCCCAGCAGCGCGCGGGGGAACGGAAGGGGGAACAGCAGATCTCCTGGAAAGGAGGTCCTTCCTCTTGCCACCCTGTACGAGCAGCGTTGGCACTTTTATCTTTTGCCCAGCCCTTTGATGAACCTGTGCTGAAGCATGCACCCACACCCCATGTAGCATGCGGCTGGCCCTCCACTCCCCAGGCAGCCACGCTTGCCCAAGAGTTCGGCTTCCTCTCCCAACACCCCTTCCGCTGTCCCTTCGCCTCTGGATTAGTCTGGGTGCGCGTGTCTGGCTGTCCTGCACCTCTCCTCGCCCACCTCCTTTGTGTAACCCCGTCATTCCTCTCCCCCTCTTAGGCTCTTGGGGCTCGCCCCTTTCCCCAGATATTGCCAAACCTCTTCCCACCTCCCAGGGTGGCGGGCAGGTGGGTGGGTAGGAGGAGGGAGATCCTGACTGGTTTTGCATCCCAGCGGCTGCTAACAACACCAGTCTGTTTCCCTGCAAGAGACACTCCCTTCGCCTGGGGGCAGCTGAGAGGGATTTCACCCCATGCTGGGGGCAGGAATTAACCCCACACCTCACCTCACCTCACCTCACCTCGCCTCGCCTCGCCTCGGCTCGCCACTGGAGCTGCCCACGTAACCCCAGCCTTGCACCACGAGCAGCCACGGGCATCGCGGAGCTGCAGGAGGCAGCTGCTCTCACTTGGGAGGGATGCAGGCAGACCTTGGGGAGCCCCGCTGCTTGGGGAATGCGTACATGACTTGGGGATACACACACCACCCCAGAGGTATCAACATTTGGTGTGTGGCTGGGCCACCCAAACCCCTACACTTTAGAGAGGCCTGCCAGCCACCCAGAGAGTGGGAAATGTCCAGCTCCAAGCCTTGGCCTTACCTGTCGTCCCCTCAGGGCGCGAGGCCACCCCTGAGGCAAAGAGAGGGGAAGGTGGCCCCCCAGCACCCCTGATTCCTGAGCAGCTGGTGAGATGTGGATGGGGAGAGCTTACCAGATGTGCCAGTCCCAATGGCACGAGCAGGGGGAACACTCCCTGGGGGCTGCTGGGAGCCCTGTTGCCAGGACACGCACTGGCCAACTGCCGCAGCTGTGAGAGATGTTAATGGAAGCCATTTGGGGCTGGTGTTTCTTTTTTTTTCGGTTCTGTTATTGCAAAATACCAGCTATGACCATGAGCAGGCTGCTCTCCAGCTGTGCCGCAGAGCCCACCCTGCAAGAGTGACCTTGTTTGTGCTGATGAAGTGCTCCCATCCCACAGTGTTAGACCCCAGCTGGCCCTGAGACACAAGCTGCTGCTGGTCCAGTGGGGAGAAAAAGGGGAAAAAAAAAGTGTTGTCATCCCCTAATTCCACCAAGTCCCCCAGTGGTTGGAAGGAGCCCCAGTTTTAAAATTATGACTTCAATTGAAAGGTCGGGAGACTTGGGGTTGTTCAGCTTGGAGAAGAGAAGCCTCTGGGTAGACCATCTAGCAGTCTTCCTGTACTTAAAGGGAGCCTACAGGAAAACTGGGGAGGGCTTCTTATCAGGGAGTGTAGTGAAAGGACAAGGGGTGGTGTTTTTAAGATTAAAGAAGGGAGATTTAGATTCAATTTAGGAAGAAATGTTTAACTGTGAGGGTGGTGAGGCACTGGCACAGGCTGCCCAGAGAAGTCGTGGATGCCCCATTCCTGGTGGTGTTCAAGGCCAGGTTGGATGATGGCTTGAGCAACTGGACCTAGTGAAAGGTGTCCCTGCCCATGGCAAGGGGGTTGGAACTGGATTATCTTTAAGATCCCTCCCAACCCAAACTATTCTATGATGATATGATTTCACATATTGCTTTCTCAGCCCACTGGGTGCTTTTTTTGGGTGGTGGAAATGGGAATAACAATATGTTTAACTTCTGAACAGAAAAAGCGGCTGTTTAAAAACAAAAACTCACTATTCTTTGTGCTTGTATAACTTAAAACCACCTGTTTTCAAGTTTGCGCTTTATACATATTTCTGCTCTGTTCCTGTAAGCACTTCAGCACATGTTAGACACATGCTTATGTTTGTGGAGTTGGGGGCCTGAATCTTCAATGTCATCCTAAATCTTTAGTGCTGTACCACATTTACAGAACTAGTTGAGTAATGGATTATTAATGGCTAAAAATAACGTGACACATAAGCAGTATATTATTTCTATCACCACAGAAAAGGTGGTTTTCCAGATACTCTGTCTCTCTATGTGAATGTTCATGTAGCAGCATTCTAGGTATGGAGTATGTAGTACATCTGGATTTTTAATTATTAAATTTGAACTGGATGTTCATGCTTATTATTTAACCTAATGTTTTACACATGAAAGGGCCCTACACCATATTTATTATTTACATAAGCTTTAAATTAGCATGCACTCTCCTGTGTACTGCCGGTACTCAGCTGGAAGCAGTACCTCAAGCATCTTTAAACCTCACATATTTCTGCACAACAGTGAGTTGACGCCTATAGCTAGCCATGCACTAGGGAAGAGTTACACACCTGCAGGGGAGTTTGTAATGACATGAGATTGCACACAGCTTCTTTCGCTCTCTGCTAATGATTTTTAGGTCTAGTAAATACACTGAGATTCCCTGCATCTGTTGTGATCGTGACAGTGACTGCATGCTGTGAAGTGCACTTGTCACAGGCAGATGTCTAAGTGGAAATGAGCAAATCAAAAGCAGAAAAAAAACCTGGGACAAATCACAAAAAAATAATAAACACAGAACAACAATAGTGTTAGAAGTAAAAATTACTATACTTATTTCAAGTGCAGTATTTTTCACTGAGATAACCAAATCTTGTTGTTGAGATGAAACACGCTTCTGAATAAGCTGCAATAGCTGTGCTGTAAATGCACTATTTGCCTCTTCAGAGCTTTACAAAAAATGAAAGAAGAGCGACTATTTGCAATACTGTAAAATCATAGAATCACAGAATCATAGAATCACCAGGTTGGAAAAGACCCATTGGATCATCGAGTCCAACCATTCCTATCAATCACTAAACCGTGCCTCTCAGCACCTCCTCCATCCGTGCCCTAAACACCTCCAGGAAAGGTGAATCAACCACCTCCCTGGGCAGCTTCTGCCAATGACCCTTTCTGTGAAAATTTTTTCCTAATGTTCAGTCTAAACCTCCCCTGGCAGAGCTTGAGGCCATTCCCCTTTGTCCTGTCCCCTGTCACTTGGGAGAAGAGGCCAGCTCCCTCCTCTCTACAACCTCCTTTCAGGTAGTTATAGAGAGCAATAAGGTCTCCTCTCAGCCTTCTCTTCTCCAGGCTAAATAACTCCAGTTCTCTCAGCTGCTCCTTATAATAGTAACATCCCCATTTCTAACATCAGAAGACACAACTGAAACAAACTGCTAGGTTATTTAATGAACGATTGTTGATGAGCAGCATGTGAATTTTTCTATAAAGGATTTTTACTTCTTACTAGGCTTTCAAAAATCCTATCCATATCAGCATCTGCAAGGTAATTCCAAGAAGATCTGTAGAGAAGAAGGTATTGTCTGGATTCATTGCATAACAAACTGCTTTCTGGTACTTTATAGTGAAGATTTATTAATTAGACAGCTTGTTTTGGGAGCTTTTTGCACTAATTCCTAGAGGTAGCAGAGAAAGAGAAGTGAAGTTGTATAATACATTGTGGTTCAGACACTGAGCCTAGCTACTCTTCCTTGAGTTTAAAGGTGCTTTGCATATTTTCTGTATTGCAAAGCAAGTTTTAAGGTGACTTTTTCAATTTATCTGCTGTAGTAAAGATGATGGTTGTAATGCCCTGATCAAGCCTCTCCTTTGGCAAGTTCATAGTATGGATAAATAGTGTTTTGCCACAGACCAGATACTGAAACATGGTTAGCAAAGTGATAAAATGGATATATATGCAGGAGCTTTTGAAAGGCTCAGAGGAGTACGGTGAGGAGGCTGTCCTTTGCTGTCCTAGGCTGCTGGGACAGCACCAGGGAGCACGCCAAGGCAGGAGCCAGCAGGCAGTTGGCAGTGGTTGGTTAAGATGGCCTTTATTTAGGCACCTACTGTAGCCATGAAAATAGGTGTGTGAGGAAATGTCCTGGCAGACCTTTTCCCAAACTGCAAGGCTCACCTTGAGGTGCACGGCCATGCAGGGTGAGGTGTGGTGGGGCTCTGCTCTCATGGGCAGTGCATGGAGGATCCCAAGGATGGCAAGGAGCAAAGGGAGCTAGGCTGCAGTGGGAATGGCTCTCCCTGTCTCTACCTGCTTCCCTGCTGCTCTCAACCATGCTGCTGGCAATGAGAAAAAGGCATGAGAGTTAGAGGTGAGGTGGTGTCAGATGTGGCAATGCTGGGGGGCGTGGAAGGGAGAGGAAGAAGAAGGGGGCATGGAAGAAGAAAATAACCATAAACAAACACTTTTAATATCCTTTATTTCAAAACAGACATCAGGTCGTATATCTCCTAATCCCAAGGATTTTTTTTTAATCTTTAACCTTTTTTAACCTTTTTTTGTAACTGCTGCTCATGTGGTAAAGTAGGTGAGGCCAGTAGCATACCTCACCTGGCTTGTCTAGCAGTGAGGCTGAAGCTGCTCAGCTTCACTGCTTTTTACTTCAGGATCGGTTAGAAACTTTACCCCAAGGTAAAAAAACTGCATTGCTTTGCACAGTGAAGGCAAAGCCTCACTCTGCCTCAGCCATCTATCTCAGCAACTGGAATTTCAGCAAGTACCTGCCCCTAAGATGAATGTTGTATGGCATTCCCAGGCATGCCCCACCTCACCTGCTGGCCTGATCTTCCTCCAGGCCCCAACACAACATCAACAGCCTTTTCCTGCCTGAAGCAATGCATGGTGGCTTTGGAGTGAGGCTCCTCACTCTGTGTGAACTACTGATTCATGCCTCTCTCCTGTAGCAAGCAGGGAGATGCCTGCCCTCCCTGTAGCAAGCAGGGAGATGCTGGCCTCTCCTCCCTGTCGCAGGGACTTGGGCACAAGTGGTAACCCTGGTGACATTCATATGTGGAAAGAAGGTCTTTTTCTTACTGCACTGGCTCTGTTCTTGAAGATTTATATGACGAATTTATAAACTCTTCTTAATTGTAGAGATAAAGTATTTAAAACATCTGTGCTTCCCGTAGTGCTGTGCACGCTTTGAATGCAGTCTGCCTCTTGCCCTTTCTACCTTCACAGAAGGTGCTCGTGTGTATGGAAACAATCAGGCTACCAAAAAGACAATACACTTGATACTGCTAATTACACAAACTAAATGCCTTTGGGACCATAACCAGTCTCTAGATTTGAGTCAGTGTTTTGCTGCTGAGCTAAAGAAGAAAGTCCATTATGTGCACTCATATTATAGCCAGCTAAGTCCCTGCTGCACACATGTATTGCTGATTTCTGTACATGCTACATGGCAGAGAGCCAAGGAATTGTAGCACAAACAGGGTTTTATAATCAGTGTTATTCAAGGATGGGCAAACTGTGAAGCTCCAAAAGTTAATGATTCTAGCGCACTTTCAATTAATTTTTATTGTCAAGCTGTATTTCAGAGCACTAAAAACCTCTCGTGATGACAAGGAGGAGTATGTGGGAACAGGCGAGAATACAGTATGCATTGTTATTCTCTCTGATTTATAGGTCAGTGAATAACCTATCTGGATAACAAGTTACTTCTTTCCTCTCATGTTAGATGGAATTCAGCTCTGTGTTGAGCTCCCCCCAGAAAAGTCATTTTAGCAATACAAATACAGTATCAGGCTTCATGTTGCACAAACAGTACATCTGAGTCCCTGCACAGAGTTAAATATCAGTAAGGATGCCTGTTATGCTTGTGTTGTTAAGACAATCTTACAGCAGCCTGACATAGAAATCACTGAATGAAGTAAAAAGTATTAACTACATCTTAGTGACTTGCAGAAGGAACTTCTGACTGATTTTTATAACACAAGTACATACTGAAGTCTACCTGCCATAAGTTTCAAAGTCTGGATTAAAGCAGGTGGTGCATGAGGTATCAAAGTGATGAAGCCTGGCCTCATATGATGAGCACCAGATTCACCCCCTCAGCTCCCCCTCTGTCCCTCTGAAACCATAGGCCAGAGTCGCGTGTAGGCTAACCGGCTGGTGGCTGGGTTTTGCCTTCCTTTCTCCTTGCAGAGGACATGAATCTGGCTTGATTTAGAGGGACATGTTACATTCAAGACTCTCTTAGATTTGACTGAGATTGGTCAGCAGATTTGAAAGGGATTGCAGAAGATGGAGGGACAGAGCAATTGCATAAACCTAATTTCCTTAGGGAACCTAAGGAAAAAACAAACCCAACCCTAATCCAGACCAAAACACACACTTTGAATGGTGTTAGTAGAGCAGTAGAGCTGGGCCACAGTCAGGTGTCCTGCTCTAGCTTGCAGCTGAGCAAGGCGGCTGCTCCAGTCGTCTCCGCTGCCCCAGGTTACTGCTTCATCAGCTGTGCTGATTCAGCTGTTTGTCTAGCTGTCCTTTAAGCCAGTTCTGTGAAATGATCCACTTAAAAGAAAAGACATGCTTTTCAGAGAGGATGTATGGTATTTTATTTTTCACCCAAAAGTTCTTAATAAAATCTCTAGAGCTCAGCTACACAAACAGTTGATTTGATGGCATGGGACAGCAGGTTTAAGTGTCTCTCTATGTGAGGGATGACGAGGGAGCTACACCACAGGGCTCTGTTTCTGTCTGAACAGATGTATGTCCATAACCTGAAATGAGAAAAATGGAGTTATATTTGTTCTGGTGTTCCTACTCTTCTCCAGTCCACCAAGACCATAAAGGGACTTTACACCTGCCCCTGCAGTGTATGCACTTACTGGATGGTTATTCTATGGTTGGCTGCCATCCTTACCACAGGGTACCCATGGTGGCACAATTACTTTTTTGGACCCACCGGTATTGGCAGACCAACCTCACACTGTTTTTTACCAGTTAAGCTATATCATACCAGTTTGAGAATTTAAATAATGTCAAAACTATGCTTGCACCATTTAAAATGTTAGCCAAGCCTAAATCACTAGTACCAGGGTCATCTCCATGTGAAAGCTGACATGTGACAATCTGGAGTACTTTTTGGACACTGTCACCCTGTGCTTAAGCTGTAGATGTTCATGTAGACCATGACAGAAGTTACTATCTCCAGCTCTTCTTTGGCACCAGAGGTTCCTGCAGCTTCAGATCCAGGTTGGGGGGTCACTACTTCTCATCTTGCATTGAGTGATAACTTATAACACTGAAATGCTAGGCCTCTGCTACCTCATTCAGACTAAAAAAAATGTGAGAAACACCCAAGCACAGTTCAGCAAAGCAAACCTGAAGGGATGACAACCACAGGCTGGTAGGACAGACTTTTCCACCAGCACCTTAGTTTGGAAGCATGTGAATCTGTAACCCAGACCTCTTCATGTTAGAATTATCTCAAGAAAGTTTATCACAGAGATACCTGCTGCTTATTTCTAGCATGAATCCACACAGTTCCTCCTTTGGGCTGGTATCGTGCTCCTGCTAATGGGAGCAGTACTTGGATTGTCTGTGCCTGCTTAAAATGGGTAGATATAAACTTCGTGTATGCTAAGTGAGAGGTAGCTCACTCCTCTTTGAAATGCAGTTAAGGTACTCTATCATTGCAAATCAAGAGTATCTTCATGGGGAAGTTTTCTGGTGAAAACAAAGTGAAACTTTACCCTTGGCTTTCTTATTGCTACTTCTGAGACAGCACATCATTCTCTCGCCACCCTCACCTTTCAGTTTAGGATGCAGCAACCAGCTACAGTATTCAGCAGTAAGTGAGAAGTGTGTCTTTCTGTGTTTGTGGGAATGGATGAATTTATGGGGGGATTAAAATTTGCTCATTGAAAGCAGTGAACACCAAAAGGTCCACCTGGGAAGAACATTTATAGCATGATGGAATTTTATGTTGTTTCCCTGTGTTTCTTGTGGAGACAAGCCCCAAGGAATCTGAAGAGTTGGCTTATTTTCCTGGTCCTGCAACAGATTTCCTGTCTTTCCTAGCCATGGCAAGTCCTTTAGGTTCACATTTTCAAGCATGGGCTTTAATTTTAGACCTGTAGCTTGAGATACCTAGAATCTGTCTCCTAGTTGCAGCTCTAGCCAAAATGAACAGAAACTGCCTGTACACAGAAGTGTACTGAAAATTAGCTGCTGCTTATTAAAAACAGGGTCAACTCTGTCTTACTCAGCTTGCTCATATGTTCAGTGGAGATGATAACACCTGTCCAGCTGGGAAGACATCAGGCTAAATTAATTAATGTTTGTAATGCATGTGAAGCAATTATTTTTTTTTTTGGTAGCGTTATTCACAAATGTAAAGGAGAAGAGCTCTTTGAGCATTGCTTCTCTTATTTTGGTGTTTTTATTGGATTCAAATAAG
Organism: Clamator glandarius; assembly: GCA_033459285.1. Lineage (NCBI taxonomy): Eukaryota > Metazoa > Chordata > Aves > Cuculiformes > Cuculidae > Clamator > Clamator glandarius. The sequence goes on from JAUNZM010000136.1 coordinate 1,341,004, forward strand.
GATAAACATCACCTCCTTCAACAGCAAGCTTACTGCCCATAAAGAATTTGGTTTTGCTTGGAGGGATTAAGGCATGAAATTTTGGTTCCTCTCTCTTGTTTATGAGCACGAATTTGCTCCACATAAATCACTGCAGGTCAGAACATTGCAGTTCCTTTAGTACAAGGTAAGAGAGCACAGAATCGCTTTTTAATGTTGTGCAATTGGACAGGATTTGGCTTGTCCTGATTTTGTGTTTGGAGAACTCAGGCTGCCCTTTTTGCTTGATGTTTCACCTCTTTTTCTCTTGAAGGTCCAGCGGAGAAATCTGACTAGGTGCATTTGCATCACTCACACATTGACTTCTCTTTATCCGTGTTCAGCATTTTGCTGAAAGAAAAAGTACAGCTTCCTTCTCTTTTGCTCTCAGTGGGATTTCCCAGTGCTTCACCAGGCTGCAGTTTGGTGAACTTTTCAGGCTGGCACTGATGCTGGAAGAAACAGTGGCATTTTCTTTATACCTGGTCCAGAGTGCCTGTAGCTGTAGGGTGGACTGGATCAGGGAAGCAATCTGGCTCAGAAAATAACCGTTTCTGGTTCTTAATCAGCTTAGTTTTGTGCAGTTCAGTTTCACAACTGAGCTGAGAAGCAGGGCAAGAGCAGAAGTTGCAGAGAAAAGGAGTTAAGGCCTTGCCGATTCTTCAGGTGGCCTTGATCGGTGGTGTTTGCAGAAGCACAGTCTTACTGTTTGCCACCCTTGTGTCGCTCATCTCTTTTAGTGCCACTATCTCTTGGAGGTGGGGGGATGGTGACAAGAAGTTAGTGTTACTCAGTAGCCAGCAAGCAATGGGGATAAAGACCCTTTTTGTGCCTTTCCGATCCCAAGGCTGTTCTCCTCCCCCTTTCCATTCTTTGGTTTACTCAGTAGAGCTACCCTGATTCACATAAGCTAACAATCTGAGAAAAAAACAATTAGGCCCATAGAAGTTGTTGACATCTTATTTTCATTTTTTTTTTCAGTGTAATAATGGGTACTCCAGACCATCTTGTCCTTTCGTGTTCTCCATCCCAGGCATTTCTCCCAGATGGAAAGACCCCGTGAGAGCAGAGGCTCTCTGAAACATTTTGGATCAAGAGAATGCTAATGACACTTAGCATTTCTCATAGACCATGATATGGCTGCTGAGAAGGCTATTAATTGAAAACACTGCTCAAACTGGGCAGGCTCCCTGGGCCAGCTGTGGGCCACTTCTCATGTCCTCTGAGCCCACGATACTGGCAATTTCTTGGACAAGCCGTGGAGCCCAGGAACGACGGACTGGTTGCAGGAGGCTGTAAGAACAGCTCCAATGTCTTTTCCAGGAAGCTGAGTGCATAGTCCCAGCCTCTTCGTTCTCTGTGGCCTTTTGCAGTTCAGCTTAAATCAGATACTTGAAAACAGCATCCTGCTGCAGAAGAGTAAGTGGTCCTAGAAACAGATTCCTATGATAAAAAAATCCTACAGGAGCCAGATACCCCCAGCCCTGACAAAGATTGATCAAGTGGCTGGTGGTATCACCTTTCACTTTGCTTTGGCAGAGGAAGAAGCGCAGAATGATAGAAAGTTTTCAGGTGGAGTTGTATTTAATGTGTTGTTTTAGGTGCTGCAGATGGGAGTCATTCTACGCAATGCAGTGCCAGCACAGAGACAAAAAGAACGAAATTCTAAAGGTACTGAGAAGCAGCCATTCCTGATTGTGGCGTGCTGCAGATTTACGCTTTGTAAAGGGTCAGATCTGATCATCACTGTGGAAAGGAAATCTATTAAATGTATCTCCTAGAGGTATGAGAAGTGCTGTGACAAGTTGAGAAGGACAACGAAGCTGGTGAAGGGGCTGGAAAACAAGACTTACAGGAGGCAGCTGAGGGAACTGGGGTTGTTTAGCCTGGAGAAGAGGAGGCTGAGAGGAGACCTCATTGCTCTCTATAACTACCTGAAAGGAGGTTGTAGAGAGGAGGGTAATGGCCTCTTCTCCCAAGTGACAGGGGACAGGATGAGAGGGAATGACCTCAAGTTATGCCTTGAGAGATTCAGATTAGACATCAGTAAAAGTTTCTTCACTGACAGGGTTCTCTGGCACAGGCACAGGCGGCCCGGGGAGGTCTCCCCGCAGCTGAGGGCGGGGTGCTCGCCCCTCGCTCCTCCGCGGGTCAGACCCTCACGACGCCTCCGTAAAACTGCTCCTAAAGGCAATGAACGCGCGGGGCTGATTTGCCTCCCCGGGGGCCGCTCTGCCACCAGGGGGCGCTGCGCCGTGCGCCGAGCGGGGCTCGGTGCCCGCCCCCCCCCGCCGAGCGCCTGGGCGTGGGGGAGGGCAGTGCTGGTGGCGGCAGCGCATCCTCTGCAGAGGGGCAGGGGCTCTGGGGACGGTGCCAGGAGAGGGCTGCAAGGGTGACCCGAAGGATGGAACACCTCCCGGACGAGGACAGGCTGAGGGTGTTGGGCTTGTTCAGCCTGGAGAAGAGAAGGCTCCGGGGAGACCTTATAGCGACCTTCCAGCACCTGAAAGGGGCAACAAGAAAGCTGGAGAAGGACTTTTTGCAAAGGCGTAGAATGATAGGGAAAGGGGAAATGGCTTTAAATTGGAATGGGGAAGATTTAGACTAGACATAAGGAAGAATTTCTTCCCGATGAGGGTGGTGAGGCACTGGCGCAGGTTGCCCAGGGAAGCTGTGGCTGCCTCGTCCCTGGAGGTGTTCAAGGCAGTGTACCCAGGGGGCCAAGAAGGCCAATGGCATCTTGCCTTGTATCAGAAATGGTGTGACCAGCAGGTCCAGGGAGGTTATTCTCCCCCTGTACTCGGCACTGGTGAGACCACTCCTCGAATCCTGTGTTCAGTTCTGGGCCCCTCACCACAAGAAGGATGTTGAGGCTCTGGAGCGAGTCCAGAGAAGGGCAACGAAGCTGGTGAAGGGGCTGGAGAACAGGCCTTATGAGGAGCGGCTGAGAGAGCTGGGGTTGTTTAGCCTGGAGAAGAGAAGGCTGAGAGGAGACCTCATTGCTCTCTACAGCTACCTGAAAGGAGGTTGTAGAGAGGAGGGAGCTGGCCTCTTCTCCCAAGTGACAAGGGACAGGACAAGAGGGAATGGCCTCAAGCTGCACCAGGGGAGATTTAGGCTGAACATTAGGAAAAAATTTTTCACAGAAAGGGTCATTGGGCACTGGCAGAGGCTGCCCAGGGAGGTGGTTGATTCACCTTCCCTGGAGGTGCTTAAGGAACGTGTGGATGAGGTGCTGAGGGGCATGGTTTAGTGATTGATAGGAATGGTTGGATTCGATGATCCGATGGATCTTTTCCAACCTGGTTATTCTGCGATTCTGTGATTCTGAGGTCAGGTTGGATGGGGCCTTGGGCAACCTGGTCTGGTGGAACCTGTCTGTGCCCATGGCAGGGGGATTGGAACTGGATGATCTTTAAGTTCCTTTCCAACCCAAACCATTCTATGGTTCTACAGTTCTATTGCTTTGCAGGGGGAAAAATGTGGATAAAGCAGTTGTAGCATCTTGGGGATGCGTGTGTCAGAAATAACATCCAAGGGAGCCAGTCTGGCTATTCGAAAGGATCATCAGTTTATTGACTTCACACTCCTCAGCAGAGTCACCAGGCATCATTTCACGAAAGAGGTTGCAGGGAAAATCAAAAGACCATTAGTCTCTGAATCACATCCTTTTGCACATCTCCTGTGCTCCAGAGTGCTGGGCTGTTCCTCCTCGCCCTGTTGGCTGCATGCTGCGTGTAGTGCCTGGTGTCGCAGAGACCTGGGAGTGTTGTGCAGAACATTCCGTTTAAAGACATCTCTTGGCACAAATATGGTCCCTGGGAGCAGGATCTTGGGTTGAGATGAAACCTTACCAGAATGAGTAAATACCAGGGTTCTATTTCCTATTAAGCTAGCAGACAGTTTGTTCATTTTGCTGCAGTTTGCAGAGTCCCACCAGATAGGGGTGGATACTTCTTTTCTTCCTTCCTCTTTATATTTCCAGCCTGGGAAACAGCAAAAAAAAAAGTTAGTGAAAAGAGCAATATCTCTGTGTGTGTGTGTGTGTGTGTGTGTGTGAGAGAGAGAGAGAGAGAGAGAGAGAGAGAGAGAGTAAGAAAAGGATGAGGCAGGCTGGCCAGGCAACCAGCCTCAGGAGATGGTAACACAGAAGAGCTATTCATTCTGAGAGCCAGTTGCTCCTCATCCTGCTAGATTATAAATTGGACACCTTATTGATGTGATCCTCCAGCAGCCCCACCCAGGCCTGTGCTCATGCTCTAAACCAGTGGAGCATAATCCCATTTCACTGTCGATGCCTGTTACTGGATAAGCACATGTGCAAGCAGGGCAGAGGAAACTAGGCAGAAAGGAGAAGCACCCTCAATGTTTCCTGAATTGTCAATTTAGGAAGGAAAGGTAGAATGGGGATGAGATAGGTGAGCACTAAAAATTGGGCACTTTTATGGTGATGCTAGCTGCCTTACCAAATAATTAAACCAGCATACTATTTTTTTCTTGTTTTCTCGGTTACAACTTAAAAATGCTGAATCACTGGCATGGTGTGCCAACCCAAATGTTGCTGCTGGAATCAACTACTGTAATTGCCTGATGAGATATAACCCCACCATGGCACAGGCTTTGAGTGGCCCTCTGCAGTGATTCCAAGTTTCTCTTCTGATGGTTTGCTTGGTCACTTATTTCCTGTCAGATTAGCCCAAAGGTCTGTACAAATTTATGAAGGTGTCAAGTTGAACAGTTGCTGTGGTGACAATTTCATGAGAATGTTAAGTTTAACAAATTCAGCCAAGTTTTATCATCTTTGGCAAGTCTTCCAAGCTTTCCAACCTTTGTGCACATTTTAACCATTTGATAAGTTGTCCAACTGGCATTTGAATTGCACAAAGTTATTGCCAGCTGCTGTCAGAAAGAAATATGTGACAAGTATTCTTCAGGGCTCGTTTTCATGCTGAAGAAAACAAGATGGAGTATTGTAAACCTGTTTTAGTATCCCTGGACAGTATCCCTGTTCATACATACATGCTTTTCCTTCCAGGCAAAACTAGTTGGGGGGTTTCATGTGATGCTAGATGCATTGTAAGGATTCTGCATCATCAGAGTGTTTATTGTGAATATCGTATAGATACACTGCTGGTTGGTTCCCCTTTTGAGGTACCTCTGGTTTATTTTCCTTGTTAGAAAATTTAAACAGTTATATTGCAATTAAGCAGTGGTCAGGAAATTCCAAAGCAACATGGAAATGCAACCTTAAAACAAGGCCCCCCCCGGTGTAACAGTGAGTTATGGACATAGATTCAGGAATAATTTAAATGTATCTTCTAGAATTGTTGTTTTGGTTTTCTCTTGTCTTCTTGTCTGTGATGCTTGTTTTGCATATTATATAATTGAAAAGCAGCCTTTTTGTTTGTTTTAGGAAGAAATAAATTTATTTCAGATCTGATTATCATTAGTGACTCATTTGTCATTTGAAAAGGATTGTGTGATTCTCTCCAGGTTCTGAGACCTTCACTGTCACAGGTGTGTTGGAAAGTAATGACTCTTCAGATGTTCTTGAATATCGTTATGTATTCTGCCTTCTATTACTTTACAAGCCCATGAAAATGAACACAAGGCATCTTTGACATTTCTTTCTTCCTTTGCCTCTCCTGTTTTTTATATAGGGCACTTCTGCCAGTAACTGTTTCCTAGTAAAACAGCGCCTGTCAATTCATGCTGTCTGTGTGAATGTGATTCCATGCACCCTGACTCCCCAGCTCCCTGATGGAGTAAGCATGTTGGTCACTTAATTTGGCAAAAGAATACAGATATGATGGTGAGGTACCTGTGAGATTGAAACAGAGGCAAATGGGTGTGCAGCGGGAGAGGCTATTTGTTCTAGAAACATCAAGGTGCTGCCAGCTCAGCTCACCTTTTAACAGGCACCAGAGAATTCTCACTGCATTGTGCTCTTGGAAATCAGACTGCATCCTGCCTGTCAGTCATGGCCTACTTGTTCCTACTGGTGGTTTTGGTACTGTTAGAATAGAGATAGGAAGACTGGGTTGAAAAACTGGTGTTTCTCCTTGTTCTGTGCTTCTGAGATTTATGGTTGTCTCCTGCAGGTGATCAGGAATCCATAGTTGTGTCCTAGGCAGCAGGGAATCTCAGTCCGTGGTGCATATACCCTTCAAATTAGGTGTTTATTTTGTTACATAGCAATAAAACAAGTCAGATTTCAACACAGTACTAGAAGTGTGGATGCCCTTAAACCAATTTTTTACTAAGGTCATGAAGGCTTTGAAAATGAGGGCAAAGCCTTGAATTTAAGCTGAGACTGATTGGTCAGCAGAGCAAAGAACAGAGCTCGAACTTGTTTGGCGGTCTTGTGCTGCCAAGTAAACAGCATTCTTGTACAGGGTGTCATTTCTAAACATGCTAGGTTGTAGAAATCGAGCATAAGGGCCAAGTTCAACTTAGCAAATGATCTGATTGGAAATCATGCTGAAGGACTGAGGTTTTTGCAGCAACAAGTATTGATGTTTCCAGGATGAATGAGTTCAGATGAATATTAAATTTTCGTTTAGTCTTAATGCCAGTGATGGCGAATGGGTGACATTGTGGAAATGTAAAATACTTTTCTGTACCATCTTTAGCCCAGACTCTTGCGACGATTCAGCTTCTGCCAACTTCTCTTAATTCCTTTGCTGATCTCACCCAGTCCCTTGAAGAGCTGGGAAATGGCATTATTGGCATGGGAGGTGAAGATGATGTAGAGATGGGTGTCATATGTGTACTGCTGACAAGTCAGTCCATGGTGCCACTGAATCTTCTCTAGAGGCTTTATATAGATATTGAACAGGCTGGATAAGGGGAAAGAATCTTGTGTTATTCAGTAGGTGGAAAAGGTTTTGGAGGTTAAGGAAAGAGCAAGTGTTTATCATAAATCTCTTTGAGTGTACAAAAGATTTATGTAAGGGATGTCTGAAGATGTACCAGCTCAGTTCCTGTAAGGCTGCAGACAGACATTTATTTTCAAACAGCTGAGCTGCTTGGAGATCTTACAGCCATTCCAGATGCTTTCTACCAATCCTCTTCTGATGGTGTCTGTAACCCTTGCTCTGCTATTAGAAAAGGTGGTCCAAGGTCATCCTAATCTGTCAGGTGAAACCTCTCATATAGTTTTAAGTGTTGACAAAGTTAGTGTTAGTTAACTCAGCGTATATTGCTTTAGCCTTAAGAGAGGGAGCTGTTTAGTAGTACAGTCATACCCTGGGTTTTAGAAAGGAAGGAGAGAAAAGAAGAAGGCGGCAGAGTTTCCACAGAACAAGTCTACAGCCCCAAATAGTTCCTGCATTGCCTCCTACAGGTCTGAAGTCGGTTAAGGCACATGTGTGGGACTAGATACCTCTACTTGAATAGACTTTTACTCCTGCTTTGTGCGAATATCTACTTGGATGTTTTATGCTAAGCATATGTGTAAAGGTATGTGTGAAGTACTTGTTTGTTACATGAGCAACTAAAATGGAATATTTGGAGTTGTATCAGTCTCCTGTGTAAACAAGGGCTCTAGGAAGGGTACACAGTGTGGTAGAAGCCCAGGAAACAAAGAGATTGTTATTATCTAAATTTACTAACAGAGCATTTACAAGAAATTGGTATTAATGATGATGTTCATACCACTGTGGTTAAAGGTGAACCAGCAAGTTATAATAAAATCTTTAAGAATATCCAGTTGAGGCAAAGAAGAAAGCTCCTGTGCTCAAGGGATCATTCAGAAATAGAAGGAAGCAGGAAGAAAATATACGGGTGGTTTTTAAGAGATCCTGGAGTTCCTCTAGGGCTTCCAAATCCAAAAATACAGAACTGTCAAAGAATCCTTGATGCACACACATACAAAATAAACCAAGCTGTAATATTGTGTGTAGCCTAGTGGTAAATGTGTCTGTGTGCTGGTAGTGCTTTAACACTGAGAGCTAATAGTATTTGCTACTATGATTTTCAGGTGGTGAAACATGCTCTCCATTATTGAATGGAGGATTGGTGAGGCTCAGGAGTATTCCCAGCATCCCAGACACAACCTGCAGCCTTTCTGAAACATAGAAAGGAACATACAGGTTTTTAATTTCTCCCTTCATTAAGAAACAAACCCATCATTTCATGTAAAGCTGCTGATTTCTTGTATGATGCAAACTTGTGAAAATGGGCCACCCCAATGTCTGAGTCTGTCTGTAAATGAGATCCCTAACTTACTGGTCATCTCATTTCTGCACTGGGCCAGAATGGAGCATCCTACCTTAACAACAGCCTGAAGCTCTAGCGGAATTTGGACTCTGATCCAAACTCAAGGCACAGGCTCTTCTCTAAATAAAAATAACTAGATCACAAGCTATTTTGGGGTAGTGACTTTCAGACAAGAAATGTAGGGCTTACATTGGTTTTTACTCCATTCGAGTGTGTCTGGATGCTGCTTTCCTTCCAGCACTTCCATCATCTCAGAGCCAAATGGCCCTAACTAGAAGGTGGAAATTGTAGAACAACTGACACAATTCATGGTCGGTTTTGGTTTGTTTATTTGGTTTTTTTCCCAGGCAGAATATTCTGCTACACTGGTTGCTGCTGATGCTGATATAATTTCTGTCATGGCCTGTGATGATTAACACATGCAATGCTAGGTCAAGATAAAACCAACAGTGTGTTGGAAAGGTTTCTCTAAATATGAATCCCTATAGTTCTGGCTTTCTTGACAGGGAGGTGGTTAATAAAATTGCCATGCCTGATACCATTTACATAGCTGCCAAAGCTGCTGATAGCCTTTACCTCTTGCCTTCCCCTAGCACCTGCTAGCAAATCTTCTGGTTTGCTTTTATTTTTGTCCCTGTTTGCTTGGCTATACCAAACATAATGACATGATTGGTTTCTGTTCATGAAGAATGTGGTGGGATATAGCTGGTTATAAGGGATGGGAAGCAATATGCTGGGACTTTATTGTCAATGGTACTAAGTAACAAGTGCTAAAGCATGTTTTATATTAATGGGAGCTGGCTGTGTGTGGCATCCTACTGGGGGCATTTCCACTATGCTCAGCAGATGAACAGCAGGAGGCCTTCATTGCTGTGTTTTAAGGTAAGAGCACTTTTCACCTCAGGAGCTCCAAAGAGTCTGTGAACTTCAGTTAATTTAAAGCTTTGGACTTGTAAATTATTATCCTGTTGTATCGAGGAGCAAACTGGTTTGCTTAAGATGTCACAGGAAGTTTTCAGCTGTGCTAAGGCTATAAACTAGTTTTCTGACTCACAGGTCTGGGTTATAATTGAAGGTGTTTTCTTCCTCTTAACATGGATGGCCTACCTTCTCTTTGATATTTTCCCATCTTCTCCTAATCATTGGGGCATATCTGATCTCTGTGACTTTTGTTTTACAGCATCCAGTATCTATTGTATTGAGTCTGAGATCTCGCCTTTTATTTCTTGCTCTTCTAAATTCATTTCACTCCCATGCAATTCCAGGAGGCTCATCCTAAGCCTAGCTGATGAGCTCTTGGAAAGCAGCCTGCACCTTGGTGGTGCATTTCACTGTGGCATGGAGATTTCCCTGGACCAGCGACAGGAATGGTCACCGTGTCCTCCACTAAACTGTAGTGTGGAGGATGGTTGTTGCCACTCACATGCTTCCGGCCTGCAGTTTCTACTTAAACACATTTTTTTCTTTACTTGCTGCATGCAGTTGGTAAGCAAAGCTGCTTTCTGTAGGTTTAAAGTTGCTGCCTCTTCCAAAGTAGCTTTAGAAATTCAATGATTTCTACAGAGTACTTACTAGCCAGTATCTAAGGTTTTATTTAGGGTCAAGTTAACATACAGCATTGCTTATGTCAACATGATTAGATTTGCTTTTGTCTTTAATCTCACTAATTGTTTTAGGACTATTGTCTCCTTTTTTACCCTCTCCCTTAAGGATTTATAATTGTTCTTTTGGGCTATGAAAATCACGGAGCAAATCCTGCCCTAATTTACGCCTCTAAGACCAATGGAGCTGTGCACACGCACATGAGAACACAATGAATATGACGTTGAGGTCATGTCCGTGGCTTGAAGAGCCCACATGATCTAGAGGACTGATGCTGCATGATGTAATTTAGGATTATGATTCCTGAATCAGTAAATCTTGATGTAAAAATAAATTCTCCCCGGGCTTTTGTTGGTAATAAACCCCAAACAAACAAACAAATAAATATAAAATTTTAGATGCTATACTGGTAGAATACCTTATGGGATTTATATCACTTTTATAAAAGCTTTTTACACAATACAGCACTCTTCCCATCCTGCGTAGTACAAAAGGCTTATCTGCACTAGGAAGTTTTGCAGACAGAGAATTGTCCGAATGTTAGATACTATTTGAATACATAGATGAAAACTGAGATTTAAGTTCAGTTTTGTAGAGGATTCTTACTTCTCAGAAATTGATTTGGTAAGTTTTAAAACCTTCCAGTTTTTTTACTCTCAGCTCCTCTTTTTTTTTGTTGTTTTGGATCAGTTGTATATTTTGATTTTGAGTTTTGCAGCTTAACTAATGCACTACAAACAGGTACAAAATTAAAATGAAAGGAGTTTTGAGGGGGTTTTTTAAAGAAGCTATGCTGCATTTCAAACATGCTGAAAAGAGATGTTACAGCACTGCTGGAACTCTTCGTTTTCCTGGTTTTCTTCTTAAGGGAAATCCTGGCAAAATCAGCTGGATTTTGTGATGTGTTTTGATTCCAGCAGAACAGGATTCCAGCAGAGATTTTTTTTCCTGGTGGTTGGAGAAGAGTAGGAGCAGCAGAGCTCCTTGTGCAGAGTGTGTTATTCCAGAAGAGCACTCCCTCACCCGCAGAGAGGAGTGATCCAATATGCCTTCCATCTGGGGGCAGGAGTGGGAAGGAGGGAGGCGAGGGGGAATAAGGATGCTTCCTCCCCAGTGCTTGGGGCTCCTGACCAAGAATGTTAGTCTAAATTCAAGCCCAGCAAGTGCTGTGTCAGATCCAGAGAGTTTTGGAGTCCCTTTGTCCAGAAGCTTGCAATACTTGAGGGAGTTGCCAAATGGGATGTGTGGCATCCATGTAATATATCTGATGCGTGAAAACTCGTTCCTGCTCAGCTTACCATAGTGCCTGAGGCAAAAGTACTTCTGATTCCCTACATTATGCAGTAATAACCAGACTACTGCTGTTCTTCTTAAACATAGCTACATTGGCAGTTCAGGACAACCTCCTGCCTCGAGTTAGGCTGAGGCAGATGGCATGCAGAGGGAGTGGAACAGCAGTGCTCTGTCTGACCCTGCGCTCTCTCTCTCTCTGGGAAGGGAGGACCCAATGCCATTTCCATTTCTCCCTAGGCTGAACCATTAAGTCTGATGACAGAAATGAACCTTTCCCCCTGGATATGGGCCAAGAGATCTCCCCTCCCCTCCCCTCTCCTCTCCCTCTCCTCTCCCTCACCCTCTCCTCTCCCTCACCCTCTTCCCTCACCGATGCTTTTTTTTGCCACAGATGACAGAGTGGACTGTAGCCATTGCTTCTGCCTCAAGGGAGAGTTGCTGCATCTAGGACAGAAGGATACCTGCTCTGGAAATGCCATCTAGCAGCCTCTGGGTCGACAATGCTGTGGCAATTCCTGTAGGATGAGACTGCCTGTGTTCCTGGGCATCATTAGAAAATTCAGCCAGTTTTGCTTGTGCAAACCCCTTAAGGGCTCTGAGGTTGAGCAGGTGTGAGCATGGACATAGCTGGGGTTGCAGAACTCCTGCAGAAGGTTGTGCTTCACAAAGAGGAAACTTATCTTACTAGGAATTGATTTTGTGCTTTGTAGGGATGCCAATGGAGGACAATAGGCAGGGGGAATCCTTTGATGATGCTTCCCCGGCCAGTAATACCTAAGGTGGGTTTCTCATGTTTATACAAATGGAGGTCACATCAAATATCAATGGATTGCTGAGGTCTTTCCACGGACCAACTCTGACACAGGATAGGCCATTGCATCTGTTCAGCCAGTGCCCAGGCAAAGGTGGAACAGACACAATGTGGTTTGGTGTGATGTGGTTCTCTTAGGTTTGAATTCCTGCTAATACAGATCTGAAAAGGCCAGTAGGGTATATGGTAATAGTTTTATAACCCAGGTTCATACCTGCATCCAAGCCTTTTCTAGAGAGACTAAAGGAGATATGATCCCTCCACCCAATCTTCTCCTGACGTCAGTCACAATCCTGGCACACGTTCATCCAGCTTTCTATGGCTTCTTTTCAAAGCTGTATTGCAGCACTGAGAGAGGGAGCTCTGGACCAGAAAAAGAGAGCTAAAGTATTTTCCTGGTGCTATCCCAGCCTGGGTAGCCATGCCGTCTCCTGGGCTGCAGTTCAGCTGCAGTGGCTCTGCAAGCAGCAGCTCTGGTTGTCCTTTGCAGTGTGTGCTAGGAGAAAGGTTTCAGCTGTGTGGTCTCTCCTGCCCTCAACCCCTGAGTTGGGGTCCAGAGAGCGTGCCCTTTCACAGCATCTCTCCCGTGCAGGAGAGACCTCTCCCTTTCCCTGGCATCACACCCATTTCTTCATCATCTTCTCTGTTCACATTGGGGCTGCTTTTTGCCTGATCACAGTGAGCAATCCCCTGCCTTTCTATCCCATGCTGGCTGGGAGCAAAGTTTTCTGTGTGAGCCTCCCAGGCAGCGTGACTTGTTTCCAGCACACTACAGGCAAGCCTCTATTTGGATGAATGCCCCTGTTAAATATGTATGAATCCTATTGATTTCAACTTCCTAGTTGTCCAGGTTTTATTCCTTTTTACTCATTTGTGGATGCCTCCTGCTAAAGAGGGAGCCGTGACCACGTCTCAGCGAGTTCTGACTCATTTGAGAGTCTGCCCTCAAACTGCTCATCTTAAAAGCTTCCTCCCCTCCTCCTCTGCTCCATCTCCCTCTGGCTCATTTTCCACCCCCTTCCTCTCTCTCTCTGCAGCTGCTGGACAGCTTTGTGGCCACCAGTCAGGATGGCTGTTTGCCACTCTCATATGATTGCTGCCATGTGCTGTTTTTCTTACGCCTGTTCCCTGTTTTCTTCTCCAGTCAAAGAGGAATTCTCCTCCACTGAGAGAGAAGCATGCACAGTTGTTTCTGGGCTGAAGTGGCAGCTCGTGCTTAGCTTTTACTCCATGGAAAGCCCAGCATTTTTTTTTTTTTTTATGGTGACTGTGTACACTTGGCAAGCAGCTGTGTCTTTCTCAATCCAGCTGTTTGCTGCCACTCTGCCATAGGTCACCAGCCATCAGGCAAGCAAAATGTGTGCTTGCACCTTAGCTGCAGCCGTACAGAGCGCTGCAGCTTTTGCAAGAGTGGCTGATGCCACCGAGGCTGCAGATGGTCAGTGGAGTGGCTGGAGGAAGAGCTTTGGGATGGGCAGAGACTTTTTGTCCTGCTGGGAGGTGGGAGGCGGGTTGAGCAGCGAGGAGCAGCCTCACAGCTGCAGGGTTTCACTTAGCAAGTGCTCACTCGTCAATGCTGCGAGCACCAGTGGTGGAGCTGGAACAGGAAGCTAGCGCTTTATAAATAGACTTATTGTTGTGAATGGGGCAAAAGTCCTAGTGATGGTGGTGCCTGCGTACAGGTAGGTGAGCTTGTATAACCTGCCTGTGCCGGGCCTGAGGACTTTGGCTGGGATTTTCAGCAGTACAGAAGGAGTCAGTACCCAACTCCTGCTGAGATTTTTCCTGTTAAGTTTTTGGAACATTCTTGTTTCCTTTCCTTTCCAGTCATTAGGGGATCCTCCCAGATAGACCACACTTGCAGTGGTGTGAAATAACACCAAGTTTCAGCAGAGAGGTCTCCAGATGCATGTACTGGCTCTCAAGATGGAGTGCCGCTTGCTGAAGTGGTGGCTGGTTAGAAATGCTGCCTAAACCTGGATGAAATCAAGGACTTGCAGGTTTTGCAGCCTGCCCTTCCTGCATGCACCCTACCAGTGCTTTTCGGGAAAGCCAGTGAGCCAGCTGATGGCTTGGCCATCATGGACCCAGGGAAGAGGACATTCCCTGCACCCTGTTGTGATCCCCATGGGGACCTGCACAGGCAGCTTGGCTGGGCAGGTGATGTCAGGTGTCCTCACCCTGCCTAATCCGTGAGGGTGTGAACTGAAAAAGGAAGCGCTTGCCTCTCCACTGCTGCCAAATTCTGCTCCTGCTTTTTCCTGGGAGCACCTAGAGCACTGGCTCTGCCAGGGAGCCCACTGTGGTCTGTGAGCCGCTTCAGCCTTTGACCAGGGCACTGAGTTCCCGTTGACTCCCAGCCAGAACTGCCTGTGAAACAGCAACATGAATCAGGGTGAGCTGGCACCCAGAGCCCAGGGAGACAGGAGGCCCCTTCACTGCCCAACAGTGTGTAGGCAGACCTTATTACTCTCTACAACTACCTGAAGGGAGGTTGTGGAGAGGAGGGTGCTGGCCTCTTCTCCCAAGTGACAGCGGACAGGATGAGAGGGAATGGCCTCAAGCTCCGCCAGGGGAGATTTAGGCTTGAGATTAGGAAAAATTTCTTCACGGAGAGGGTGGTTAGGCATTGGAACGGTCTGCCCAGGGAGGTGATTGAGTCACCGTCCCTGGAGGTGTTTAAGGTGAGGGTGGATGAGGTACTTAGGGGCATGATTTAGGGATTGGTGGGAATGGTTGGACTCGACTATCCAGTGGGTCTCTTCCAACCTGGTTATTCTGTGATTCTGTGATTCTCGGCTGCTTTGGGGGCAGCCAGCTGCCCTGCTCTCTGGAGGAGGCTCCTGCAGCTGGGGCTGTCCATCCGGGGGTGTTTCTCTGGGGATAAGGCCCTGTGAGACTTCACCCTTCCATGAGGTGGGATGGGACTGTGCTGCCAAGGCAAGAGTCAGTGAGAAAGTCGTTACTTCTTCTTCCCCCCTAATTTTATTTGACATTTAAGAGGCATTGATTTTATTTTACTTCATCCTCTTTATTTATTATATATTTATTTTTATTTTGCTCTATTTAATTATACTTTATTCTTTTTTTATCCTGTTTTGCTATCAAAATTTTACTTTGCCCAGCTCTATCTTATTTGATTCCGCCCTGCCTCTTCAGGCCGATAGTCCCTCTAATCCTGCTTTCTGCACATTCCTCTCTCTCTGCTGGATAGGAGCATTGCTCCTCCAGTGTTAGAGCTTGTCGTTGCAGGTAGTCTGTAAACTGGCTAAGGAGCTGGGGAGGTCCATCCCTCTGCCCTGGCTGGGCAGTAGTGCCCGTGCCAGGCTGGCCTTCACTGTGCACAACTCGGATGTCCTGTGATTCTGTGGCTTCTTGCTCCTGTGTGCTCATTGGACTTTTCCTGCCAGGTCTGAGATGGTGCCATAGGCTGCTTTTCCTGAACCTTTTTCTTTTATCTCCTGGTGCCAGCTGAGCCTGGGATGCTCAGACATGCAGGTAACATTGCTGGTGTGCCTGCTGGGGTCCAAGCAGGTGAGCAGGGACCTCTCCTCTCCCCCAGCACTCAACAGATGATTGCACGGTCATCTCCTTGCCCTTGTTTTTGTTTCTGGTGGGCACAGGAGGATCCAGCTGCTGTTTCCACTCTGTTAGCAAGCTGCAGTGTGGCTCTCTCAGGTCCCGGTGGCAGAGTGGCTGAGCAAAGCCCTCAGGGAAGGGGCAGCAGGGAGGAACGAGCAGGTAGCGGTGGTCACCTGCTGCCCTGCTGGGAGCTGTGGGGCTCAGCAAAGCCATGGTGGCCTTGGGGCTGTGGTGCAAAAGCTGGAGGGGAAGTGAGGCCATACACAAGAAAGCGGTCTGGCAAGGGAATCTGGGGAGAACCCTGATCACTCCCTAAACTACAAGTGGGTATCTGCTGGGGGTTCTTGCTTCTGCAGGTTGTCCAGGGGAGCAATGTGTATGGCCTCATGGATGCTTATAAATATCCAGGGAATTACGTCTTGAGGCATAAATTCAAAACTACACTGAGTAAAATCACAGAAGAGGAAAATTTTAGTCACCATTAGCACAGAATACAGGTAATGCTCCCATACAATACCACAGGGCATTTTCCTGTGATATTTTACAGCCAGAACATAAAGCCTGGCATCTTTCATCTTTATAATTGGAATGTTTAGAACAACAAATATATATGAGAATTCACTATTGTTTGAGTTATTGGTTTAAAAGCCTGTCTCAACTTACTTACTCCTCCACCTATGTGTTTTACTGCACCTGTTTCCACAAGTATCAGAGCATTTGTGTTTCATCTGTCTTTTCCATGGGCAGATGAGATCATTTTGGAGCATAGGTGTGGTGGTGAAAAACTCATGTAGTGAATTTACATCTCTGGGATAAAGGGAGAAGCTGAAGAAAGATTCCCCCGTGAGCTGACTCTTGTCATCAGTCCAAACATCTTAGTCAGCACAAGTCCAGACTGCCAAAATTATGCAGCTGGGTGCTGTCAGGGCTGCAGCCCCTGCAGGTTCCTGGTGCCCTGGGTCAGCCAAGGATGAAGGCTCCAGGAACTGGTGTTCCTCTGGCAGGGACTGCTGAGCCCAAGTCAGGTGAGTGGCAGTCATCTGAAACTTGGCGTGTGACTCTGCTCCTCTGAAATTTGGGAAAACACCCTCCCATTTGACTTTTAGCAAATCACCCTGAGGCCAGGTCCTGTAGCATGCTGAGCATCCGTGGATGTCAGTCAGAGCTGGGAGATACCTAATGCTTTGGAGAATAATTTCCCTGATACAGATATGATACTCAAGTGGAATGTCGTGTTGTTTCAGTACTCAAGTTTCCAGGAAGCAAGGTTGTGCAGATACTCTGACTCACTAGAAGGAAAATTACCTCTAGTGACTCAAAGGCTTGGATGCTGTTGTTTCCAAGTTAATCACTGTGCTCCACCGTAGGTCAAAAATCCTCTTTTGAGGACCAGAGAAAGTTTGTGGCCTTGGGGATGCTTCCTGCTCTGGTGCACCTCTCTGTGTGGAGAGATTAAGGTCTTGCTGCTCATCAGTACCCTCTGCAAACCTGTTAATTTCTGGACTATTACTATTACCACAAATGACCTGGTAGGCTCTGAAAGCCTGACAGTAGTAGTTTTGCCTAGAAGGTGGACTCCTTGGGGGATTTTCTATGATCTTGTGATCTGAGGATGGAAGGGGGGGGTGGGGGTGTAGATGCACCAGTGGCTATACATGTGAAAAGGCAGATCCAACGTCACACTAGAGCTGGGGAACCCTGGGGAACCCTGGGGAACCCTGGGGAACCCTGCAGCCCTGCCCTTCTTTTGCATGAGGACAGTAAGAGGTGCTACCCTTTGCCTTGGTGTGGCTGGCTGGCCTGGAAACTGTCATTAGGCAAAAGGTGAAATCTCTGTCGTTAGTAGCTTTGTGTTTGCTTTTTGTGACTTGTGGTTATATTGTACCAAATGCTAAAAAACCCGAGTATTATGTATTGAGATTCCAGATAGCTCATCTCCTTTGCCAAAGTGTATGCTGCTGTCAGCACAGGAAAACAGAACATCCATGGATGGGAGCAAAGAATATTTCTTCAAAGTTTGTGATAATTTTGCACTTAATTGGTATGTAAAAAACCTAGCAAAACATAATTAAAAATTAAGTTTTCCTTTTTCTAAAACCATGTCTTAAAATGTAACTTTCCTTAAATATCTGAGACAAAAATGCAAGCTTTTGAAAGAGATGAAGCATGCCCTCATGTGGCAATATTTTTTTTCCTTATAATACCTGTTTGCTTTGGTTTTAATTCCCAAAAAATCTGTTACAATGAGTTATGTCACCAATTCTGGCATACAGAGTGGGTGATGTGATATGAAGCTGGTGCGCACACAAAACGTTCGGAAATAATTATGTGGGCTCTAACTCTCTTGTTACTTGAGTCCCTGCATGAGTGCTTTTATTTGAAAATAAGAGTAGCTACACACAGGAATTCTCAGGTAAAAGAAGGTGTGAATTAAAACTTGTCCTGTTCTCCAGTCCATGGGAAAGTTTCTTTTCCACGACTGAATGCAAAGTTAAAATTGTTACAAAGCCCTTGGTGGGCATATTTGAGACAAGAATAACTGATCTTGAAATACATTTTAAGTTAAAACAAAATAAACAGAAAATTAAGTACACATTTGCAGGTTTAGCCTGAATAATTAACTTTAAAAATCATGTTATTTGTTGAGCTGGTATAACTTCCTCATGTCTGCCTAAAGCTTGCAACTGCATGGATAAACCTTTGGAAACCTGGCTCTGGGTTTTGACACATAAAGGTTGGTATTAAAAACCCAGCTGACACTGATAAATTGGGTAGTTCTAGTCTTGCCAGATACAGCATCATTTGCTTTTACTGTAGATCAATTTTCTTTTTTTCTTCCCCAAATTTAAACAGTAAATGTGATTTATACCAATTACTGGGCCCCAGCAGCTTATCAGGACTTTTAATAGCATATCTTTGTGTGATTACAGGTGGATTGATGTCTTTCACCCAGAGCACCGTAGGGAGAGTAAAGATAAAAATGAATGAGGATCATGGGATGCCTGATTTGGAGGTGTATGGTGGTTGCTATTAAGTTTTAAACTATGGGGAAGAAATTGAAATCCCAGATTTTGCAGCCCGATGCCTGGTTGCTGTTTCCATTGACTCACTCTTCACTGGATTGCCAGGAAGACAAGGCAAGGAAGATGTGCTGTACCTCACCATGGAGCAACATGCGGGTTGGCCTCCCTCCAACACGTGATTTCTCTTCTTAGGGACCTTCCAAGGGCAAGACTCATCCATGTGGAGGACCTCTGACAGCTGTGGCAGCTTTTCATCACCATTGCTGGACAATCTCCATCCCCAGCTACTTTTAATAGAGGTAGCTCCCTCAGATGCTAGGGTTGTTTCTACAGGGTCAGGAAATATGAGAAGTAGAGAAAGGGGAAATTTGGGATCTACTGGGCTCCCCTTCAGTCTGCTGAGGGGACCTGAACATGGCCTGAATTTTGGGTAATTGATCTGAAGGCTTTGGGTACTGGTGTGGATATACAAGTTTCTTTAAATAGCCCTAAGGCTGAATGAGAAGTGAATTCCTTAAATCTCTCCCCTAGGGTCTCATTGACTTCAGCGGCAGTGAAATACTGCCTCAGTGATAACTCAGCAATCTTCATTCACTGCATCCTTGGCAACACTCTGCTATCAAGTTCCCCTTGAAAAGGTTTTTTGCACTGCAACCTGTTGGCTAGTTATTTAAGTGGTGCTGCTTACAGCCTTCCACTGGTTGTTGTACATCTTATAATTTTTAAAGGCTCGTTTCAGCTCCTTTGTGGAGCGTAAGGAAATGGATTATTAGTGGAATTCTTCCCAGTATTTATAAGCATTAGTAAATAATGAATAAAGGGCAATCCCACTGTTGTTTTCACAGGAACTGTGCAAGAAAGACTGCTAGGTTAGAAAAAATCCTGCTAGGACAGTCACAACTTTTTCTTGTACACTGTTTTTTGCTTTTGATGCAAAACTTGTGTGTGAGAGTGCATGCTTATAATAAGCCAGGTAATTCAGCACTGCAAGAATCACACCAGTTTTGTCTCTGAGCTGGTAATCAACATGGACCTGGACACGTCAAACTGATTTTTTGCCTGTAGAAACCATCTTGCACTACTTACAGTCAATGACAGTGATGTCCTTTGAATATTGGCTTTGATGCATTACATAAATGTGCCACTTCTACCTTGCTTCATGTTCTGACTGTGCCCTAGTCTGGTCGTAGCTGTGCTCTGCTTACTGTTACTGGCCTAGAGATACCTTGAATGCGGAAAAAAAGCAAGTGAGGTGGCTCTGTTGGAGAACATGAGTCAGCCCTCCAGTGGTTAGTGCCTTGCTGCCCATCTGTGTGGCCTCGGTATCTGAGTCAGTGGGTTGCTGGCTGACCGAGCTGTGCCTGAACAGTGTCCCTGTAGCATCTGCATGAAGGACCAGAACAGTGTGGTTGGAGTGAAGATACATGCTGATGCAGCTGACTAGATGAACTGGTCGACTGGTTAAATATTGGTGGTAAAGGAACTTGCAAAGCTGATCTGAGGAAGTCAGTGGGTCTTGGCCACGTCCCCACTGGCTTTTATGTTGGACTCTCAAGCCTGATTTCCATTTTCTGGACAGTATTTTCTTCCTGCTCTTCTGATTGTTTGGCTGGATATGCTGGCCAGTGGGTTGTGACAGAAGTGAACAAGGACTGCCTTTCGATGCTCCCCTCAAGCAAGGTGGGGGGTGTGAGGCAGGTAATCCCTCTTCCCTTAGGGGCATCACCCGTGTGTGCTCCCTGCATTGTGGGAAGCCGGGCCATTTGCAGATGTGGCATGATGATTGATTTTACTTCTCATTGTACACCAGTGAACTGCGGCGGCTCTTACACTGCTGTATCCTACCAGGCCAGAAGGATGTTGAAGTGGCAGGGAGACAGCAGCTGCTGAGGACAGTGAGGAAGCAGCTGGCTGCTGCCCCAGCCTCATAGCATAGGGGAGATGCTGGCTGGAAAAGCTGGAGGCAGGAGGGGAAGAAGGAGATGATGGGTCACTGCACTTACCTTCCTCTGAGCCCATCTGCCCCTGCTTGTCAAAGACAACTTTTGCATGGCCACACAAGCCTTTGATGCACATAGGCAAATGCGAATGAGGTTTAACCCAGCTGTCTCATGTGCCAGTTAGGCAGGGAATTGCTGCCCAAACTTTTAATCACCAGAGTGAGTACCATGTGAACCCAAAAAGCAGCTCAGGCTGAAAACTGTAGTGTTACAGTGAAAGGCAGGGGTTTTGTCCACCACTGATCCTGGCTGGTGGCTCCCTTGTGAGGTACAGGCTGCACTGTGGATGGTTCTCCAGGCTGTTCAGGCCACCTCTGAGGTCAGCTCAAGGTCCTGATCTTTGAAGGGCTCCATCCCTGGCTTGACAGAAGAGGACCACCCGCCTGGCCCAGGAGAAATCCCAAGGACCTTCAAGCATATGGCCAGGCCTGTCCCTCTTCTAGAAGGTCTTAGAACAACAGGAATGTTGTGCAAGGAAGTGACCTAGGCAGCTTTAACAGCACATAGGCCCCCACCTCAAACTGCAAAGTTGTGTAAATATCTTTCAAAGGAATGAGGTTTTTTCTCAATAAGATAAAAACTGCACAAAATGCAGGGAAGGATGTTTATGGGAAAGGCAAGTCTGCTACACTGGGACCTCATATGAGAAATTGGACTAGTACTATCCCCTAAAGTTAGGCCATGAATTAAAAAAGGCCTAGTTGAGGAAGATCCTTAGCACAGCTGGATTGACCTTGATGCATTTAACCTGACAAAGTCAACTTGTGCGAAGAAGCAGCTTCTGTGACTGTGGCAGGGAGAAGACCATGGGGTCCCATGGCCACCTCTTCAGGACACCTCCAAGCTCCAAGTGATCCTAGTGGGCCAGAGAGATGTCCACATGGCATAAAGAAGGGTGCTGTTGTAAACTGTAAGAGCCGCCCTCTTTTTGAAGAGGAGTTTGATGGGGTCAGGAGGAGGCAGGGGAGAAATGAGTTCATTTCAAGGTATCCTTTTACAGTCTCCTTGCATAGTAGCTCTTAGTTTATTTTCCAGGGGGTGCTGTTATGTTTACCCCGGCTTTACTCATGGGGAAACTGAGGCATGCAGCATTATGGTGAATGACCTGTAGTCAGTGCAAAGCTCAGAGAAGGACCTTGCTCTTTGGATTCCAGCCAGGTGCCCACTACAAGTTATGAGCGGTACAAAAATAGCCATTCTACTCTCTTTATTTAGAAATTCCCGTTTCCAGTGGGAAGCAGGTAGAAAAGGAATTGGTAAGCCCTGCTGCTGCTTTTCCTTACTAGCCAGCTTGTCAGTTCACTTTTACCATTTTACATATGGTCACTTGATACCAGCAGCTGCTTTGGGACATCTCCATCTGTCATATCCCTCTTTTTATTTCAGTGTCCAAAAGCTTCAGTGCTCCACAAAAAAAAAAAAAAAAAAAAAACCCACAAAAACCCAACCAAACATTAAAAAAAACCCCAACTCTGGTAGCTGAGTTCCTCCTTGGCTTCGTTCTAAACATGTCACTTTAATGATGTCTAAACTATGCAGCACTTGATGAGCAGAACATTACTATCTTCTAGCCACATTTGTTTTCCCTCTCTCCCAGAGCATTATAGTCACCCAGGGGGAACTGCATGTTCTACTTTGCTGCTGTAAAGCTATTATGGGTATGAAAAGTTCCCATTAATCTGCTCCACACATGGATGTTTCTGGGTAAAGTTCAGTAGCCAGATCCCTCTTTCTTTGTGTGCATCAAACGAAGCAGAAAAATGCCTCCAATTTAAAGACACCAAATGAATAACCAAATAGATGAGATTAATTTTTGTTTAATCCATGTGGGCAGCGAAGCCAATGGCCAGTGTTTGTATGTGGACTTCTCCCAGGAGTTCATTACCAGCCAAGTTTGTAATAAGTTAATGCAGAGATTCCATGGAAATAGGGGGTTAATTATATGCAGAGGATGTTGGCCAATATACAGCTTTGAACAACAAAAATAGCCCAAAGTCTTGTGTTTTGGATGTGGAATCAATTAAGGAGGTCCATGCCATGTACTAGAATTTGTTAAGATAGTTGTTGTACTATAAGGTTGCTTTATTAATTTTTTTTTCTTAAAAGCTAAGAAAATAAGTGGATAATGGAAAGCAAGGGACAGAAAGACATGAGGCTGGTAATAAAACACTGGACTTTGGCCTCTGGCCAAAGCAAGCTTTTCAATCGGTTTAAAGTTTGGACGACAGCAGAGTTTGAAGTTTTCACTAAGTGTCCAAAAGGTCCAACCATAATAGACAGAGAGAAGAGGTTGCTTTTAGTTTACCAACTTCCTTCTCTCCACTGGCAGGAGAGTTATGCTGCTAATCTGCCGTAGTCATTAGACTGATGGATATCAGCATGTGGCGTAGTGTGCTGCAGATTCAACTCCAAAGCTGAAACATAAAAAATTCTCCTTGTTGCTGGTTGGCACAAACCTAATTTTTTCTCCTTTTCCACATCTGGTCCTAATATAAAATGTGTCTTTCTGCCTTTTTTTTTTTTCTTTTTTTTTGCTTCCCTGGCCACATCTTTAAAAATGGCTTCATTTAAAAAAGAGAGTGCCTTCCCCCCTCCCCTGTATTTCGAGGTTTTAGAATTAATTGTATGTATGCATAGTAGTTTAATAGCGCAGCTTTGGTACTGGATAGAGCACAGTCCTGTGCCTTTGCAGAGGGATGTAGTTTAAAAAAAAAAATAAAGCAGAGAAACATGAGGTTACTTTTACTTCCCTTCAGTGTTCAGAGCTGTGAAACAGACTTTTGGCTGTGATAAGTTTTTAGAGAGACCCTTAAAAAGGTAGAATAGAAATTTAAAAGAAAAATATCTGACTCATTTTCACCCCCTTTGGTTTTAGCACAAGCTCTGGGTATCCTCAAGGCATTTCTTAATTCTCTCAGCTCCCACTGCTTTTTTCCTCACTCCCTTCCCCCACTTTGATCCCTAAAGTCTTTAGTTTGTTCCTAGAAATTATCTACTTGCTTGTTGTGTTGTGTTTTTGTTTTTGTTTTTTTGTTTTGCACACAGAAATCTGCAGGCCAAAGCAAACAGTTGTTCAGAAAAATGTTGCAAGACAACCCAATTTTGAGCCAAGTGCTCCTGATAAATTCTCAGCATCTTTGCTAAAGTGATTGGACAACATCACTGTTGGTGGAGGCTGGAGCCACCGAGTCTCCATAGAAATCACAGCAGGTAAGATTTGTTTAACTAATCAGTGGTAATCCTGAGCAATTCTGTGGGCTGTAATATATGGATTTTCCACCAGGTTCTGTGGTCAGCAAGTTGCAGAGAGAGAGGGCACATTTTAACATGTGCACTCCTGGAGACTGTCTGGCAAGGTCTGGAGATCTCAGAGGAGCCCACCTGGGGCACAGGGTCATGGCTTGAAGTCGAGTGTCCCTGCAGTCCCCCTGCCCCTCTTGGCAGGCCAGCCCCATCGCTGGGGCCATTGTCCCCAAGGTCCTCGGGCTGGGGTGGAGGATCCAGGTTGCAGGCTAGGACAAGGGCAGGATGAATGCCAACGGAGTTAGTGCTGATTCACAACAGTGTGAGGAGGTTGACTGTATAAGGGATCTTGGCTGGCCATGTTGGAGGAACGGACTTAGTCAGCGGTGGTGATGGAGGAACCAGCCTGACCTCTTGCCTGCCCATCTGGCTGCTTGGAGTTAAAGTGTTACCAGCAAAGGTGACTACAGCCTTTACACAACAGATCTGGTGTGCCTATCACTTCCCAGGGACACCCAGGGACAAGGTCAGAGCAATAGGAGAGGAAGGTTATTTCTTTAGATAAATGGGAAAGAAGACACAGGGGAGGTCAGGCAGGAGGATGACATGATAGCCAAGCTGAGGTGACCAGTCTCAGGCCATCAGGTCAATAAGGAGATATAGAAGCTCTGGGATTTGTTAGTCAGGGTTGCAGCCTGCCAAGGGAGTCAACAATAATAAGTACAGTTTCTTAGACATTTCATGGAAATGGGCAAAGCCTTTATTTGGCCTGTAATAAAAGAGATGGCCTCAGGCACTATGTTACAGGTGCACTAACAATCAATGCTGGCACGCAACTCCTCCGTGCCCCCAAGTACCCACCAGGTGTTAGAGCAGGATCAGGCTATATCTGCTCTCTGGCTTGCCAAAATTTTGAATGGCAAAAGTATATCCAAGTACCAGCGTACCACTCAGCTCCCTTATTTGCATCCTGCAATTGGTTCAGCTAGAGTCACAACCACGTGAAATGAGAATGTCCAGCCTCATTCATGCCATAAGCACAATAGAACATTATTCTTATTTTCTGAATAATCTGGGGAGTGTCTTAAGAAAAATCTTTATCTAGTTCCATCAGTTTTAGTTTTTGCTTGTTTAGGAGTGCCTTAAGATGGGGTGACCTGGTGCTGACAGAGCTGAGCAGTGTCATGTCTTGTGTCTTCAACTCAGCTAAAACTTTTCACAGAGCAAGAATGGATGATGGCAGCCTAATTCCTCTGCAACCAATCTGAGCGAGGAGTGTAATTATGATAGTTATCACTGGGGGATGTTTCAAAGGGAATGCACTCTAGATGTTCTGACTAAGCACTTAATTTTTTTCCATCAAATTGCTTCCAGCACAGCAGCTGGCTCTACATACATAATAGCTCTGTTGGCTTTAATGAGGTCCTCCAGCTAAGGTCAGCTGAGTACCTGCACCATGAAAGTGGGCCACAGAGCAGATGTGAGTCACCATGGTGTCATCTCATCCACTCCTTTCCCCTCATGCTGCAGACCCCTGCCCCTCTGGCTACTTTTCAGCATTTTGCTATGCATAGTTTTAAATTAATCAAGCTCCATCTGATTTTACTGTTAAGCTACTTGGACATTTCCCTTTTAAAATTCAGATTTTTGTTCACACTCAAATAAAAATACATAGCATATAATATATATATAATTTTTGCAGTGTATCCCCAGGCACAAATGATATTATAATAATAAACTGGCTAGCTGATTTTAATAGTTTCTGGCTTTTGGCTTTGTGTAACACTGCAGGTGCGAATCTAGTAGCAATACTGTAGGTGTGAATTATTATGCTAGTGTAATAGGCTGTACTTCACTGTGCTTTATTGCTTAATTGGCTTCTTCCAGAAGGATACTGCCAAGATTTTTCATGAACAGAGTGATACTCTTGTTTTTGATGTTTCCTAAGGTCAGTTTGATTTCAGTGCATGACTGGGTGTGGGAAAGGAAGGAAAGATGTCATTAAATGAATTAAGAAAGTGCTTACTAAGTCCTTAATAAAAAGCAGAGCAGGCTAAAAGATGCTCCTTGTTATGCATACATACTTGTAGCCCCAAAGAGCCCTTTGGGAAAACAGCTGGCTGAGATTTCTGGCAAAGGGAGCCCTCTCCCATGTTTGGGGGATTCCCAGGTGGTGGGTGATACCTCTGGGTTCTCACAGGCTCTGTGTTCTCCTCTGTCCTCCCCACTGCCTTACTTTTGCCAGAGGATGGAAGAAGATCAAAGTCGTCTTCACAGCAGCACACAGGCCCTGATCCCCTTGCCTGTGAACCACTACAGAAGTGCACCCCTGAGCCACCCTGCTTCCCCCAGCCACCCTGACAGGCACCAAGGAGAGGGGATGCTGCTGTTCCTGGGAAGTAGAGGGGCAGAGAGAAGTCCTTGGTGTGCTCAGGTGCCCTATGGTTGCCTTTGCCACTTGGAACCCGAGACACCTCTGGTACGTGCAGCCACGTTGTGGTGCAGGGACCAAGGGTGTTTTTCAAGGGTTGGAAACAGTGAAAGCTGCTACTCCTAGGAGTTACTCAGATTCCCACCATGTACTCTTGCTAAATGATTTCCACCTCTGCTATTCTTCACAACAGTGTGCCTACTCATACTGCTAAAGTTCAGTGTTGGCCTCTGCTTCATTTAAGCCTTTTTGTGTTTGTCTGGAATTACAGGTTTAGCAGAGGGATGTTTATTTGCTTTCAGCTGGATGAAACGTTTATATCTGGCACCTTGTTTGTAGGAACAGTGGTTTAGGTGATTTCCTAAGTGGGACCTTTATCATACAGAATAGGAAACTTTTGATTTGCCCTTCTTCTTGTAATGGTATTTTCCAAAATTATTAATGAAAAGCAAGGCAGGGCAAGAACTACAAAATATGAATGCAGCTCTAGATTTTGAAGGTGCAGGGTTTTGCTTGTCTCCCCCCAAATAGTGAGGCTGTATGTATGCTAAATGTCATCCTGCCTTACCAGGGATTAAACTGAAAATCACCCCGTTAATAGGAATTAGCCATACAGCAGTTTATTCTTTTCTATGGCTGAGGCACAATAAATGTAGTACTTCTGTCTTCCTTTTTCCAGGTATCACCAGGTCCAGCCCCCAAAAGATGAGCATGTTTGAGCTGTGTTTGCACTGTCTGCCCAGGCAAAGAGGACTTGTCTTAGCCACAAAGGTCTCAGTGGGATTTGTTCTGAAGTGGATTTCCACCATCTGTCATCTCCCCAAGAGCTACATCATACTCTCTTAGAGATAGGAAAACTTCATAAATAGAAGACTTTGAATTAGGAGTCCTCTATGCATTGCAACATTTATCATTGTGACTCTCATACCTTCAGTGTTACTGCAAACCTGGGCAAAGTGAGAAATGATCCTCTCTTATCTTTGAGGAGATGCAACATGCTCCAATCGTGCTGCCTCTGAAAGCCAGCTCTGCCCTGTTTTGGTCCACATATATTGTTAGGATTGTTGGAAAATCTCAACAAACTTCAACAGCATAATCTACACAATTAATTTTGAAGTACTTTGGGCAACATTCAGTACTTTTACTTTTTACTTTATGCAGCTCCATAGAAGCCCTTGGACTTCCACAGGTACACACCAAGTTATGAGGGAGCTGAAGGCACTTAAAGAGCTCGAACATGATTAATAACTGTCAATTTACAGGGAACACTTTAAAATCCCTTAAGACTCTTAAATCTCTCCCTCTTCTACTTTGTCCTAGGACATCAGCCTTTAGGCTAGAATGCCATTCCCTGATACAGTCCCTTCATTTGTGACTGGAGAGGATTTGAAGCCACAGGCAAGATTTTCAGAAACTTTAGGAAGCCCTGACATGGAAAAAGAAGGAGACTGGGGGAGCTGCAGCACGGAGGATCACACGAGGGAGTAGCTGCTGTGTGCATGCCAGCACCAGAGTCCTCGGACTCTTTCATCATGGCATCCACAGATTGACTGCCAGACAAGCCACCTCCTTTTATATTCACAATTGCAAAGTATCTCTGCAGCAGCTCTAGCGATTTGCTCAGAGAGAAGAGAAAAACTTTTCATACATCCTTAGCATAGCAGATGTTTTTTTAAAGAAACAGAAAGATTAATTGTACTTTTTAATTTGGCCCTTTGCTGTATTTCCGCTCTGTGCCCTAAGTGTTTTCTTTGCCAAGGAGACAAGTAGAGGCAGTGAACTCTTTGCAGACCCCAAGAGTGTTTCTAGATTTATCAATTTTAAGGTTATTTTCTTGCATACATTTCAGTATTGGGGTTTTTTTTGCTCATTTGTTTTAGATTGCATGGAGTAGCTGTATTTATTTTGCTGCCATGCTGTCTTTTACATAGAAATTTAAGAAGTTTATTTCTCATTCCTGTTTGCCATGGAAGCCACAATCTCAGAGTAAATTATGAGAGAAACCCATAAACAGTTAATCAGTGCAAAATGAATGAGGCTTGTGTGGTGCCGTGAAGGTCATTAGACTAAGGTCTGAGCAGCTGCCAAGGGGAGTGAGCTCCACGGCAGGAGCACTCATCTGAGAAATCCTTGTTGCTGGATGTGGAAGTGTTGAGCCTGGGAGCTGGCTGCAGGTACCTCCCAGCTGAGCTCAGCTGCCACGGCTGGATGCAGGGTAGGATCTCATCACTTCTCATACTTTTGGTCCAGAGAGCTCTGCAAGGAGATGAGAGAGCAAGTCCTATCCCATGGGAGGGCAATAGGGATTTGCCTATGCTCCAGCTGGCTGGCTGCTTCCTTTACTAGCTGTGGAATGGGCAAGTAGTTCTAAAATCATAAAGACAGACACTTGCTGGCAGTTACGGCCGATGAAAGGGCTCGGGGACCACAGCTAAAGTGAAGGTCTGGAGTTGACACAGAGTGAAGGGTCAGCTGTGCATCCTCTGAGCTGCTCTCAATCTCACCTACATTCTTCTCTCCCCATCAGAGTAACTGCTGAGGGGCTGCTGGTTCATCATCCGCTTCAGTCCTGTCTTTTTCCAGCTTGGAGGTGGAAATGAAACCACAGGATATCAATGGAAGATGGAAATGGAGAGGCAGAGTGTTGTGTTGTCTGTTCAACTCCAGAATGTCTTCCAGTGTCTCTTCCCACATTATAGAAGAATTCTGACTAAATAAAATCATTAAGTGAAAAATATTATGAAGAAGGATGAAGATATATCTGGGTTCCTATGCACCATTATTCATGAATGTTAAACAGCATGTTAAGCCTCCCTATAGATCAGTTTGTGTATCTGTGGGGCAGTCTTGCTATTTTCTTCCTCGTTCATGCCATAATTGCAGGAATCCTTTATGCCAGTGTAAACACTGATCCCGCTGTGTGTTGGAATTACAAAGTATATAAGATGAGGAGAGCTGGAATAACATGAATGTGTATTTTCTGAAAAAGTAGAAGGTTTTTGGAGGAGGAATTTTCCCAAAGGGAGCTAAGTTTACAGATCTAACTCATTCAGGCGTTCTTGGTTCTGAAGCTGACACACACATGCACAAACACACATGGTCCAGTATCCATTTCATGGGTGCATTCTTCCCATCTCAGTGTGTAAAGGTCTTGAAAGCAATAGCTACTGGCAGTACCCCAATTCAACATATCTAATAGGTCCTTTCCAGTTACAAAATCACTAAGGACACATGCCCAAATGGAAGTGAAGCTTCAACTACCTTGCTGTCAGAAGCAATTAAACAAGCTGCATGTCCTTGTGGGCTTGATTTTTAGGCCTTTTGGGGTTTTTTTTAGTGTTGGTTTTCTGACTGCACCTTCAGAATTGTGTTGCTAAAGTGACTTCATCAATTTACCTCCTCCAAGTAACTCCAATGGTTTGCAGGACATTTAAAAATTTAAAAAAAACCTGCAATGAGATTTCATTGCTTTCCACATTCTATAGATTAATAGGCTGCAGGTGGGAAGAAAAAAGAGTAGATTTGATTCTCTGCAAACTAGCTCTGACGCAGACTTAAGAGGGCATGCCTTAACTATATACTTGAAGCAGATATTTTGGATCAACATCAAATGGCCTAACTCTACTGACTTAAAACACAGCATTTCAATTTTACATCATCTCAGTGTTTGAACCTGATGTTATATGTGCAGATATGTAATCAGAAGAGTGACACTGCCTCCCTTCAGCTCAGCATTCGACCTTCTCCATGTCTGTGTGTGTGTGTTTGTGCATCTAGTGATATGGACACAAAATATTTACGGTTTACTGTGTTTTCCTGTCTGCTTGGATAGGAAATCTTAGCTACAGTAACTATTGGAGAAATTTTTTTCAATGCAAACAACCATCAGAGGAAACAAATGCCTTGAAAGCGGTCCCTGTGGTTTGCACCCAGTAAGGACATCTTACATCTACAGGCTACCAGGCTGACATGCATTTTCCACGCCTAAATTTCTGTTAGAATTTTGCTTTTTACATTGGCATCCATTCTAGCGCTTGTCATGCTGCTTAGTCATACTTCTCAGCCTACAGGAACTCTGGCCAGGCTTTATCTTAGTGCTCTGTATTCCTATGGTCACCAAAAAAGTTCAGGCTTATTCTTTTAAACAGAATTAATTATCACTAGGTTATCTAGGAGCTTGAGTCAGATGCTGTATTTCAGTAATAAGCATCATTTTGAAGAGATAGTGTTTAAAAGGAATTGTTATCTAATGCTTACTGGCAGGTTTTGAGTCTTACATCCCTATTAAAATTGATTTCCTGTATGTGCCTAATTACTGATGACATAGTAAGATATAAACTAAAGAGCTATCTTGCAACTGCAAAAAAAAAGAAAAGCTTGAAGCCAAGTTCCCTTTGGCTTAAACAGAGGGAGGCTTCGTTTTATTTCATTTAGTAAAGTCACCAAGAAAGGATCCTCCTCCAAGAACTTGCAGCAATATAAGGAATGTATACAAAACAAGCCCAGACATCAAACAGGGCAACTCCCAAAATGTCTTTGCATTTGTAAACATGCTTCACATATGCTCAGCTTTGCAGTAAGCATGAAACATAAAACTTGGGATACGTCTTGTTCGTTTAAATGCATGCTAATTTGGGCTGTGGCTTCATGAGATAAAGACTGCAGCTGCACCTGGCTCAAGAAAATGTTTTAACATCCTGAAAAATTAAAGATATTTTTATTTTTTAAGAAAGGGGATTAATTTCCTGATCTGATTTGCAGTGCAGCTGTATGAATAGTTGTTAAAGCATCTATCCTACATAAGCACTGCAGTCACTGTTAGTCTTTCACTGGGGTCAAACAACAACCTTTGATCCGAAGGATGTTCACTGATGATGAAAACACAGAGGGAGGGGGAAAAGCTCATGTTTCATTGAGATGTGTCCTTCATTCCAGAGTATGTGTGAAAATGGTTGGAGAGCCTTTATTGGGGTGTATATTGAATTTTTGCTTTAACTATTACAACTGTGGACTGGCCTGTTTCAGCAGGTGTACTTTCCCAAATATCTACTATAATGTTAAATCTTGCAGTGAGAATGTGAAAGTAGTAGTTTATATGGATATAGAATGGCACAGCTTATCCCCAAGTTAGAAGAGTAATATACTTCATTGGTAAGAAACAATTTTATACCAGCATGGGTGCTTGCACAGCAAGGATAGTACTCTTAGAGACGACATCAATTAAAAAGTATATATATAGTAGCATCCACTTACATTTGGTCCATGATTATAACGTATGGAGTGTGTATGGAGAGCAGATCTGAGATACATGTGCTGTCAATTGAGTGTCATGAGATGACCTTCACTTGTGGCCAGTCACTAAATGAGCATCTTTGTTTTAAATGTTAACGTAATACCGTAGGAGCTACGCTACTGGTTAGTGTATCTTCTGGACCCAGCTGCTGGAAGAAGATTTTGCCCACAGTTGCTTAGCATTGCCCCTTCTCTGTGAGTTATATCTCAAAGATCTACTGGCAGAAAGCTGCCGATCTGATTTGCCTTGTGTGCTTCAGTCAAGATATTTACCTGCACATCTGACTATGAAGAAGGGCATCTGTTTGTAGCCTGAGGCTTTTGGCTTGAGGCAAGCCATACTGAGTACAAGAAGTATGAGCTGACCAAGACTGATCTGAACTTTCAAGAGAGTTTGAGGATCTGAAATATAAAGAACAGAGTCTAACAGCCTTGCAAGCTTCTATGCTCTTTGAATCCACAAATACAAGCATCACTAACCATACCATTGTTGGACTACTTTCACACATCAGTCAGTACAACTATATTCTCTCTCCCCCCATGCCAATTTCTAGCCAGATATGCTACCTGAGCATGCTTGTTTCCATGGGAGATGCTCTTCTTTGTGTCAAGAATTTACACAGTTTTTGATATAGAGACAGTAAACCTGTCACTAGTTAAATGTATAAAGGACAGATTCAGGAGTGCTGCAGCCTTCTGGAAAGCATTTGGCTTCACAATGTGAATAGTAAATACCATGTAGTGAGAAGTCTGTGGGTATATTGGGGTGGGGATAGAGGGGGAGAAAGGGGAAAGCAAGGCACTTTCTAACAGGGAAGGTGATGTCTGCTGCTTAGGGACTTAAGTGGCTTGACTTTCTGTCTTTGGCAAAACCACTTTATATATACTCTGTGACTTGTGTCACTTGGCCACGTCCCAACTGTAACTCTACTGTAGCTACATTTCAGCAATGCTGTCTGTAAGAGTTGTGAGTTATTATTTATATGACAGCAGTAACTAGAGGCTTAAGTGAGGGCTGTAACCCATTGTGCTAGACACAGCACAAGTACACTGCTCTGTGAGCGGCAGTCTCACCCTGAAGATCTCATTGTCTAAAACGACTAGAAAAAATGCAAGAAAGGAAAGAGAGCGAGAGAGCTGAGAAAATTCACCCAGGCTCACTCAGTGTGGAAATAAGGTAGCAGAGGTTCCTGCTAATGAGTGGTGGCTGGTTTTGGCCTTCCTAGCAGTGGGTGTTGTGTCACTTTAAGGCTGCAGAAGTCAGCTTTTGGGTCAGATCTATACATAGGACTTTTGCAGGGCATCTCTGGTGTCTTCTCCCTCTGTGATGATGTCCTGTATGACTGCTGTGTCCTGTTCTCACTGAATGATTGTCCTAATGCCTTAGTGAGAAAATGTACACATGTTGAGATTTTTCTAGGGCAAAGTCCAATCTTCGAGTTTCAAATGGCTTGTATATAGCAGACTACTGGTATTGCTGGAGATGTACCTGGACTCCTAATGCCCAGTAGTCTCCACTACGTGCTTCAGGCTAAAAGGCGCTCTGCAAAGGATACGTCATGCTGTACATACAGTCAGTTTTCCAAGAGATATATGTGCAAGAGGTTATTTTTGTTCTTTGTTGTTTGCCCAAATCGCAAAAACATCTGATGTTCTTCAGAGTACAATGGACTTCACCCATGCTGCTAATGCTTATTTCTGTTCGTTTCCCTAACAGGAGTGAGGGAGCAGTGACTGGTCACCCCTTGCAATGTCACAATCCTTGCGGAACCTTTTGAGTGACTAGGCTGGTAGGAAATGATGAGGTCTGACGAGATTAGCACTTCTTGATCTTCCTAGTGTAAAAAAACCCCAGGACTAACTCATTCTTCAAGCTCCTCAGTGACTAATAGGTGTTTTATCATCCTTTCCATTAGAAAGCATTCATCGGCAATCTTTGCTAGTTCACTGCATGATTTGGCCTGTCATTCACAGTCTCAGCCCTTGGAACTGGTAATTTTAAATTTAGCAATCTGCCTCAGCAGGTCTGATTGAGATACGAGGTAGGTTTCTGTGTGAGTAGGCAGATACTTTGGATTTTCCTTCCCAAAAGAAAAAAGAGCTTCAAGAAAAGCGAATGAATGGTCTCAACAGATGCCTGCTTATGTCAGGTCTCTGCAACCATCAAAACCTTGCAAGCAAAGCACAGTGAGTGGCACAGAGCAGCTCCGCCGTGGCTGGGGGAGTGCTCTGGTAGGGTGGCACTGGGGCCAACCTGACTACCTGTTGCCCTGGGACTGGAGCAGCTTTCCTTCAGGATAGTCAACTTCAAGCGGTACTAACGCACAGTGCTCTCTAGCCAAGTACCCGCTTCATCCCTTTCACGCTTTCATCTCCCTTCCGCGGGAGATTTAAACGTGGAGAAGCCATTAACACTGCTCCTTCGGCGGCACCCGGCAGCAGGACGGTGAGCTCGGTGGTGGGGCGGGCATTTTGAGGAGGTGGGGAGCTGCCCTCAGCTGGGAAAATCCCTGACAAACCCAGGCGGGGGCGGGGCTCCCGCCAGCCGGCACACACGGGCTGGTCCCGCGGGGCCTGACGGGACGGGGCGGGCCCGGAGGCTACCGCGGGAGATTTAAACGCCCCCCTGAGAGCACCACGAAGAGGAGTGGGGCAGTTCGAGCGAGCAGGGCCCAGAGAGAACCCAGAGGCTAGACAGAACACACCAAAGACCATGGTGGCCCCACGGCAGAAGATTAAAGCTGCTCCGTGTGCTGCAGCAAGCAGGATGGATGCTGCCACCCAGACAGAGCCACAGTGGGTGCCTGCAGCTACCCTGACCCTGGGCTGCAGGCAGTGCCCCCCTCCCACACCAGCTCGTGCCTCTGTTACTGGCTCCACTTGTGAAAGCTGCACTCAAGTGGGGGAACTCCATCGTATGGTGGAGGAGTTAAAAGAGGAGGTGAAGAGGCTGAGGACCATCAGGGAGTGTGAGAGGGAGATAGACCAGTGTAGCAGTGCCCTCTCACTAACTCAGCAGCCTGCTGGAACTGGTATGTCCAAACACCACTCACCTGCAAACTGCAAGGTAGGGGGAACAAGAGATGGGGAATGGCAGCAAGTTCCCGCCAGATGAAGGAAACCTGCTCCCCTCAACCAGACAGCAAAACCCAAGATCCTCCTGATGAACAAGTACCATTGGTGGAATCCAATCCTGAGGATGATGGCTCCCACAGCCTAGAATCTTTCCCTAGGCGGCATCATCCTCAGAAAAAGATAAAAACATCCTCCATTAAGAAGAAGAGGAGGGTGATTGTTGTAGGGGACTCCCTCCTAAAAGGAATGGAGGGACCCATTTGCAGACCGGACCCACTCCACAGAGAGGTCTGCTGCTTACCGGGGGCATCAGTGAAGGAGGTAGCTAGAAAGCTTCCTTCCCTGGTCCACAAGACAGACTACTATCTTCTGACAGCAGTCCAAACTGGTAAGCAGAAAGACCAAAGCCATTAAGAAAGGCTTCAGGGCCATTCAGAAAATGATGGAGGGCTCTGGGGCACAAATAGTATTCTGCTTCATCCCAAGGCTAAATAGAGAGGACCTGGAAGTCAGGAAGAAGAACTCGATTAATGCCTGGCTCCGAGCCTGGTGTGAGGAAAGGGCCTTTGGCTTCTTTGATCATGGGGTGGCTCACGTACCCCCAGACTTTGTTGCTAAGGATGGGACATGTGCGTCTCCTGGGGGGGGCTAAAGCCCTTGCTAAAAACCTAGCTAAGCTCATAGATTGAGCTTTAAACTAGATGTGAAGTGGGAGGGGATTAAGATCAGGCTAGACAGGAGCAAGCCTGGACATGAGGCACTAGTGATTCAGAGAGGGTGTGCTGGAGAGGACCACCAGTACATCACCACACAGAAAGTGGGGGAGAACACACCTGGGGGTGGTAAGGGAGATAGGGGCACTCTGGTACAAGCTACTCCAGTTACCAGGCAACTGGGAATGAACTCTGTTCCCTCTAAGAGGGTGAAGGCTTGGCAGCTCAGCTGAAGTGCATTTACACCAATGCACACAGCATGGGTAATAAGAAGGAAGAGCTGGAAGCTGTTGTAGGGCAAGGAGCCTATGATGTTGTTGCCATCATGGAAACGTGGTGGAGTACAGATATGGTGGGGTACAAACTCTTCAGGCGGGATAGGAAGGGAAGGAGAGGAGGCAGGGTAGCCCTCTTTGTAAGGGAGGACTTGGACACTGTTGAGATGGATTGTGGCGATGAGGAGATTGAGTGCCTGTGGGTTAAAATCAGAGGAGCCCATATGAAGGTAGATTCTGTGATGGGAGTCTGTTACAGGCCACCCAGACAAGGAGAAGCAACTGACGAGCTCTTCTATAAACAGCTGGGGTTAATCTCTAGATCAGTGCCTCTCGTTCTTGTGGGAGACTTCAATCTTCCTGATATCTGCTGGAAGTACAATAGAGCAGAAAGGAAGCAGTCTAGGAGGTTCCTGGAGTGTGTGGAAGACAACTTCCTTGCACAGCTGGTGAATGAACCAACAAGGGAAGGTGCCCTCCTGGACCTGCTGTTTGTGAACAGAGAAGGCCTTGTGGGGGATGTGGCAGTAGGAGGATGCCCAGGACTAAGCGATCATGAGATGACAGGGTTTTCTGTTCTAGTTGAAGTGAAGAGGGTGGTTAGCAGGACAGTAGCATTAAATTTCCAGAGGGCAGACTTCAAACTCTTCAGAAGGCTGGTTGGCAAAGTCTCACGGGAGACAGCGCTTAATGGCAAGGGAGCCCATGAGGGCTGGGAGCTCTTCAAAAAGGAAATCCTAGCAGCTCAGGAGAAAGCCATCCCCATGTTCTGGAAAAAAAGCCGGCAGGGGAAAAAAACAGCTTGGTTGAACAGTGAGACCTTGAGTGATATCAAGAAGAAGAGGAATGTTTATGGGCTCTGGAAGAGGGGACAGGCCTCTTGGGTGGAGTACAGGAGGGAAGTGAGATTGTGTAGAGAAAAAATCAGAAGGGCAAAGGCTCAACTAGAAATCAGATTGGCAAAGTCAGTGAAAGATAACAAAAAATCTTCCTATGAATATATAAATAATAAAAGGAGGACTAGGGAGACCATACTGTCCCTGTTGGAACCAGAACAACATGATGAGGAAAAAGCTGAGGTACTTAATGCCTTCTTTGCCTCAGTCTTTACAATTAATTGTAAAGACAGTTGTTCCCTCTGTGTACAAACCCCGGAGCTAGAGGAGCAAAATGAGGCTCCCATGGTCCAAGAGGAGGTGGTCAGGGCCTTGCTTGCCCAACTAGACACCCACAAGTCTATGGGGCTGGATGGGATTCACCAGAGGGTATTGAAGGAGCTGGCAGATGTGCTGGCCAAACCCCTTTCCATATCTTCCAATAGTCCTGGAAGACTGGGGAAGTTCCACTGGACTGGAGGCTGGCTGATGTTGTGCCCATCTATAAGAAGGGTCACAGGGAGGATCCAGGGAACCTCAGGCCTATCAGTCTGACCTCAGTGCCAGGGAAAGTCATGGAACAGGTGATCTTGAGTGCTATCATGAAGCACATGCAAGAGAACCGGGTGATCAGGCCCAGTCAACACAGGTTCACAAAAGGCAGGTCTTGCCAAACTAACCTGATCGCCTTCTATGACCAAGTGACTTGGCTGCTGGACAAGGGAAAGGCTGTGGATGTATCTTCCTGGACTTCAGTAAATCCTTTGACACAGTTTCTCACAGCATTCTGCTTGGGAAACTGTCAGCCTCTGGCCTGGACAGTACACACTCTCCTGGGTAGAAAACAGGATGGCCCGGCCCAGGGAGTGGTGGTAAATGGAGTTAAAGCCAGCTGGAGGCCAGTGACAAGTGGGGTTCCCCAGGGCTCAGTGCTGGGTCCAGCCCTGTTCAATGTCTTTATCAATGACCTGGATGAAGGCATCAAGTCCTCCCTTAGCAAGTTTGCAGATGACACTAAGCTGGGTGGAAGTGTGGATCTGCTGGAGGGTCGGGAGGCTCTGCAAAGGGACCTGAACAGGCTGGACACTGGGCAGAGTCCAGTCGCATGAGGTTTAACAAGGCCAAATGCCGGGTCCTGCACTTGGGGCACAACAACCCTGTGCAGTGCTACACAGGGTCTAGTGCTAGAAGTCTGTCTAGAAAGCTGCCTGGAGGAGAGGGACCTGGGGGTGTTGGTTGACAGCGACTGAACATGAGCCAGCAGTGTGCTCAGGGGGCCAAGAAGGCCAATGGCATCTTGGCTTGTATCAGAAACGGCGTGACCAGCAGGTCCAGGGAGGTTATTCTCCCTCTGTACTCGAGACTGGTGAGACCGCTCCTTGAATCCTGTGTTCAGTTCTGGGCCCCTCACCACAAGAAGGATGTTGAGGCTCTGGAACGAGTCCAGAGAAGAGCAATGAAGCTGGTGAAGGGGCTGGAGAACAGGCCTTATGAGGAGCAGCTGAGAGAGCTGGGGTTGTTTAGCCTGGAGAAGAGAAGGCTGAGAGGAGACCTCATTGCTCTCTATAACTACCTGAGGGGAGGTTGTAGAGAGGAGGGAGCTGGCCTCTTCTCCCAAGTGACAGGGGACAGGACAGGAGGAAATGGCCTCAATCTGCACCAGGGGAGATTTAGGCTGGACATTAGGAAAGGGTTTTTCACAGGGGGGGTTATTGGGCACTGGCAGAGGCTGCCCAGGGAGGTGGTTGATTCACCTTCCCTGGAGGTGTTTAAGGCACAGGTGGACGAGGTGCTAAGGGGCATGGTTTAGAGATTGGTGGGAATGGTTGGACTCGATGATCTGGTGGGTCTCTTCCAACCTGGTTATTCTGCTATTCTGTGATTCTGTGATTTGTCTGCTTTTGGGTTTATAAAGGAGAACCACATTTCATTCCTGATGTTTAGGTACGTCAGCCTTGAAGTTTAGGCACAGATATGAAACTCTCAAGTACGGGTTCCTCTTTGTGTTGAGCAAGGGGTAAAGCAAAGCAATTGCAGTGAAGCATGCTATGTGTGATGAAATCTGGAGATCGAGTACACTGACACAGGTCCTGTGTCTTCTCTGGTACAGTTCTCTTCAATGCCAGCAGAGGACATGTTTTATTGACAATGTAAACAGTAAAAAAATATTAACTGCTCTCCTGCTGAAGGAAGTTCTTTATGGAGTTAGACCTTATAGAGAAGTGACTGAACTGCAATGTTACTCCATGATTCACTGTCTTAACTTTCGGGTAACATTAGCAGTGTCACAGGTAGGGCTGACATTGAGGCTGCGTATCTTTTGTTATCTTTTGTCCTGCTGGGGTATCATTTTCTTTTGAAGACAAGAGGAAATCTGCACATCGCTTACACTGAGACTATACTTCTAATAAAGGAGCTTTTCCTCCTCCTTGTCTAAATCTTTGATTGACACTAGTTGATAGAAGCTGATTTTTAGTAGGTGGGCCACTGTTTTTTTAAAGCAAACTTTGCTCTGAATAAACAGACATCTTAAAAAAAACCCACCCAACCTCCTTCACAACTGCCAAGAGGTACAGCAATACCAGCATTCCTAGTGCTTGCTCCAAAATCAGATTTGAGTTGCCTGGTTGGGGTTTTGGAGGTAACATACAATTTGCAGAGTTCACTGAACCTCACAGATTTGAATTGTCTTGAGCTGCCCTGAAATACTCCTTACCATTCCTGAAATATTCCTTACTCTGTTTTACCACAGGAAACATCCTGAGGGGATTTTTTTCTGCAGCTTCTTTTTTTCCCCTTTTGCTACAACAGGCTTCTCTCTGAGCTGTCTTAAGGAGACCACCTACAATTTGAAGAAATAAAGACCTCAGTTTAAAAGTACAGGCAAACCTGATATTTAAGGGTCAGTTCTCCACGATACTTATTTAGTTGTCTGAGCTGGTCTAACCACAGAGGCTAGGGGGAAAAAAGCATTATCATGTGATGGCTGGGAGGGTGACTTCTGTTAAAAAACAACAACAAAAACAAGCCCCAGCCACCTAAAAGTGATAGGGAAAGTACCAAGGAGAGGAAAGGAAAAGGATTCTGGTATTTATGAGGTATAGCAAATAACAGCACTGGGAAGTATTACCTCTTACAAAATATGTGCTTGGTGAAGACAAAGCAGCAGACATGCTTTAATTCTGGAGTGGAGAGAAAGAGCCTTGCCTAATATAATTTATTTAAGAAGTTTCTCTATATTTCTAAGGGGGAAAAGTGGTCCTGGACATGAAAAAAAAAAGGGATGGCGCTTGGAGTAACAAAACACACTTTCTTCCTTGAAACCACACAGAGGTTCCCTACAGCCTCTTGCTCCCTGAAGATCATGCGTGTCAACTTCAGACCCAAAAGACAGAGAAGGAAAGAAACCTCTACAATTTGGAGCAAAAGCTGCACTTCCTCACAGAGGCTCTAAGGAGGGACATAAATTACAGGGTATCTGTTTCAGCCCCTTTCAATACACAGCTTCTATAAGAGCTCCAGAGTAAGATAATCCTCTGGAGAGCAGAAGCAGCATGTTATGAGCAGAAGCTCATAGGTTACATTTACTAGTGTCTGGGGTACCTTTATGCTGAAGTGTTAGTATCAGCTAGAGAGCACATAATCTTTCTCCTGAGTCTAATTATACATTCATTGTGCAGGCAACAGAATATTCATATGAATTTAATTAATAAAAGGATTATGCTTTAAACCACAAAAGCGAGGCAGTAAGCAGTAAGGATAAAAAGTCAAATAGCACTTAGATTGGTCTTTCATCTAATCACATCTCTGACTGCCTCAGAGGCCCCAAGCCCCAGTGTGAAAGATACTGTAAAAACATTTAAATATAAAGCCATAGTTGAATAATCTACAACCAAAGCAAAACCCTAGGTCTCTGTTACAGTTAATGACAGGTTGAATTCTTCCTGCTTTACACCAGTTCATGTGGAAGTGGAAATGTTGCTCAGCCCCTCAGTCAGATAGACTAAAATGTTTGTGGTGTGGCTAAAATACCTTTTGCTGTTTGTAAAAGCAGTTCATTATCTGCTTTTGAAATTTCTAATTTACATTTTCCCATTATGAAGTATTAGGTAAAATTCGGAAGGATTTGCATTTAAGTTAGGATAATAGCTTAAATAAAGGGTTACATTTAAACATAAACCATAAAGGCTTCACCCTTGAAAATAATGCTATTGTTTTATCTTCTCATTTGAAATACCTTCCTTTTTATTATTTTAATTTTTTTTAGTGTGGTAAGTTAACTGGATCTTGCAGGTGCTTTCTGATATCTAATGGTGACAAAATTGTTATATAAAGCTACAGCAGTTAAGTTTTCAACACAAAGCCTGTGGCTAAAGGAGAGATCTGGGAGTGGGGGCAATGGAGGCACCATTTGTTCTTCTTCCAGTTCACTCCCTATCTAGACTTTGGCAAGCTCTTCTGAGATTTTCAGGAGTGGTCACTCAGTCCTATAGCCTGTTGATGTGCTTTTTAACCTTTTGCTCACTATTGACAGTACCCAATGGGATGGTGATTCTCTGGCCAGGTGGTGTTCCCCCATACAGGTATCTCCAGGCTCCCTGGGGAGCTGTGCGCCCCAGCCATGCTCTGGGTCAGCCCCACTTTATGCAGCTTTGCCTCTGCTTCTCCCTGTTCAAGTAGTATAATACCTTCATCTCAGAGACATTTGGGTTGGAAAGGATCTCTGGAGGGATACCTTCAAAGTAGGGCCATCTTCCAAGCTAGATCAGCTTTTCCTCTGACCAAGGCAGGGACTTGCAGATACGGGTTTTCCCAAGCTATAGTCTGCAGTATATGACTTAGTACAAGGAGAGTGCAAGACTAAGAGGGAAAAAATATGAAGGGAGCTGAAAATCCAGCTCCTAGAATTAGAGGAGTTAAGGGGATTCAGTCCTGCCTTGACAGAGTTCAGACAATTAAAATAAGCCATTGCTATCGAGGGTTAATCAGCTCAGTTGAGATGGGTGATAACGAATGCCCTTGAGTGGGCTGTGAGGTGCTGAAGCTGTATCAACTAATCGCCCTGTCTTTTGGAAGCTGCAGGCTTTCCCCAGAGAAGCGAGTCAGAATAAATCTGCTCAGTATCCCCAAACTGTAAATTTATGGAGATTTCACCTGGAAAGATAGGACCTCAGTGAATGCAGAGTAGAAAATAGAGAATCTTATCATGCAAAGCCCTATCATACAATATAGTTATTGCTTTATTTCACACATCTAGACTGGGAGCACCATGCAATATGCAGAACATGAACTGGGACACAGTGAATTCATTTAGCACTTTTTAAAACCATCATATCTGTGTATACGGTGTGTCACATTTGTCATGAAAGACTTGTTTTTTTAAACAACCTCATAAAGGGCTAGAAAGGGTTCTCAGAGAATACAGGATATTGAAGGATTGATTGTAGATCTCGATGTAGAGCATGGGACCAGGAGACACAGCTGCTGAACTGTGGTCTCTTGCTACAGGCACTAACAGGGAAGCGCAGATGCTGTATATCCATGGTCTCCTCCCACCTCTGCAAGTAAATGCTAGGTAAGTTTTGACCCGCTGAGCAAACTTGGGTCTTCAGAAGTACTTGGATATCTAGCCTGTCTTCAGTATTTTGGTGCAAGTAAATGTCCTCCTGCATTGACTCTTTAATAAAGGAGATCTGTTCAAGGTAGTCTTCCTCTCTTCTTATACCTTTGCTGCCCCTGTCATTCAGAGGTGTAGCTAGGGGCAGAGTTCATTCCAGTGTGTCTTTTGAGGAACAGCTTGGGTTGTTTGGGTATTTTTTTTTCCTTTTTCCTAAGAGTGTGATGACCAGACTGTGAAAAACATATTCAGAGGGCTGGAGCCATTGTGGCATGGCTGGTCTCTCCCTACCTGGAATACTGAGAAGGAGGGAGTGGGACTGCAGTTGTAATTATAAGCACAATCTTTTGGCCATAAATTTGATCAATTAGATGTTTCCTCATCCTAAACCACCATCTGCTTGGTCCTGTTTTTATCCCATGCCAACCACTGCACATTCAGGCAAGTCCATGTCACTGGGCCATGCCCTGGTCACAGCATGAATGTCATTAGTCTTGGGAATCAGGTTTGCAGAAAGCGACTCCCAGGCACTGACAAACCAAAGGATGGAGATCTCCATAAAGATGGAGATTTTGAAGACACTTTTCAATTTTTTTTCTCTTTGAGCTGCTAATCTTAAAGTGACAGCAGGCTGTGCTCATGGGAATGTTCCACCAAGTTACCTCAAGGAGCTTAAAATTTTAGTAAGAGTGGTGCAGGATGCCTTCTGTACCATGCCAGCAAAGCTGAAGTTTAACTAGTGTTGCTTTCTTTGTTATCTTGATGAGAAAATAAAAAAAAACAATTATAAAATTAAAAAAAAAAAAGGAAAGCCTGTGAACCGAGAGGAGAGTGTTAGAAGTGTAGTGTGACCCTGCAGCTTCCCGTTGTGCTCTTTCACTTCACTTTTCCAGCTGGTCATAAGAGCTGGAGTAGAGGGCATCCACCAGCTCTCTCTGTTTCATGTTGCCTTTTCAGGGTTGGTTCCCTGCATCCTTCTGTGGAGCAGCCATCCCTGGCATGAGCTTTGCTCCCTGACAGGCACATGTGAGCACTGGTGGGACTCTGGGCAGCGGACTAGCTGATGGATGGGTTAGGCTCATAAAAAGGTCAGGTTTAACTCGCAAAAGTCAGGTTTCCACCCTGCTGGCAAGTGGCAAAGTGAGCAGCAATACTGCCAGTCCTCTGGAGGGTGATGTGAGCCTCCCTGAGGCAGCCCTTCATCTTTTTGTGGGAGGACAGGGAGGTGGTGTAAATCATGGCTAGGTTTCCATAAGGTAACCTGCAAGCCTTCACCTCTGCACAATGTTTTGCAACCAGCACAGCGGGCCAAGGGATGACTTTTGTGCTCATACTTGTTTTCCCACTCAGGCTGGCTCAGTTGTTCATTTAAGTCAGTGAGCAGCAGATTTCTTGGGTAACTGCTGCTCAGTGATACCAAACGCGAAAAAACCCCAAACCTAATTGGAAAAGATGGGTTTTTGGGTTTTGCCTTGCTCATCCTTAAAGGCTGTGTGC
The DNA here is from genome assembly GCA_033459285.1 of Clamator glandarius. NCBI lineage: Eukaryota > Metazoa > Chordata > Aves > Cuculiformes > Cuculidae > Clamator > Clamator glandarius. The sequence continues at coordinate 1,384,571 of JAUNZM010000136.1, forward strand.
AGGTGTAAAAGGTAAAAATCTCAAATAATGCCGTTAGACTTTAACCATGTCTAATGCCATTGACTTCAGCTTTCTTCCCGTTAATTTTCTATATCCACCATTACTGGACAGTATGAGTTCAGCCTGTGGATGCCCATATTCAACCATTTTTTTGCAGGATGCTTCCCAGCATTCATACTGGGGTAAGAACGAGGACTTCCTATGGAAACCAGGTGCAGCTCAGCCCATGGAACTCATTACCACCTCTGGCATCATTAGTGTGCTGAGAGATGAGTGAGGGGGCTCTTGTAGGAGGAGTGCTCACGGCTTGCAACTACAAAAATCCCATAGCAAAACAGTAGAAAGCTGGCTGGATAAATGCAGAAAGTGCATGCAAATAAACACCTCACAGAGGTGCAGCCAACCTTTTCAAAATCAGTTTAATGTAATCGGTGGCGGAGTCCTCCTCTATGTGGGTTGATCCAGGGTTGAGGCTGGCATTGCCCATGAGGTGTGCACACAATGGGTCCCTCTCGCTAGGGCTGTCAAGTGGAGATGTGACGTGACACTGCCAGCCAGTTGTGCTAGAGGCCAAAATCCTCCCTTCCCAGGGGCTGGAACAAAGTTGAGGATGTTGAGCAAGATGTAGAGCCAAGCCCGGCATCCCCTGCTGCCGCCCATGGCAGGGGAGGGTGCAGACAACTGCCTCACAACGCTTTTAAAGTGCTAACATGTTTTATGATGCGGTGCAAGTGAAACAAAATAGTGGCTCCTGGCTCCTCGTAACTTGTGTAAATTCCAGATGTGACAATCCTTTTACTGGCAAATTGAGCTGTTTATCCCTGTGCTCTCCTCAGGTTGAATTAGCTCCTGCTAGGAAGAGCTTGCTGAATATGTGCCTGCCTTGCTACTAAACGGCTGCCTAATTGTCCCTCTGCCCCTTCCCGGAGCTGCACATTAAAAGTGCAATCCAAATTCCTGGGCAAACCATGCAGGGCCCTGGAGAGCACTTCCACTCTCCCACCCCCCCTTCAGGAATTGTACGTCATTCCTGAAGGATAATGCAGGATTAGCGTGAGGGGAAAATGAGTGGCTTAAACTGTTCCAAATTGCAGCAAGGCTCAGCAAAACATGTCCTTCCCCACACCAGTCCTCTCCCTTTTTTTTTTTTTTAAATAATATTTTTCCTTCTTGCAAGGGGAAGGAGGAAAGAAGACCTTCAGATTGTGAAATGGGCAGAAGAGAAACAGCATTAGTTCCCTGAAAGCCCCCAGCCCTGGTGGCAGTGCAGCTCTGCCTGCTGCCACATGACATTGCACATGGGAAACCCTTCCCAGCCCTTCTTGGATCATCCTCTCCCACCTCCTCCTCTCCCTGAACACACAGGCACTAGTTGTTAGGGATTAGGTGGAACAGATGCATGTAAGATGCTTACAGCCTTTTCCAGACACAAGGCCACTTTCCAATCAGCTCAGAGGAAACAGGGTAATTAGATGGAGTTGTGGGCAGAGAGCAGAGAGGAATTAGCTTGTTACCCAACCAGAGACTGCAAGCCCACTTCTTTCGCCCCCACTATGTCTTTCCCCCTATTCCCCTGCTCATTTTTTCATTTCAATGGTTTCCCCCCCAATCCCCCTCCCACTCCTTTTTCTTTCCCTTTTCCAGGTGGCAGCTGATGCCGGCTGGCTGCTGCCAAACAGGTCAGGCTTCTGCAGCTGAAACTGGCCCTGATTCTTAAGCAGGATGATGAATCAGCTGTGTCCTTTAGAGAAGACATCCTCTCATGGAAGTACTGCTGGGGTGTTGTGACCCTCCACCTCCCCAGGAGTGTGCTCAGACCTTCTGGCTGATGACAGTAGGTGGGTTGATGAATATGGGTTAATTCTTCCTGCACCCGCTCATAAACCTGCTGATGAAGTTATTGCCCTTTAAGCTGATGGCAGCAGTTGTCGTGTCTCGGAGGAGGAGTGCTGGGCTTTGAAGGGAAAGATGCTTGCTTGTCATTTATCTGCCTTTAATAGCATATTAAGGCAGCTTTGGCCTGAATGCTCTGCAGGCAAAAATCCTGAGTGAGGACAGGCTGGGCCCCCAAAAAGCCATGGCTGTTGGTGTTGCTGTCTCCCATCCACTGGAGCACAACCACTGCAGGTGGGGGGCTGCTGTTCCTGGGCTGCATCATACCCAGCGGCTCTGTGATCAAGCAGGGGATTTTTCTTTTCCAAGTTTTCAGAAAGTTACCTGGATATGATTACACTTCAGAGCATCTTCATCTTTGGAGAGATTTTGCTGTGTAAAGTCCTCCAGAAATGGAGATCCACCCCATAGCCACTAGGGCAGCTGTGACAAGGTAATAGTGATCAGGCACTAGGGGCAGTGATTCCAGAAACTGGCTACTAACTCTTCCCACAGGCACCTGCCTTGCTTGTTTAGCTTCTAAGGCCTATTTATACTGCTGTTTAGTGGGAGAACAATGCTCTTCTCTGAGAAGTTTAAAACCATCAAGATACCTCCAGGGGATCTTAAAGTGGATGTGCTATGTCATGACGGGCAGTGTTGGCCATGGAAGATTTTCTTCCAAGTGATGGGTCAGTTGGGCAGTAAACACATGAGGAATATTAGCATCACAGCTATAACTGAACAGAGAGGAGCTGAGCCCAGTTTTAAAGCAAAGAAACTGGCGAGTGTCTGAACTTCTCCAAATGAAGGCTCTGCTCCTCGATGGTGGTACCCTTTTGCACATCCTGTAGATATTTTTCTGAGACTGACATTAACCTTTTCTCATAAGCATGCACAAGCATTAAGTGTTGAAATCCACTCAAGAGCTGGACGAAAAATTCCTGACAACGGTTTGCTGTCAGGAAATGCTGGTTCAGCAAGAGGAAAAGATGTCAACTTCAACAGTAAAAAAAGGATCAGAAAGAAGCAGAAAAAAAAATTACACCATTGAAGATACTCTCCTGAGGGCTTTTTGAAGCAGGAGGTTTTATTTTTCAGTGCTCTGTTTTTATTGTCCGTCAGTGTGTGGGATGGACACAGAGCAGAGGGTGCACCACCTTTTTCCCTGTGGTTTTTGCTCAGTACCTGGCAGGTAACAGCTTCTGAACGCACAACACATCCTTCCCAATGCGTGCAACTTTAGAGACTTTAATGGTGCAGATGGAGGGATAAGAACTCTCTCTGATATCCCCTCTTCCTTAAGGGAAATCAAAGTCCTTCTATGGAGTACAAAACTCCTGCAGATGTATGCTGGTGTCTGTCCTGCAGCCAGCTCGACTCTTTCACTGTCACCTTGCACCCCTGTCTGTGTGGGTTAGCTGATGACCTAGTAAAGCCATTGACTTTCCCCTGAGCATGCTGCTTGTTTATGTACCTCCTGTTCCTTATGTCCAGTAATGCTAAACCCAGCATCTTTCCTGAGCAGCCAAGTCCTCACACAACTAAAATTAAAAATACTCAGGACAGGAACAAGACATGGGTGCCCTAGAAGAGTAAACCTGTGTTGCATGGTTAAGTATGTGTAGTGTCGGTTACTGCTCTGCATTTTTTTGTCTGCCCAATACGTGACATTGAAAAGTCAAAAGAGACAACGCTATATATGTTGAAGCGAAAACCTAAGCAAAATAGTAATCCAGGGCAGTTCTGGAAACAGCCAACCAAAAAATTCCCCCAAAATATACAGCTTCGCTACCTAGGGCAGTTGTTTGGGTCAGGACCACCCCAATTAGAGTAAAGAAAAATACCATAGTACTACGTGCATTTTAGTGTACTTGGCATAAATACATTATTTCTGCTAGATGGTGATTAAAATGATTGAGTAGTCTAATCTATGTCCTGATCTAGTGCTAGACATCAGAGCACCAGTTTATGCCCTACCCTCTCCTCTCTTCTCCTCTCCATGTTGTTTCTGAAACATGACAGCATTTAGATGGGGTTGTGGGGAAGCCTGACAGCATGTGGGTCAGGACTGCCTGCCAGCTTTGGACCACTGCTGCCCTGAATTTCCCCCCGGCAAGCAGGACAGTGAGAGAAGAAGGGTCTCAGTGCTTCCCATCCCCACTAGCCAATGGAGCAAAGCTTGCATTGGGCAGTGGGTGAATGCATCAGCCCAGATGCTCACATGTAGCTCCATGCCTGCTTGTTCTAGGAATGAAAGCTAGAACTTTCTGAGTTTTTTCCTGTTATTTTGTGTTATGGTAAGGTTCCTGTCTCAGAAGGGTTGCATACATTTTATTTTCCTTTTTCAACACTGTCTCCTAAGATGGAGGATACAGGAAGGGAACATAATTTTTATGATGACCAAGATGCATCCTTCGAGATTGTGACTCCCTCTGGCTGGCATACGGGATGCTATGACTGGCCAGCTGTGTTTTCTGTCTTTCTGGGACTACTAAATTGAGTACTGCAGTGTTAACATGTGAGAGATAAGTTTGTGATGGACATCCCGGCAGAACCAACAAGTTTTACAGAAGTTAATAAGAGTTTTGTAGCTGTTATTTATTACCAGGACAGGCACCACCTACATGTGTCCCTATCTCTTATTGTAGTAGCAACACTTGTCTTGCAAACTTGCTCATCTTCTTTCCCCCAGGCACTTGTCTGCTTTCCCTCTCTTTACAGTTTCTCTAGGCCATACTGCCTATTTAGCATTTCCCTGAGCTACAGAGGACAGACTGGGTGTCTGGGAATGTGTGCACACCTCAGATGACCCAAACCAGCCTGCTTTTTCTTTTCCCAGATCACTCAGGTGCTCTCACTTTTAATCTCCATCTTTGTTACCTAGCAGGGCATTTGTAGCTATAAATGTGTTGGGACAGGGACAATTTGACACAAGCATGTACAGCACAAAGGGGCAGTCTGACCTGCTGATAGGCTCCATGTGCTTCTGCTGCAATGACAATGGTGATTTTCCATGCATGTTATTGGAAGAAGTAACTGCAGTAAGCCACATATTAATCAGGAGGCGTATTCTGGGGGACTTTTGCTGTTTGTTTTCCTCTCCTAGTGATTTGCTTTGTAGCCCTGAGCCTTAGTCAGCCTTGCTGCAGTCACTTGCAAGATGGGAACTCAAGTAAGAGATTTTTCTAGTTGCCAAACATTGTCCATATTAAGGGAGGCTTTTGGTACCAGCCTCAGAAGAGCTCTTGGTGTTTTTGCAATGCTCCTGCCAGCCTGGGGGCAAAAGAGGAGAGAAAAGGATGTCCAAGTCTCTCAGCTAAATAATGCCTGGATTTCACCTCCAGCATGTGATGCAGTTGTTTTGTAGCTTGTGCTTGCAAACACTGTTGAAAACTGAAGGGAAATGGGAGAAGAGGAAGAAACATTTCGTTTCTCCTCTCCTCTGCCTGTTCTTGTCATGCTGCCGGTCTCCTCCTCCAGCCCCACTCCTCAGCTATTTGGCAGAATCACTGCCATTGCAAATGTACGTGACTAATCTGTTACTTGAGGAACGGGAAGGCAGATTCGCAGGCACGAATGACCTAGGCTGTCAGGAAGCTGATGGGATTCTCTGCTAGGAAGAAGTTTTTTTCCAGGGGGCTGCTCCCCTTGTTAAATGATGGGAGAGATACTCATCTGAGTATTAGATGGGATGGATACGGTCTCTTTTAAAGTGGTAGCCATCTTCTTCCCAGCTCCAGAGGCAGATGTGCTCCAGCAGGATGGAATATTATCCCCCTTCCCCTCCAGACATGTGGATGCCGTTCCCTTGTGGTGGCAAGGTGCCATTAGCCATGGCGTGCTTGCCTGAGGAGGGATTGCAGTGGCTCTGGAAGGTCTGGGTGTGAGATTAAGGCAGATCCTTACTCGTTCATCTCCAAACCAGCTCACGCAGAGGCTGGAGGCTTGTGGGACGTGAGTGCTCTGACCTGAATATAACCAGATGCCTGCACTGCAAGACTAGTCCTCACTTCCCTACACCAATTTTCCTTGCTCTGTTTCAGCTGTGCATCCTTAAATGATTCAGGGGCACAGCGCCAGAGGGCTCTCTGCCTCACCGAGCTGATCCCGAAAAGAAGGGGTGATGTGCCAGGAGGTCTGGGAAGCAAGTGTCATTTCATCACCGTTCTCCTGGGAGAGGTAGAGGGATCCAGCATGGGAACAATGGGTGTGCAGGGCAGGGGTTAAAGAGGAGAAATAAATTAAAGCAGGGGAAAAAATAAGCTAAGTATTGGGGGAAAACATATGTTTTATAATAAATATTACATGTTTAAGTGCTTGCAAGCCAGGAATTATTTGCTCAAAAAAAATAAAATAAGTAAATTCCAGAGAATGACTAAATTTTTGGAATCAATTCCTAACAAGGTACCTAGAAAATGTGTTGAATCAGGCTGTCAGTGTGAATTACTAGCCCAGCTGTGGAAAATATACCCTAGGGAGCACCAGCTTTCCTGGTTTTCCACTGATCATAAGGCCAAAATGAAATCTCCTGAGGCAAAGTGTTTGCACATTAACTAACTTACAGTGCCATCTAGCCCCATTTGAGACATAAGACGTTGCTAATTTTGTTCCTGTAACCATGAGTCTGAGTCACTTTAGTTTGAACCCACCTCGTAGGTCATGTGCTTGTGGATGTAAGTGTACCTTGGAGTACATCCATACGTGCACTGGGATGTACTTTTAAAGAGTCATCCACGAATCACAAATGTAAATGACTAACTGGGAGCCATCCTACATATTTTCATGGCCACTTGATGTGGGGAAGGCAGCTCAGTGTTGCTTAAGCCTGCCTGACGCTTCCCGTTGATAAGACCTTACTTTGGATGGCTTAGAAATTTGCCAGCCAGCAACTGCTTGGGCTGTAGCATTGGGTGCTGGGTGCTCACTGCAGGCTATTTCTAGAAAGCTTCCCCCAGAGCAGTGTTTGTGCTGTTCCCGAAGGTGAGCTATGCACTAACACCCCAGTTTGCTCATTCTGGGGGGATAAAAAAAAAAGACAAATACAAGAGTGATAGCAGTGCTGCTAGCTTTCATCCTGTGAGACCTGGTGGGGACAGAGGGAGTGGCTTCATGTGCTCTTGCTATGACCCCGTGTCTTTCACTGCTCCCACTGCAGATGCATCCTCTCCTGAGAGACAGTGGTATGAGGAAAGCTCTGGTGACCCACCGAAGGCTATGGGGTGTAGAAAGATGCCATTGGCTCCCTGGTGTCAGGGCTCAGCCCTCTGAGGCCGTGGGTTTGGTGCGATGTCATGGGTTTGAGTCTCCCAAGCTGGTGTCAACCTTTCTTTTTTTGCATTGCAAAAGGCTACTGCAGAGAAGCTGCCAAAGGTAGCAAAAGTAACCTTTTTCTACAGAAGAAAACCTCTGTTATCCTAACTGGACTTGGATTGCAAGACTGTTGTTTTGCACTTGCTCCTTTATGTTTCTTTTTTTCTCCTTGTGTGCTTGCAGTAATGACCATAGCCAGACATATGCGCACAGCCTGGAATGAAGTCAACTGCAATTACATCCTAAGGGAGTCACTCAATGGGGTTTTGTGAAGGCAGGACGCAAGCTATGGCGGAGATTGTCACTGCTGCACATGTGCTGTTGGACCTCCAAGTGCACTTAACCTGGCCTTCAGCTTTGTGGGAACGTGTAGCAGAAGGCTCAGAAATACAGTCAGTCTGGTGCACATCTGGAGGCAGTAACATGAGGCAAAGCATATACCTCCTATACTCGAATAAGATGTTCTCTTGCAATAGTGATTTCAGCCCATAAGCCCTGAAATACTTCCTTTTAAATACACTGCATCTCCCATGCTCCGTGCTGGTCCAAACCTTCTCCAAGCATAAAAGTGCCTGGAGCTTGGTTGCAGGGTCAGGCCTCTCTGCAGTGCTTTTGTCTTACTTTCTTTATCTCCCAAAGCAGCAAAAGCACATGCTGCGGCAATGTAATCATTTAATCCAGGCTGGTGAAACCTGTTCTCCAGATGAACAACTGACAGATCATTTGCTCTGTAGCTCTGCATATGAACACAATGTTCGTTGGGGTGGCTGGATGTCGGTGCCAGCTTTCCACTCTTGTTTCCAGCAAAGCCAAGCAGCAGTCTGACCGTGAATCTGCTTCCAGCTCCTTCCTCTGCTCCCTGCAACATGCTTGCTGCAGCTGTGTTAGTCCTGAGGCTCTCCCTCAGCCACTTGCCACTGTTGTGGATGCAGTAGGTGCGCAGATACCTGCCAGGTGAAAGCAGTCTTGTGGAGCTTGGAATGGGAATGTGTTTGCCTGGGGAGGCAGGTGATACCTGAAAAGGTGCAGCCAAAACTAACAGAGGTGTGTTCAGAGATAGATACGGTTTGATCTTTAGCCACTGATACAAAAATTAATTTGGCTGGAGAGCTTTCTCTGCCAAGACTGTTTGTAGAGGTGTATCAGCCTGGCAGACTGCTGGAGGATGGAGGTGCCAGCAGTGGTTATTTGAGGGGGGTGTTTACTGTTGTACCCCTTACAACTGCTGTCAGTTAGCAGTGACAGGAAAGAGATGCATTCCCTGTTTCAAGCCTTGCAAATCCTAGCATCCGAGTTCCAGGCATGATGGGCCAGTACATAGAATAGTTAGGATTGGAAGGGACCTTAAAGATCATGTAGTTCCAACGCCCTTGCCATGGGCAGGGACATCTCACTAGATCAGGCTGCCCACATGTACCCAGAGTCACTGATTCACACGTATTTTGCAAATGTGTGTGCTCCTGTAGTATTTCTGAGCACCTAGCACTGCAAATCTGCCTTCTCCTACGTGCCAGAGCTACTCTCAGTGGGTAGCCTTTTGTGCTCTGCTGCAGGAGGCTGCTAGCCCATGTTTGCAGCTTCTCTGGTTTCAGCTTCCATCTTTCTTCCAGATTTTGTAATGCAAGTAGCCTGGGCTGCTAAGTAACAGCTGACAATCTCTCAGCCCAGCCGATGGCACAAGGGCAGCACGCTACCAGGGAGAAGGGTCTGGTGTGCTTGTGATGGCAGCCAGTGCTCCAGCAAACAGCATTAGAAACTTCTCAGCTGACTGTGCAATGATTTTGCAGCCACCGTCTTTCTTTCTGGCTTAGGGAGCAGGCCCAAACATCGGTCTGGAGCACCTCCAGGGCCAGTTTATGCCTCTTGAATTGCTCGGTCCACTTGCATTGCCTCTGAGGATGGAGAGCAGAAAGAAGCTGTTGCATTCAGATTGCAATCCAGATTTCTTCAAAATCTTCTTTCTCAAGAAGGACATGTGTTAAATATTTTCAGGGCCCTATGAGCTTGCTCAGCCTCCAGAAACATTTTCCAAAACTTTTTGCCCCAAATAGCATGCTCTCTAAGTATATTGCAAAGCTTCTGCACTAGCTGGCCCAGCCTCCTCATGTGGCCACACTACAGGGGTTTTCTTTCAGCTCAAATGACAGTGATCTCATGCAGATGGCTGCAGAAGACACCCTTGCAAGAGCAGCTCTCCTTCTAAGCTTAGCTTGGCATCATCTGAACTGTGTGAGGCAAGGAGTTTTGAGGCCTCTTGCTCCAACATTATGGTGGCCTTGTTTGCCAGCTGTTTCATTCTATCTCCCATCAATAGCTCTAGCTGGTGTGGTTGGTTTTTAATGCTTACAGATGATGTAAGAATAACGCATTTGGACATGTGAAGAAACCTGGTTACCTACCAACTAGCAGGGAGTGGGAGAACAAGCACCCCATGGCTTTGCCAGTCTAGCTGTCCAGGAACAATCACTTCTGTGGATAAACTGGGTGCTCGGTTCAGGGTTTGATCCATCATCTGGGACTCTAATTTGTTCCTGCTGCCGTCATGCTCACTACTGGTTTTACTGTTTTCAGCTGAAGCCTAGTAAAGGCAGTAGAAACCCTCACTGATTGATTTAACTGGACTCAGATCCATATGTTTTTATTATCCCAAGATCCATATTAGGTTCTCTATCTGTTGCATGCTACAGAGTTCAGCTGCTTTTCTTTTCTTGCTCCCTCTCATGCACCTCTAGCTTCATGCTAGACGAAAGTCTGTGGGGCATCAGGGAGTGCAGGTCTGGGCCATGTATCACCCTGTCACCAGGGCAGAGCAGGGAGAGGTCAGTACATGTGCACAGCTCAGAGCAATATGTCCTTGAGGGGGAGGGATGGGAAGTTTAGAAGGATCACTGTGGTTTATCTGCAGTTTAGCATGGCTCAGGTTTGTCTGCAAGACACCACAGTCCTGAAATTTCAAGCCCAAAGTGAATCTGGGAAGGAAATGCTAGAGCTCCTGGGTCTTTGTCTAGGGTTTTGGACACAGCTTCAGTAAAAGACTACCCTTTCCTAAAAGCAGAGAGATGTTGAAGTGTGGTGTTTGCATTTGTTATGTGGAGTCCATTTGGACCTATTCACCTTCCTGACTTTGCATTTTTCTAGGACAAGCATTGACTGATAAGGAATTTTTTTTGCTATCCCATATGTCCCACCCCGAAGCTTCCCATGGTGTTTTCTAAAGGGGTGAAAGTCAGCACTCCTGCAGAGCAAAATTAGCAGGGCACAAAATGATCTCTCACCTCCTCGTGCACCTCAGAGCCCAGCAACTCCCTTATCTCTCCAGCCTTGCAGCCCAGCTGTCCCAAACCCCAGGCAGCAGGGTTGGAGAGCAGCAGGCTCCTTGCTGCACTTGCAGACTAGGAGATGGAGAAGATAATGAGAAGGATTTCTTGCTACAAGTATGAGCATGAACCCTCTGAAGAAATATCAGTTTCGTTGCAGTTGGAAAAAAAATGAAAAATAAAGCGAGTGTGTGCACACATACACACACACAACGTTGGCCTCATGTAATGTTGGAAGGTTTGCTTGTGTCTAAGTTTTTTCTCAGCTGCTGGCCCGCAGACTCCTCCTGACATGGCTCCACCACTGGAGCAGTAGCTGGAGTGTTGAGATGCATTGCAGTGCTGGAGCTGTCCTTGCTGCAGATCAAGCCTTGCACTGTGATACTCAGGAATTTTCTTGAAGCCCTCATGACTCTCTGCCAGAGAGCTGAGATTGCCTGAGAATCTTGGCTTTCGATGTAAGAAAAAGAGGGAGGGGGAAAAAGCTAATTAAGAAAAAAACGTTTCTAGCACACATGATTGTGCAGGGAAGTTTAGAAATGGGAAATAATTGTGACCTATAGCAAAATAAGAATTGAAAGTGTGTTCTACCATTTTGCCTCAAGTGGGGCCATTTGAATTGGCTGGATAGTGGAGGAGGGAGAAACTGGAGCCCCACTCAGCACTGCAGCCCTGTTGCCACTGCAGAAGAAAGAAAAGTGAAAACTTATTTTGCCACTTTGGGTGCTAACTCATGACAGCTGGTAGCTTTAGCTACGGTGAATGACATGGTGCTTCCTCCTTGTGACTGCTCTCTTCTGCAAAATTTATGGCAGGGGTGGTGGCCCAATAAAGGATATGATGGTCCATCACAGATTAAGTCCTAAACCTTAGGATGGTTTGCTAAGTGAGGTGCTAGTCCAGCCTGTGGAAATCTCGGTCTTGAATTATTATTTCTTTTAAATGTTATATATATAGATTAAGTTTTTCCTGGCCTCAGTTTTCAGTATTGCTACTATTCTTTCCACCCTCTGTCTTCATTGCTTCCACTGTTGGTACAGAGGCATGAGCTTTCAATGCCTTCAAGTTTCCATCCTGTTCGTTAGCAGCTCTCTGCATGAAAGGGACCATGAAATGTTGGAGATGCTACAGGTAAGCATCCGAGTAATCCCTACTTCCTTGATGAGGTGGAGTGTTTTGCACAGTTAGGGCGGTGGAAACAGGACTCTGAGTGACAGAGCAAAAAATCAGCAATTACTGTTTGGCAGGAGAAACTTAAACTTTGTCAAGTTAGGCAAGTATGTCCATTGTGGTCTCTGACTCACAGTTCAAATATGCTGGGAACATTTGAGGGGGCTGGGTCAGTTCTTCAAGCAGTGGGAAAAACAATGCTTTAATACTTCACAGCGTAGCTTTGCGTCTGTGCTCTACTGTTCTGCTTTTCTTTGAGGAAACTGATGTGGCTGGTGGTGGAGAGACGGAGGTGTTGTGAAACCACACTCACATGCACATGCACACATGTGATTTTGATCCCTCCTAACAGTGTTTCAAACTCATTTGACTGCAGTGGCTGAGCTGATCCACATCTGACTTACTTTCCTTAAGGTGAATGGAGGATGAGGCTGTGCGCTCTGGCTGGTGATGGCTTCATCTCCACCTCTGCTGCAGCAGCCTGGCTGAGGTATGCAATACAGAGGAGCCCATGAAGGGCTTGCCAACCCCTTCTAGCTACTCTGCACCACTCTGTGGACACCAGGATGTCACAAACTGGCCAGTTAAACTAGGTCTGTGGCTCTAGTGCATCATTATGTTGGTGAAAAACACCTGGGCTGTTCTGGTGAATCAGGCTGTGAGGGTAGGAGAGCTTGCCCGCAGTGCAGCATTCCCCATTCCTTGCACTATTGCAGATAAAACTGTGCAGCTGCCCAGGGCCTGGGCATTCATCTATGCCTCACTGAAGGTGCTTTCTGCTGATACAGCACATTCCTAAACATGGAGGGGGAGGCAGATACAGCCAGACATCTCCCAGACCTTGCTGTGTGGCTGCAAGCGCTGGGGTCATTTCTCCATACTCCTCTGGCTGTGGGCAACCACCTGCTCAAGGATGCTTCCTAGCAAGTACAGCTATAAAGCAGGCAGATGTTTTCAGCCTGTGGCTTTGCACCTTCTGCTCCTTGGAGGGACTGGAGGAACAACTGGGAAACAGTGCTAGAGGAGTGTGGCCAAAAGTGAGCAAGACCAGGCGAGAAGCAGCCATATGGCAGACAAGCAGTTGGCTCCATTAAGCCAAGTGCTTGGGATGCAAGAGGCTTGGCTCTACTTGGTTCAGAGCCTGGCTTCCTGTGTGTTCCTCTCTGCTATGTTTTTGACCAGAAATTCCATTTTTGACCTGAAAAATCTTCCAGATGAAAATTTAATTACAAAAGTGATGTATTCCCACAAGAAACTTCAGTGTCAGCAAATAAGGCTTTTCGTTTTTTTTCATGAAAAACCGGTTTATTCACACACACAAACTGGCTGCCATTGAATCCATGCTACAGCATTATCGTGGTAAAATGTCTAGTGTTTTGTTTAATAAAAAATGGATATGATTTGCAATTAGAATCCATTAGGCATACGAGTCACACGTAATTAATACAGACACTGTAGTCCTCCTGTACTGGATACAGTGTGATGGTGAGTTATTAAATCTCAGTTAATGCTATGCCTGTGATTTATAAAAGGTTACTGGCAGCAGAAAAGTGGGATGAGTGAGACATGGGATGTTAACTCAGAAAACAAGATATTGTTTCCTTTTGTACAACATATCGCCTGCTTTCTGCACAGCAAAGGTGCAGGCATTTTCCTCCAGCCATGTGGTTTGTAACACAGACTTTGTAAATATTTTCTGTACGCAAAGGTGTTCACTCACTGTTGTTATTAGTTCCATATTTACTTGCGATCTTCATATGCAGAGGGTGGCTTTTGGCTTGTCAAGAGGAACTTCTCTGAGGCAGGACTGTTTCTCCTCATGCAATAAGTCTCTTCAGGATTGTGTGTAATGCGGACAGAGCCTGCACGGGACAAGGTGCTTTTCCACATAACAGAAAACTTTGCAAGCTCGTAATAAAGGCCAAATAAAGTAAAGCTTAGGAAGTCCACATGTTTGAAAAGATATGCTGTTTTGGCAAAGAAGAGGAGATGGGGTGTGTATTTATGTGAACAAAAGAAATTTAAACCATAAACTATAACATATCTGCTAGCTCATTAATGGGTCTGATGCTGACTAATTCCAGGGATGTTCCTGCTGCCTGGCAGCAAAAGTGCATATAAGTGGACAGCTGTGATTTAGTGTCAAATATTTAAACACATCATGACAATTCAGGCCACCCACATTCTTAGGTAAATACAACTTTTGGAGAGTCATTTCAGACTGGACTGAAGTACAGAGCAGCCACTTCCACGTGCATCTAGGCCAAATGGTCTTTGAGTATTTGGGAGCAAATTTTGCTTTCCAATATGCCTTAGGAGCCTCTATTCATTCACTCCACAGAATAATGTACTATGTAGCTGAGGGCAGAGCTGACTCTTGATGCTAATCTGACTTTTTCTACCTCTGTAAGTACAATTTTGCATATAAATGTGAATGTGGAACAGATCTGGACTCGATTAGCTCCTGAGTCCTTGACAAAAAGCCATAATTGTTTATCCGGATGATCTTTCTTTGTCTCTCTTTTGTTTTCTCTGCACTTTAAAATCAAGTTTTTAATAGGCTTGTAAAATAAATACATGAGTGTAGATTACAGTGGTATAAAAGGCGTGAGGAAAGCACTTTCCTTCTCCTCAGCAGGAGTGAACGGTTGCTCGGTGCATGCTTAAGCTGCACTCTCCAGCTGCACTCTCCAGAGCCTTGGGCAGGGGTGGCTATGCATCCTGTGGTAGGAGGGAGGGTATTTCCAAGACAACAGTTAGCCTGAGGCGCCTGCTACAGATGTGAAGGACCTGTGATATGTATGTTTTTCTCCTGGCAGGCAGTGAAATCTGTGCTAGTGGCAATATCTGGGGCACAGGGTTGTTGGGGGAGAGGCAAACCAGGGGAATATGAAAAATATTGCATTTATCAGGGTAATCTAGTCTAGAAGCATAAGTACTAATGCATTTTAATAACAGTCATATGGGTACGTGTCACTGCAGGGGAGAATTAAGGCTGTTTGTATGCCTTGGTTTGGCATTGCCACACTTCAACAAGTTTGAATTTATTTTAAGCATAACTTTAACTCTGAATTCCCTGGGTTTGCAATATCTGATCTGGAAACAAGTGCAACCTCTCAATATTGTACTTTACTCTTAAATCAGACTTTCCACTTCAGCTCCATTTCTGTTGGCTTGGCAATAGCATGAGCTGTAATTTCCTGCCCTGCTAGGTTTGCTGTTTAACTGAAGAAGGTGGTATATCCAAATAAAGGAATACAGCAGTAAAGTGGGAATGGGAGATAGACAGCACAGGTAATGAGCTCTTCCTGGGCTGTTCTGTGCACAGCCCAGTTATTGCTTTAGCTGCCCATTCCAATCTGTCTCCTACATGAATGTGTGCATACCCTTGGTGCACAGACACTTTAATTAGGGGTAGAAGGAACTCACATGGGATCTGAGGCTGAAATTTATTTTCACACTGTGGAGGAGATGCTCTGATGCAGCCTCCCAGGAAGACCATTGGAGTGGGTGGGATGATGCTTAGCTTATGTGGGTTACCTGCATGTTCAGCCCGCAGCTCTGGGGCTACATGCTGTAGTTCTCCATGTGCCTCGATGGAGAGGCTCCTCTGCCTTGCCCAACTGAGCACAGCCAGCCAGGTGGCATGCCCAAGGATGGATCACAGGAATAGCCCCCTACAAGGTAAATTACTCCACTTGCCACTCCACAGGGGAAATCACCTCCTGCCTCTTGTGCTGTGGAGGGCTTCTGACTCAGTGAGATTCCTTTGAGCAAGGTTTCTTCTTGATAGAAGGGAAACAGCATCATCCCTGGAGCTGCTCTTCCTCTGCCTTGGCTTCTGCCTGCAGCCATCACGTCCTCCCACCCATCCTGAGCCTCATCTTACCAGAGCTCTGGCTGCACATCCAAAGACACAGTGTAGATGTCCCCTTTCTCTCCCTTGTGTTTTTTGTGCATGCATCCTTGCTCTTCATCATTTCCCTCTACACCCACCCATGCTCTATCTCCAGACTAAAGAAAAACTGCCCTTTTGTTTGGCAGCTGACTTTCCCAGGAGCCCAGACTAACAGAAGCCTGAGCCCTGACTCTGCCTGTGCCTTGGACATAGCTGCGCAGCTCCTTGCTGACAGATACCATTGCCTTAAAGGAGAAGGGATTTTTTATTTTCACATCTATTTCCCCATCATACTTACCCATTTGTTTCCCAGCTCCTGTGGTGAGGGAGATGCTCATGCCGGGAACCCACTGCCACCCAGTCACCTACTGGGAGTTCCCCTCTTCCCTGCAGGCTTGTTCCTCGTAGTAGAGATCGTCTCCAAGCCAAGCCTCCTATAATTAATGCAAGCCTTGCTTTCAACTTTCATGGAGTTTTGGATAAGGCCTTTCCAGGACTTGCAGCTTTCCTCCAGCTCTATCCTTGCATGCCAAGTGATGAGGCTTCCAGGGCTTGTCCCGTGGGATGGCTCCAGTGCATGCATCTCTCTGTCAGGAAGCTTTCCTTCCACTTGGCCTAAATTTTCCCCTTTTCAAATGTCATCCCGGCACTCCTACTTCGTGTGTGCTTTCTGCACTTCTTGTTCCCTCTGAGCAGGCCGATGCATTCCCTCTCTGCTGCCTACATTGTTCCAGTGCTTGCTGGTTGTCACCTGTTTTTCTTGTGCCTGCCTCATCTTACATTACATTAACTTACAACTAATTTTCCTTTATCACTCAAACCTTCTAGACATTTTTTCTTCCCCCCCCAGTGACACAAGAGTGGTTTTGAGTGTGGGCCCCACCAGGTGGAACATTTTTATTTTCCATTCAGGCTGACAATGCTTTTTTTAGTGTAAAGTGTTGACATTTCTTTTTTATTGCAGGCAGCCAGCTCTCCGAGTAACAAAAAGGATGGGTAAATGCATGGCCATTTTTGAGACGGAGATCCTAGGAGCAGCCCAGGTGGGCACTCCTCTGTCTCATGCAGATTCTTCAACATCAAATACAGCCTGAGCTTGTGTTGTCACCTTCCCCTGTGCAGAGGCATGATTGTTCTCCCCTGTTTGTCCTTCTGCCCATGGATTTCATGGACCTGAGGCTGCTATCAGTCTGCGTGGGCAATGGCCTCATGCTCAAGGGGCTGTGAGGGAAGAGGGGAGGGCTCTGTCCTACACTGGGCACTCATGAAATGGCTGCATGTGCGTAATTTCTTTATCAAACCAGGCTGAATGTGCTTCTTGATGAGGAATAAAGTAATGCCAGAATAGAAGGAGGTATTGCTTTCCCTCCTGTGTTCAAATCTTTTGCTATCACATGGATGTGGGTTTTGTTAGGGAGTGGGCTGAGCCACCCTCCAGTTTGCACTGCCACCAGTTCTGCATTCTTGCTTTGTTGTAACCAGAAATTGAAGGTTTTGCCATGCAAAGCGACAAACACGACCATGGCGGTTGCCATGACAGCTCTGAGGAGAAACTGGGTCAGCCCTGCAGCCTGTGGAGAGGACCAGCTGTGGCTGCCTGGTGGTCACCCACAAGCCTGCAGGAGCAAACATGTCCCAGAACTTGTTACTGGGTTGACTGCATTGGTTCCTTCTTGTCCAGGAGGAAACAAAAGAGTTGTTAACTTGGTTACGAACAACTTTCTTGCCCATAAGTAACTCTTCAGAAGAAGATGTCAAGAAAGTAGAATTAGGCATTAAATACTGAGGGGATTGGAAATACCAGGTCATCAGAGCTGAATACAGGATCATTTCAAAATTAAAAAGAACACCAAAGATGGATGCTGAAGCTGAGAAGGTGCTTTGACCAGTGAATGTCCTTAAATAATAACGGTCTACGTGGGCTTAAGACCAGATTTAGAAATGCACCATTGTTTTAACTTTTTTAATGAAATAAAACTGGGTGTTCATTTATTATGGGCTCCTTTGGAGAATGTGGGCAGAAAGTGTTTCAGATTATCATAGCTAAGAGCTGTGAAAGACCTGTCCTTTTATCCAGCCATTTACCCTCCTCATCTTCTGTATCTTCCCCTCCAGGTTATTATACCGATCTGTTAATTGCTGTATTCTCCTCCTGCTTGCTACTTTCCAGACAGATGGCACCGGTGTCTAGGATCTGGGTACCCTCCTTTGAGAACAAGAGAGACAGGTGAGGCACATCCACCAGTGCCTGTGCTGGAAAGAAAGAACATCACTGTTCTCTTCCTTTGACATACCTGTTGTCTGGGCTCTGTGCAAGGGAAGGACAGACACCGGTGGCCTATCTCCTTGTGAGCCATGTGTCATCAGCAGTTTCACAACAAAAGAGCTTTAGGCTTAACTCCAACTCTATCCCTGTGTTGATATCACTGATGGGTAACAGCCTGACCTGTTTAACAGTGTGACTCTACAATCTGTGTTTATTACCACGTAAAAGACAATACATACTTTTGTAGGGTCTGGGAGATTTTGGGGGAAATTACATGCATGAAAAACAAATTAATGCATTGAACAGCATTCTGTACACATATGCAGGCACACACACACAAACATACAAGTGTGGATCTTCTTGCAAGATCTGCTCCATGAAAGTGGTGTTGATTTTAAAGATTTTGCTGCTGCCTTCTGCAGACTTTTTGCTGTCACAGAGGTAAGGAGTGCCAGAAAGTTTGCCCCACAGGGGACCAACAACTTGGCACTCCACATTGCATGACTAGAGGCTCACTGACCCTAGTGTCACCCAGCCAGGAGCAGAGTTGCTGGTAGCAACCTTGTCGTAGTGACATGCCCTTGGCAAGAGGGGCCTCTGTTTCCATGTAGATAGCAAATACAGCACTACTGGGATAGTGGTTTAGTTAGGACGGTGAAATGATTACCCTTGTTTGGCCTTGCTGAGCACTATCACCACACAAGTAGTCGTTATTCAGGATCTAACTGAGTCCTGGCTGAGTAGGCTGGCACAAGGGCTGGGCTGGATGCAGAGTCTCTCAGTGTGGAGACAGAGCTCCTCTGAGGCACCAAAGCATGCAAATCCCTCCAGTGAGCCTCCTCCTTGCCCCATTTTTCTTTCTGTCTTGTACATCACCTTCTCTCTGAATTCATTTGGAAGCATTTCTTTCCACTGTTTCTAGAATCCCAGAAGGGAGCTTAATCCTTCAGCATCCTACTCATGCAAAGCATACCTGGGGTGCCGGATGGCTGAATAACCTCTCATGCACTGAGAGCCATTAGCATTTGAATTAGTGACATGAGGATAACAGGCGATTATCCCATTTAACAGCTGTTGAGTGCTATTAAAGAGACACCATCAAGAAGAAGGAACAAAAATGTAGTGGATTTTTCTTTTTTAGTAAGGGCTTCCCTGCCTCCTATGAATACTGACGTCCTCTCATGTTTGAAAAGTGGTGCAGTTTCCACAGGGACATCATATAATCTCTAAACCTCTTCCCTGTAGAGATCTGGAAAGCTAAATACGCTGATAGTGTGACAGCACATGAGAGTGAGAAAGTAGAACTGCCCCAAACAGAAAGAGAAGTGATCCTGGGTATTTGGGAGCCAGGCTAAGCCAAGCATGAAAGGAAGCAATCATAAGAAAGCTGCAAAAAGAAGCAAAAACTAAAACACTCCTTCTTGCTCTGGAGCGCTTCAGCGATAAGGGACTTGTGTGGGATAGGCCTGACTGTCATCCACCTCGGTGGAAAGGCAGCTGTTTCACAAGGGGTAGGATGAGCCAAGCACCAGTTACAGCCACGAGAGCAACATGAAGAAAATGCTCTCCCTGAAGATCTGGTGAGGTGCACAGCCCTGTAATTTTAAAGTATGTGATCTATTATATGCTGTCGCATAAGAAAACCTTTTGTACTCAGGGCATTTTTTCAAAAGAAGCTAATTGGAAAAGCTGTCCCTTGGCTGCCTTGAGGCTCTGTGCTGACTCCTAAGACCATGGCATGTGGTGTGCCTTGTAGCAGGTTAACCCTGCAGGGTGTAAAGATTAGTTTAAGATGGTGAAGTTGTTCCTGGGGCAGAAATGATGGGAGTGGGCAAAGAGAAACATTTCTCTAGCCTTTTCTGTGCTGTTTTGGCCTCCTCTAGGCTAGAGGGTGTTAAGCCTTCTCTAATGAGCCAGAGGAGCCTATGTAGTAAAGGTTTTTCCACAAGTCTTTTCCAGTTCTTTCAATACCATTGCTGTCAACTCTCTCTATAGTCTCTTCTTTTTCTTTCTATAAACATCCTTTGAGATGAGTGCAGTGGCAACACTCAAGCACAGGTGAGGATATAGAAACATTTATTATGTTAAACAACATAGAATCATAGAATCATAGAATAACCAGGTCGGAAGAGACCCACTGGATCATCCAGTCCAACCATTCCCATCAATCACCAAACCATGCCCCTCAGCACCTCGTCCACCTGTGCCTCAAACACCTCCAGAGAAGGTGAATCAACCACCTCCCTTGGCAGCCTGTTCCAGTGCCCAATGACCCCCCCCTGTGAAAAACCCTTTCCTAATGTCCAGCCTAAACCTTCTCCGGCAGAGCCTGAGGCCATCTCCTCCTGTCCTGTCCCCCATCACCTGGGAGAAGAGGCCAGCACTCTCCTCTCCACAACCTCCCCCCAGGCAGCTACAGAGAGCAATGAGGTCTCCCCTCAGCCTCCTCCTCTCCAGGCCAAACAACCCCAGCTCTCTCAGCCACTGCCCACAAGGCCCGTTCTCCACTCCGTTCACCAGCCCCGCCGCTCCTCTCTGGACTCGCTCCAGAGCCCCAACATCCCTCCCGTGGTGAGGGGCCCAGAACTGAACACTGTATTCGAGGAGCGGTCTCACCAGAGGGAGAATAACCTCCCTGGACCTGCTGGTCACGCTGTTTCTGATACAAGCCAGGATGCCATTGGCCTTCTTGGCCACCTGGACACACTGCTGGCTCATGTTCAGTTGCTGTCAACCAACACCCCCAGGTCCCTCTCCTCCAGGCAGCTTTCTAGCCACTCTTCTCCTAGTCTGTAGCACTGCACAGGGCTGTTGTGCCCCAAGTGCAGGGCCTGGCATTTGGCCGTGTTAAACCTCATGCCATTGGACTCTGCAATGGACATCTTTCCAGTTGTTTCCTCCCTAATTATTTTTACCATCTCTGATGACCACTTATGGTCTAACATAAGCGTTATTTCCATACAAATCAGCAGTAGCAGCAAAGATGAAGGTACTTGTTTTTAACATTACTTGTTTCTCAGCAGACCTTTTTCATACCATCCTTACCAGTTATCTGACCATTAAATCTGTAAATACATGCAAAAAGTATTTTCTGTGTTGTTACATGTACCTTGAAGCAGATGGTGAGCCAGTACCAAAGCTCACATTTTTACACCTTTATGTAACATCTTGGGAGTTAAATTAAATTTCTGCCCAGGCTGGGATTTCACATGGACCTCTGCCTTATAAAGAGGGCTGAGTACATATTAGATACAGCCACTGCTGAGACATTGTCACTCCTTGCCTCCAGCTGCCATGGGGCTGGAGGACCAGGGGGAGGAGCTGGCAAGTGCCTCACAACTGCTGCCAATCCTGACCATGCAATTTTGGGGTATTTTTCTTCATACAGTTTTAATAAAGGAATGTCAAACCCACTTCCTCCACCTCCTTGTCCCCTCTGCCCCTAAGCAATATTTCCCAAGAGCCACACCAAGGCTTTGAGCCATCGTCATGTGCATTGTTGGAGTCTCAGTCACTTGAGCATCCTCTTGCTTTTTTCATACTAGGTGGCCTGGTTCAGCTGATATTGCATCATCCCAAGGACTGCATGTGGGTTGTGCAGTGAGGCAGATGCAGGCAGTCAGAGGTGCTGCAGGACCGAACCCAGGGCAGCAGGCAGAGACCTCTTTGCTCATCAACATGGGAAAAGGAGTGGGAAGCACATCTCACTACTCCAGGATGCGAGTTGAGCCTGCAGAAAGGCTCCTCCTGACCTTAAAGCATCTGAAGGACTGCTATTAATCACTGTAAGGAGATCAGGCAGGTCCATCCCATAACTAGGGCTAGCAGCAGGCTGCGTGGGACTCCGGTGACACTGAGGACACCGGGAGCTGTTTTGACTCATCCACATGCAGAGCAGGAAGGAGAGGGCAATGGCAGAAGAGCTTCCCAAGCCACGCCCTGGACCACAGCCTGTTTGAGATATGCTGAAGCTCGCTTACCACAGCCACACAGCAGCAGTGCCTAATCCTGTGGGCATCTCTTGTCCCGTAGCCACTGGCAGGGTAAGTGTTCATGCCAGCCTGCAGGCTGTGCTGCCAGTCCCCATGGTTCTCCTACAGGATTTCCCCCTACTCCTCGACACAGCATTTGCTTGACAGTCCTGTATGCATCCCCTGCTCAAGTCTGTGGAGTAAAACTGCAAGATGGGTGTTGCCAGCAACAGTGACACCCACCTGTGGAGTTTCCTTGGGAGAGTCCTCCCTGCTGATGAGTTTGGGAGTGAAGCAGCCCTAAACCCTACTCATATTTCCTTGGGCAACTCCCAGGCCTGGGGAAAATCTCCCAAGAGATTGCCCTCAAATACACATGCACACAGACCTCATCCCAAAGCTCTGCCCTTCCGCTTGCCACCAAGCAAGAAGAACCAAGAGCAAAGAATTATTAGGCATAAAGGATTCATTCACTGAAATTTCACCTGCATGGTGCGGATGTCTTCTTCTGGCCTCATTACCATATATCCTCTTTTTGAAGTGAAGTAGAGGTATCTGACATCTGCTTTGGGACAAGATGAATTGCACCTTTAATACATCTGTTTCTTTGGTGGATCTGACATCTTTGAATAAGCAGATGAAATCCCTCACCTCACAAAGCCACCTTTCTCATCTCCACAGCCTTCACTGCCATTCCTCCCCTGCACCACACATGCTCATTTTCATGTTCTTTCCTCTCTTTTCATTACATTGTTTTCAGAAGCCTCAGCTGTGGCTCACTCCTTCCCATCCTTGTGGCCCTTCTTTCTGCTGCACAGTGCCTCACAGAGTCGCTCTCTGCTCCTTGGAGCCTGTGCTTTTCCACCATGCTGTGTCTTTCTACCTGTTTTTCTCTGGCATAAAGTATCCCAATAAGCAGTCTTTCTACACACAGTTCTTCATTGTCCCTCCTCCTCACATCCTCTCTTTATCCCTCTCTCTTCCCCTAGGCAACAGCTTGCTGCCTCTTTGCTGAACTTAGTCCTTGGGAAAACACCCATGCTAATCCCCTCAAAGCTCTGCCTGCACAGCAGGCTCGGGCACAGAGTGCTGCTACCTAGCTTTGCTCCCAGCCAGCCAGGAGCCAAGTGCTAATGGGCAGATCTTCATGGGCAGAAGAAAGAGCTTTTTGGAAAACTCCATGGATGGAACTTGTCATTGTAGAGGGGAATATGGGCCTTAGTATACTTAGTCTTGACACTCTTGCAGTCAATACACCTCCCTGGGATTCACAGGGCTTTCTTCTCTCTGTATTCCCCACTGTGGCTAAGGTCAGGCACAGGAGTATCCATTGCAAATCCTCTGTATCCTCGACCATGCACAGGACTCCACATGGCCCTTTCTTCAGCAGCAGCTGAGTGCAGGGCTCCCTTATATCTGTCACGCAGAGGTGGCATGCAGGGTAGGTATACTGAAACCTAGCTCGGAAATCCTGAAGCATGATGCACAGTGGTGAGCTCAGCTTGGAAGCTCAGCAAGTTTAGGGCCTGTTCTCTCATCTAGTGTTGGACTTGTTCAGCAGGAAGCGGACCTGCTTTTAAAGCAGAACCCAGCCCCCAGTGCCCCAACAAGCCCTTTCTTCCTTCTGCTGCTTCAGACCCAGTGATGGGAACTACTTGGGAAAGACTTCAAGCCACAGGCAGTTTTCCCTTGTGGCTGAGGAGATATTGTGTTTAATACCTCTTTCCCTGAGAAAATACAACTCCCCAGGGGCACTGCATTCTGGCACTGTCCCACTGTTAAAATGTCTGACAGATGCTCTTTCAGCTCTTGGGCAGTATTCAGGCCATTTTTGTAGTGAGATACACCAGTGCAAGGAGAGCTGTGTGAGGAAGATGTCAGTGTCTGGAAAGAGGGTGCTTCCCCAGGCACCATCTCTGAGACATCTGTCATTTATTTTGGATTTAATCAGTGTACCACTGCAAGTACCAATACAGACCAAGTCTCCACACGGTGAGTTAAAAAAACCCCACACGTTTCCATGTAGGACACCTAAGTCTGAATGCATGAACATTTGCTGGTTCACTTCCAAACCAGAAAAAAATGGTGCCTATTATTTCTTCCTGTCATGGGTGACATTGTGAAGCTCTGCAAACAGCCTTTGCATAGCCAGAGCAATGCCCTGGGCGTTCATCCTATGGCTCTCAAGTTGGCGGTGCCAGCACAGAGGCATTTTTGGAAGCATGGCTCTGCATTGCACTGATTTATGGCTGCTTTGCTCTCAAACGCTCACAGGCATCTGCAGGAGGGGGGAAATGCCCCTCTGGCACGGGCCTCAGCCGGATGGCGGCATGCCTTTGACTGAGGGGAAAGTGATGCAGCATCTCCTGGTGACGAGAAAGCTTTGGTGGTTTTGCACATAGGAAGCTGCTTTAAATGTGTTTCCTCCCACTGTCTGGCCTTTTGTTTTTCAGCCATGCTTGATGCTGATGCTGGAAAGCTGAACTCCCCAAAAGTGAACTTCCTCTCCTGTTATAAACTGACCCTCGGGGGTTGCTATAGTGACTGCAGAGCAGCAAGTGAGCTGTGTAAACACTCCCTCCAGGCCAAGCCATGGGATGTGCACAGCAACCTGGATTATGCAGGCAGTTGTGAAATGCAAACCCAACAATTTCTTTGCTTCCTCCCCACTTTCCCCTCAGGGAGTCAAATGCATCAGGCTGGAAGCAGGCATGAACATGCCTGTCCCTGACGAATTTGGGCACACAGTGTGGTACCACAGAAACCAAACCCAGACACTTACCTGGGGAGCTTGAGCAAGATGTGGAAATGTGTGGTGCAACTGGATCCTCAGCAACATTTGATTCCTATGGCCTTGTGAACTGTTGAGCTTCCAGCAGTGTGTGGGGGAGTAGTTTGGTACATGCACTCTCACAGCTCCTTCCATGTAATTAATTCAAACAGTCAACTGAGTGTGAAATCCACTGGGGTTTGGGTCTTCTGTTGCTTACTTTGATGTCAGCTCTTCTTCTTTCATTTTCTTCTTCTCCCCCCTTTTTTTCAAATGCCTTTCATTAAAGTCTGTAGCTGACTCTCTGAGTCACTTTCCAGATGCTGATGCTTGTGTGCGACTGTGTACATCCCTATAAAGCTGGGTGAGGTATTTCAGAAGCAGCAGCCTAGGCGATACATTTAAGCATCCAGTGAGGTGTTTCCCAAGTAAAGCAGGGTATGCATCCCCTAGGGCCACTGCAGATGTTCTTTCAAAATGGTAGGTATGGCTTAACCAGGGGTTTTGTGAGAGGTAAGTGAAATCTAACCTGATTGCCTTTTATGACAAACTGACCCGCCTACTGGATGAGGGAAAGGCTGTGGATGTGGTCTTCTTGGACTTCAGTAAAGTCTTTGACACAGTTTCTCACAGCATTCTGCTTAGGAAACTGTCAGCCTCTGGCCTGGACAGGCAAATGCTCTCCGGGGTGGAAAAACGGTTGGATGGCTGGGCCCAGAGAGTGGTGGTAAATGGAGTTAATTCCAGCTGGAGGCCACTTACAAGTGGTGTCCCCCAGGGCTCAGTGCTGGGTCCAGTCCTGTTTGTTGTCTTTATCAATGACCTGGATGAAGGCATCGAGTGCACCCTTAGCAAATTTGCAGATGACACTAAGCTGGGTGGAAGTGTGGATCTGCTGGAGCGTAGGGAGGCTCTGCAAAGGGATCTGAACAGGCTGGACACTGGGGTGAGGCCAATGGCAGGAGGTTTAACACAGCCAAATGCCGGGTCCTGCACTTGGGGCACAACAACCCTGTGCAGAGCTACAGACTAGGCTAGAAAAGGCTAGAGTGGCTAGAAAGCTGCCTGGAGGAGAAGGACCTGGGGGTGTTGATTGACAGCGACTGAACTTGAGCCAGCAGTGTGCCCAGGGGGCCAAGAAGGCCAATGGCATCTTGGCTTGTATCAGAAATAGCTTGACCAGCAGGTCCAGGGAGGTTATTCTCCCTCTGTACTCGGCACTGGTGAGACCGCACGTCGAATACTGTGTTCATTTCTGGGCCCCTCACCACAAGAAGGATGTTGAGGCTCTGGAGCGAGTCCAGAGAAGAGCAATGAAGCTGGTGAAGGGGCTGGAGAACAAGTCTTATGAGGAACAGCTGAGGGAACTGGAGTTGTTTAGCCTTGAAAAGAGAAGTCTGAGGGGAGACCTTATTGCTCTCTATAACTACCTGAAAGGAGGTTGTGGAGAGGAGGGAGCGGGCCTCTTCTCCCAAGTCACAGGGGACAGGACAAGGGGGAATGGCCTCAAGCTCTACCAGGGGAGGCTCAGGCTAGAAATTTTTCACTGAAAGGATCATTGGGCACTGGAACAGGCTGCCCAGGGAGGTGGTTGAGTCACCATCCCTGTAAGTTTTTAAAAGGTGAGTGAATGAGATGCTGTGGGCATGGTTTAGTTGTTGATAGAAATGGTTGGACTCAATGATCCTGTGGGTTTTTTCCAACCTAGTGATGCTGTGATTCTGTGAAATCACCCTGTCAGAAGGCAAGTAATCACAGCTCTGCTCCCACCATCTCTGATTTCCAGCATCACCAGACCTTCAGACTAATGCAGTCATCAACCCCATCTGGTTAATGAAGCCTCCCCTTCCCCACTGTCTCCAATCTAGTGCCCTGAGGTGCATGCTCTCCAGCTCCCACCGATGGCACTGCCTGGCTGTGGCTCACCTGGAGCCCACTCCCACTCCCCATATCTGCAGTCACATCTGGTGTAAGCAGGCAGAAGGGCCCTGGCCCTGAGTTTCCATGCTGGGATGCATCTTGCTGGGTTCATTGCACGAGTGACGCCTTCAAGACGTAAGGTTGCCATCCCACTACAACAGACTCGATTGCTGCAAAAAGCCCAAAGCTTGTGTTCTCAAAGGTTTGTAAAATGACACCCCTGCTCTGTGCTGTTGAGAGGGCCCATTCAAAAGTCTAAGGCATTCTGCAAAACATCTGCCTATGCCACCTGCCAATGCATGTTTTTGTTTTATTATTAAGAGACTTCCAGGCACGAGGATGGATGGAGTCATATCATCCCACCCTTATGTGCTTGGATGTCACTGACCATGTGGATAGATCAGATACCTGGCTACACAGTCACAGGCTGGCCCTGAGTTCCCTGAACTTCCATCCTTTCTGCTGCATCCAAGAGCGTACACAACCTCTATTAGCAAAGATATTGACAGAGGTGGGAGAGAAGGGGGTTTCTGGGAGAGTCCTTGTCTGTAATCCTAAACACGTCCCTGTAAACCCAGCATGTGATTCAGAGCTGGAGAATGTGGAGGGTCTGCTTATCCACTGCAGCTAGTCATCACACCCCCAAGAGAAAAGGAGCCTTAAAGCTGTGAATGATGGCAACATGAAATGCTGCACAAAGTGCACTAAATCAAAGTCAATTCTGTTTTGCAGTACATAACAATAGCCAGTCCCTATGGTCTCTCACTTAACAGATGGCAGGACCTGAGTCTGATTAAACAGGGTTTTCTGAATCACTTACAGAAGTAACTGAGAGGCAGGCAGAGGCATAAAGTAACACACAGCTCAGAGCGCCTTCTAGATCTGTGTGGTTTGCACTTCTCCATTTATGCCATGCCTGCCTTGATAGATCATTTAAAAATGTCAGCTGAATTAGTTGGCATGAGTATGTGGTCTTTCCTGCTTCCGTCAAAGGAGCTCCTGGACTCTCCACTGCTGGCACTGAAAGCATTAAAGCATTGAGCAGCGCTGCAAACCTGCCCACAATTGATGTGGACAATGCAGTGAAACCAGTAACATGTTAACAACACCGATGCTCCCATTTTACCTGGAATTAACGTCACAGGAATAAACATCCTGCAAATCCCTCATTCAAGTGGAAGCTTGGAAAGTGTGAAGTGGGCCACATGCATTTGTGAATAGCTGGAGAGAAGACAACAGAGCTGGGAGAAAGGAGGCATAAGGAGGAAAGAAAGGCAAAGCAGATCCACTTTGGCAGCTCTGGGAGCTGAAGATCACTGGCCAGGCAAGTTTATCGGTTTTCTTCTCAAGAAATCTTAAGCCAACTTGGCCCTGATGAGAGATGGGACAGCCTCAAATGATGTGGCACCTAAATTGTATCCAAAGTAGCAGTTAACAATTTGGATGCTTTACAAGTTATTGGAACTACTGGAAACCTCAAGACACTGGGGCTCTTTTGTGCAATGTTTGGTGGTTCTGCTTGGGAGGCCAAATTTGGGGGCCCCATAGAAAATGGTACCTGTTATTTCTCCAAGCCCAGCTCCCCAGCGCCATGGCTGCATCTCAGCCAAATGCCTGGTGTGGCAGACAGGTACAAGTAAGCACCACCTGAAGCCACTTGCAGTCTTGGTGTGAACGTGGCATGCACTGAGGAAGCCTGAAGAAAGATAATGTGAGGAGCTTTCAAGACTTCCCTGCATCTAGCTCTGATCCAGCTGCAAGTAGTCTAGGAATGCCCTTTCCAGATGTCAACTGACACAGTGACTGCCAAGGGATGCTGGAAATTGCTAGGGGAGGGAGATGAGATGTTATTAACACAGTTCAGCTTAAAAATGAGAGGAGGTTTAGGAGGCTTCTGCAAGGTCTCCTTGCTGCAGGGAGCATGTTTTTAGAGGTGCCTCTGGCTGTGGATTGCGAGTGGCTGGTCCTCTCTGTGGTCGGCTGCTGCTGCCTCCCCAAGCTGCAGCAGCATTGTCAAGCTGCAGACGTGCAGAACAGCTCACGCCAAGGCTGCATACTCACAGGTGATCTTTCGGTCTGTACATTTTCCAGCAGAGCTGGCAGCTGCTCCTGTGGTGTGCATGCTTCATTGGCTATCTAAAGAAGGAACCGGGCAGGCGTTGATCCAGTTGAGGCAGTTTTGAGGAGAGAAGGCAGGAAGGAAAATTACCAACTTTGACATATGTTGCTCCCTGCAGGTCTCTCTTATTATGTCCTGGCCGGATGTCAAGGTGCACAGACACGACCCAGAGCTGTAACACCTGATGGCTGCTTCACCTCCTGTCCCACCTCTTTCACACAGGCAGGAGTGGCAAAGCCATTTCTGGCATACCAGGAAATCCTGGTTCTCGCTGTTATCAGGGAGAGAGCGTGCAGTTATACAACTTCGAGCTGCCATCAGCAGGACCTGCAGGGGGGAGGAACAGTTCACTTGGAAAGGAATGCAGTGGTGTAGGGCAGTGGTTTTGACATGCTGGAGTGAAACTTGGCATAAGGGAACAGAGGGAATTCGTTTGCCCGGTAGACGTGGCACTTGAACAAGAGATTAAAAGAAATGGAAGTGGAAATCTTGACAGATTTTAAGAGGCATCTGGTCAGTACCGGGGGTGTGTCTGCAGCCCTTAACACATTTCACCATGCTGGGTGTCCATAGATTTCTAACAACTATTATTTATCTAAATCTCTTAACTCTTTCGTCCCACCAGCACACATAAGAATCCAGCTGTGTGCATAGTCCTACCCAGGGCAAGGCCTCCAACTTGACAAGAAGAAATGAAGAACCAGGGTTCAGAGGCCTGAAGCGTTTGTCAGTTATTTGCAATGGCAGAAATCTGTTTACTTTTCTGAGGATATTTATCCGATCTAGTGCACCAGGAAGAATATAGTGTGGCACAGAAGCCATCCAGAACAATGGCAAATATTTGTTCCTGGTAAAAATCTTTTTGTCAAGATGTCTTAATTTGTAGCATATCTCCTGTCTTGGAGCAGACGTGGGGTCAAGTGTGTTGTTCTGAAATGTCACTCAGTAAGGTCTGTGTCTTAAAGACAGCGTTTATGTGGGAAGGCTGGGATAAATGCACATGTGCATCAAGAAGCATTAGGTGTGTGTTGGATTAACACTTTTCAACCTCTCTCCTTACAAGTCCCTGCCAAGGGCTTGACATCTAAACAAAACACGTTAAACCTTCTTCTTCATGAATTCTTTCTTCTGGGGCAAGTTCCCCATCACTCACTTTCAGGCTGTGCTTTCAGCCGTTGTTTTCATAGTCTGTCAGCACAACCTTGAGAGAAAGGACTTTGGCTAAGAGCTGAACACACAGTACCAGCTGTACTGATTTCCATCTCCTGGTACGTAGCAGTGGACTTTCACACTGTGCTTCTTTGCCTCCCCCAGCCAGGCTGAAATCTCTTGCCAAAGTTTCTGCTCTTCTGCATAGCTGAATCGACTTGGCCATGAGAAGCAGTGGGTTTAGGCTCCTGCAGTCCCTCTGTCAGGATGGGAGTCCCTTGGCAGAGTGCAGGCAGCCACGTGGGAGGAGGGGCTGAAGGCATCAGAAGAATGCTGATGTTCCAACAAACTCTGGGAAAAGTGAGGGAAGTTGGAATGCATGAGTGGATACAGAGGAGGAGGAAGCGACTGAAAAAGGGAGACACCATGTGATAGATGGGAAAGAGAGCAGAAGGGCAGTATAGAATCACATTGGGAATGGACAGGATTTGAAGAATAAGGGCAATAAAAGATGAGAGTGTAAATTTGGGGGCTGTCCTACATAGGGATAAGAGTTGGACTCGATGATCCTTATGGGTTCCTTCCAACTCAGGTAATTCTGTGATTCTGTGAATCTGAGAAGGTGTTACAAGCGCCTAACTCTCTGGACCTGGCAAGAAATTAAACTTCCCTCCCCCTCTCATCTCTGACTTGGACTGTATTTTGAAAAAGGAAAAAACCCAAAAGGCATTTTAGTGACTATCTTTTTTCTGTTATGACATAGTCAGGTTCTTGTACTACTTTTTTTTTCCTTGCATTCCTCTGGTTATACCAGTGAAGTAGATTAAAACCAAAAGTACCATATTTTGCACTTTGTCACATGCTTTGCTGCCCTGTCCTTTTCTCCTTTCTGTAACTCTGACAAGGAGAGGCCAAAGCATAGACAACTTCTCTTCCTTACCAGGGGTTTTGTACTGACCTCATCACCCACATAATGCAATCCTGTTACCTGGCAGTTATGATGCTCTTTAGCCTTAAACAAAGGTTCATATGAAACACAGGCCCTTTGTGTGAATAGAGGGAAATAGGATGAAGAAATTGGGTAATATCATAATAGCAGCATGACTGGAAAAAAGGCTTGGAAAGTAATGTGGGAAGGCGGATGCTTCAGCCTCCTCCTCAAACATTCTCCAGGCACTAGAACATGATCTGGGAAGTCCTCTTTGTCTTAGGCTCATTCAGCTCTTCACCCCATCACGTGCCTGCAGATATTGGTGACCACTGACTCCTCTCACCTGCTTCCCCTCTGCATTTGTCAGAAAAGGGTGTAAACTGTATTTCCACGCTGTCTCCTCTCTTACTGCTGTTCATCATTCCGCAGCATACCTAGCACACCTATTTGCTCTGGCAGTGTGTTGATGAACTTTTATTTGGATCCCAGGGGACTTGTAAGAATTAGGGTCAGCTTGACATGAGTGCAGTACTGTACAGAGATCTTTACATCTATTTACAATAGTTGTGTTGAGTACGAGACCAGCAACAATTAGGATCCAGGCCAGTGCCTTCAGTGAATAATGGTCTTGGTTACTTGGAAATATCAGATGGCTTCAGCTTTATGCAGTTGCTATGAGGAAAAAAAGTTAAGTAAACAAAGAAAAAGAATAAGAGGAGGGAGTGGTGTTTTTTTATTGGCGTAGTCAAGAAGGGCAGTCAAAAAGAGAGAAACAAGCTGGAAAACAATACCCTGGGTCTTCTTTAGCAGCCCACAGGACAGAACAGACATTTTCTTTGTGCACCTTGATGTTTAATGTTCTTCTTCATGAGCACCTTTGGCTCCTGCCCCTCAGAGACCTTCTTTGGAAGCCAGTTTTGTTATTTGGATGACCCACTGTTAACATTTCTTTCTAATGCCCAACATATGATCTTCATCGCCATGCAGTCATGGGAACTCATCCCTGCAAAGCACCTTCACATCTCATGGCTTCCATGGCAGCTGGTGGTACTCAACAGCACATCCCTGGGGCCAGCACTCAGCAGCTGTCCCTTTTGTAAGTGCCCAGATAGTCCACTTGGCTTCCTCTGGGGGGTTGAAGTTGGGACTTTCTGAGATAAGAGACTGAGGTTTCTGGAGATTTCCCAGAGCCATTACACTGCCTGTTGCAGGGGTTCCTTCTTCTCCTATAGATAAGAGAGAAATGCTTTCAGATTCCTTGAAATATTTACATTTTGGCTTTTCTCAGGTAATTAAGATAACCTGAGGGAACTGATTATGGCATGCTCCTAGGTGCCTAGCTGTGGAAACGGGCACTTGGCCACTTTGGCCTCAGAGCTGGCAGTCTTTTACGCTTCTCCTCTTGCCTGGCAGTGTGGGTCCTGCTTGGAACCAGGAGAGGTGCAGGTAGCTTTTGTGAGCTGGGGGCCTCCACCTGGATTTTTGGTCTCATTTCTCTTTTCTGGTGCAGACTAACCCTGAGCACAGAGTCTGGCACAAGACTTCCTCAGCGTGCTGCTGCTCAGAAATAAAGCAAACACATTTTGCCACATCACAGAAGTCCTCTGAGGTGAGGCAGAACTTCTACTCACAGCTTGCTTTCCCTGAGCACAGCTGGGGTTGCATCCTCTAGAGGCATTCTCAGCAGTGGCCTGTGTTTCCCTCTGGAGATGCAGCCTGTAATGAGATCAAGATGGAGGGGCAGCCTTTTAGCAACTCTTTAGCCTGCTCTAGCAGTGGTGGAGGGCTGCCAGTCCACCTATCAGCGGTATGAGGTCCGGTTAGTCTTACCGTCTAGCAGTGATGGAGCTAGTCCTTCCAGGGCAGTGTACTCTCACTTGCAATGACACCAAGCCTTGGCTCCTTGCAGGCTGCTGGCACACATCTTGCTAGAGCACTGGCAAGTTTTTAAGGTTTTGTCAGATGGGAACAGTGGTGGAGAAAAGAAAAGTGAAACCAGATGTTTTTCCTTACGGTTGTTTCATATTCGTATATGGGGGAAGAGAAGTAGGGGGAGAAGAGAGGCCATAAAAATGTCATAACCCTTGATCCCTGAGGCTCAGCATCATACTTTACAAAAGCCAGTGCCATAAATCCACACCTCTGCCTTGGCAGCTGTGGGTCCTGACATGGAGAGACCATTGTGATAGTTAGGGGTGGGAGAGCCTTTGCATTTGTCAGCACAAACTGGAGGAAAAGGCCTTTTGGAAGTTAATGCTGATAGGCTACTTTTATGGAATCAGTTATTTCTTCAGATTTCTCTGGGGATGCATCACTGCTTAGTCCTGAGGCTGGCTGACCAGCAGGCTTAGAAATTTGGGATGTATTTGCACTGTAATCAATCCACCCCACAGGCTGTGCTGACGGAGCTCAGTTAACTTTATCTACCCCAGCCCAGGCTTGCCTGTCAGCACAGCCAGGGCAACGCAGTGCTGGGGTGCGGACTCACCACTGAAGCATTCACCTAGCTTGTCTGGCAGGATTTTGCAGCCCTTGCTGCCCTGTGCTGCTGCAGCTGCACGTGTCCTTTCACCTCAGGCACCCAGGCTGGGTATCACCGCACTGCAGTGCAGTGCTGGCAGTTGTGTAGAAGCAGATTTGGTCAGAGGATCCAGCTGTCACCAGAGAAGAGCCACCAGGAAAACTCTGACTCCAGTCAACTCTTTTTGTTCATATCAGAGAGGTTGCTTGTTATAGTCAGAAAAAAAACCCAAAACCCTGTGAGCAGTGCCAGGCAGCCCCCTTCCAGGGAAATGTGTGCTTGTGCACGCACAGAGATGGAGGAGAGGAAATTAAAGTTGGGGGCACACATGCCTTGAACCAAACACAATTTTAAGCAGAGAGCATCTAGGCCTTTATTGCCCTGTACAATAAGGGCTGTGATAACTGGATTAATTTTCTTGATATTTCTTGATATTCTATGCTTGGTTTCTACCTACCTGTCAGGGGGGAGGAAAAGCTTTCCCTAATCTGACACAGACTGTATGGGTGTGTATCTGCCTTGCAGTGGCTGAAGTGGGAGGTGATTTCAGCTGCCAGTTCAGATTCTGAATACTAATTTCCCTGCAAGGTCAAAGGTTTAGCCCCATCTTGGGAGGATAAGCTGTGTTACTTCCGATAGGATGCAGGTAGGTTGCCATGCTGTGCAATGTATAGTTACAGTGCTACTTGTCCTGATGGGTGAATGGGAACAAGGATATCACAGAACATGGGGATCGTGTACAGGCTCTGTTGCAGCGGACAGTGGGCTTGAACTCAGAAGATTTTGTTTTGAATCTTGATTCAGCCAGACTCCTGTGGTTTCTGTGGTCAAATCATATAACCCTGCTTTTGGAGCCTTCTACGCTTTTGCAACAAAAGTGAACTGCCCTCCATAGTCTCCACTGGGCCCTACAATTGTCCACTGCTCAGGTGTTATGACAGCACGGTCAATTGGTTAAAGTAATTTTTAAAGGTATTTTAATATGTGCGTTAGTCATCCTGTAAAATAATTTAATGGAATAAGTGCAGTTTTCTTTGACTTTGCAATATGGTTTACTCATGATGTGACTAAAAGTTTATGTTCTTTGTGACAGGAATTGCAGATGTTTTACCTCACTGCTTGGCTTCTGCATTGCCACAACAGGTGATGAGAAGTTGGGAGACATTCACAAGATGCCGGGCACTGTCGTCACACTGCTTGTATGAATGCTGGCACTCCAGGCCTCCTAGTGCACTGTGGCCATCAGAACTGGGCTTTTCTGTGGGCAACTGAGCTTCCAGCAACTTTGTATTGACTGGAAAGTTCTTGAACAGACAGAGTTCTTCTGGTCCTTCAACACTGATCGTGTTTTCTAGGCTTCTGATCTATCTCACTGTTCTGGACTCTTTCTGATTGTTTGGTGTTGTGTCCAAAGCCGGACAGCAGTCCGGCTCTGGTCTGGATAGTCCTGGGTAGAAGGATTACTTCACTTATCCCGAAGGCTTTTCTGCTGTTTATAAACCCAGCATGTTGTTTACCTTTTTCCTAATGATGTTGCATTGTTGACTGACATTTGGCACATGACCCTGATCCTCCCCTGCAGATCATGTACTGAGGTGGTGGTGTCTCCATCCTGGATCTGGAAACTGATGTATTTTTTCTGACACATAGTTCTTTGTGCTGCACCACTAGAAAGACACTCTCTTTCTCTGTGACCACTTTTTCAGTTTTATTGTGGTTAATGGAAAGAAGCTTTCATGATTGATTCAGACAGTTGATCAACGTTCATTTGGGGGAGGCTGGTTTGGATGATAGAGTTGTGGTGGGCCAGAACACTGGGAAACAGAGGCAGATGTTACAGGCAAGACTGAAATGTAATGTTACAGTGCCAAGTTGTGAAAATACTAGTTAGCTCTGTTGAGGGATGGGTGTTGATGCGCAGCTTTAGAAGTAATTACAAAAGATTGCTTGGTTGTAAAAATGAACATAAGAATAGTTTTGCATCTCTTTGAGTTGCAGAGTTAGTAATAGCCAGAGGGTGAGGATTTCATATGCATACCTATTATCTCCTGGCATTTTGCAAAATGACTGAAAACTTCAACCAGTTTGTGAAATGACTGGTTTCACAATAAGTGAACCTAATGTACGTGCCTTAAAAGGCTACTGCAACTGAAGCAGGGTAGTAACCCAACAGCACCTTTGAATGTGCAGTGAGAGATGAAATTTGTCTGAGGAGAGAGGAGTCTGATCTCTTCCATCAGATATTCTCCTTGTCCCTGTTGCAGCTGAACACTTTGAAGCCATTTGAAAGGACAGAATAGCCTTCGGGCTTCTATTAGCCTGGAAACTCCCTCAGCACTTAAATTTTTTTTCCTGTTGTAAAAAATCTCTTCCTCTAACATCCAGCTGCTTCTCCCTGCTCCTTTTGCTTTAGTGCAGCACAGTAGAATTTCTCCGGGATTAAAACCCATTCCTTCTGAATGCAACTGTTGGGAGAGGAGAGTGATTGCTGGGCAACTGATGAGCTGGGGTGAAACAGTGTTAGGAAAGAGAGCACAATGTTCTTTTCTTTTTATGGAAAGTGATGTATTACTGTAGACCACAGCAACCCAAGGTCTGCCCTCAGCTACTTCATGACTAGCAAACAGGCCCCACTTGTGCTGTACCAACCATTTGTGCAGCTGTGGTAGGCACGAGGATGTCAATTAATCTTGATTTGTGCTATAGAATTACTTCATACAAGAAGAAATTTATCATCAGGTTTGGTTTCAGTGTACATAGATGGAGTTCACGCTATCTTTGCTGCGAAATCACAGGCCTCCAATGTGCCAGAAGAGTCACTGGTCTTTGCTGGACCTACCCTGGCAAATTCCCTTTCTTAGGAGTTAGAATTCAGTCAAAAAGATGGAGCAATCAGCACACAGTACAAAGTGTTTTACAAACTTTGCCCAGTCTGTCCCTGTGTCACAACCATTTTAGGGAAAAGAAAAAAAGACTTTTGCTTAGCCATATAAATGGTTGTAATTAGTATTTGCAGAGCAGCTCAAACTTTGTGAGATGGAGGATAAACACAGAAACAGGTGAAGATCTGGTACTGTATCAGAGAGCACAAATTCTGCATGGTTAAAAAATCCCAAAAGTTAAAAAATATGTAGGCAAGCACACCTTCTGAGAACAGATGTGATGCATTTTAATATTCCTGCTACTACCATCCTGAATCAGAGAAAAATGAATTTGCCTTCAAAACTGCAAGACTCAGAAAAATAAACAAACAGAAAACCACAAATGTGGCATTCTTCTCACTGTCTCCTTTTGCATAGTGATGTTTCTACAGAAGAATGAAACTCGTCTCTGAGGTGTGATAAAAAAATACGGGATAATGTGACTTGTGACAAAATCATGAGACCTGCAAAACTGATTCTCAGTCCAGTGCCCAAGCATACCTGTTCTCCTCCTTTATCCAACTCACCAGCTCCTGCTGCATGAAGTCATGCTCCCCAAGGACCAGGCTGCTCTGAAATGGGTGCAAAGCAGCACGTGCTGGCTGGTCTAGTCAGTACAGGTCAAAGCAGGGAACAGGGAGCAGCATGGCCTTCAGCAAAAAACAGTTCAGGGATCTGGAAAACTAGCTGCCTCTGTAAGCCAGGGCTGAAGTCCTCGCTGCCTGACCCTGCTCAGCTGCAGCTAGCTCAAGTATGCCAGCCATGCCGATTGTAATGTGGAGATCAGCGTCCGCGAGCCAAAGGAGAAAATAGCTGGGCAGATGGTGCTATATTAAGGAGAGCATCTCAGAATTGTCTGCTGGGATTCTCCAGGGGAAAGGCCCATCTTGGCCTCACTTGCTCTCTCTGCCTTCCCCAGCACCTCCTCCTCTTTTGCCCCTTTTCTCCCTTACAGAACCTCCCTCACTGAGGAAGCCGTAGGATCATGCACTGCCCAAGGAGCACTACCTCCAGCTGGCATTTTGGGGAAGATGAAACTTGGATATACGAAGCCTGAGCCCCATCTGTGTTTAAGCACCAGAGACCCCTTCGTTCCCACACCCTGGTGTGGCTCTCTGCTCTGCCACAGGTCCAGGGCAGGACCTAAGCAGCAGTTCTATGCAGGGATGGGCTGGCACTGGCAAGGGAGGGCCTCCTAATCTTCCTTGTCAGCAATCAGCTTTCTTCTCTTTAGACTCCATGGAGGACAGACTTGCAGCAGCATGTTTTCCTTCTTCTCTCCCAGCCACAGCTCCTCTCTCCTCCCCACCCCCCGGCCCTACACTGCTCCCAGCCAGTACTAGCCCTGCCCCTCATCCCTGCCAGTTGTCTCACAGTTCTCCCCTCCAGTTCCCATCTAAGCTCTAGCGAGCAGGGCAGCAGGCAGGAGTGGGAGGGGACAGCAGTGACAAGAGACAGCTGCTGGCTGCTCTTAGCAGCTCTGAGAGTGGCCCCTAGTGACCAGCAGCAGAGCAGGCTGGGCACGGACATGTGCAGGGCAGGATGGAGGGCACCCGTGTCCCATCAGGAGGTCAGCACGCACTCCCCCGGGGGTCACCTTGGGTAAACAAACAAGATCTAGCTGGTTTGATAGTTTGAAAACAAATGGAAGAACTAAAAAACTTGGGTTGATGATGCAATTGAATGGCCTGAAGAATCGTGGCTTTGCACAACTACCCTTAAGCTTTTTTTGGTGGCACTAAGATGATTTCCTAGGGCAAGGAAGTCTCAAGGAAGCTGGGCAGAGGTTCCCTTGCCTCACCCCCTCCCCAGCTCCACTGGGAAACAGTCCATGCACTGCATGACTTCTCCAGACCTTTGAAGCATCATAATGGATAGTATAAAGACAGGAGCTGACAGCATGTGGAACAGTCACCCTTCTTTATCAGTGCACGCATCTGGTGTTTGGGGGGCTCAGAAAGAAATGAAGCTGTCTGGTCAGATGTGATATGAGCTCCAGTGCGGCATATCTGGGCTGTGGCTGGGATCCCTACTGGTCAACACAGAAAAATGGAGTGCACAGAAGCCCCAGAGTTGCTCTAAGTGTGGATGTTCAGGATCCTACACTTAAAGAGAGAAAACTGGCTCTTTTCTCTAATCAGAGTGTGAAAAGATCAAGGATGTAAATACTGGCATTGATCAGAGTGGGTGTTGAAAGGGATACTGGAAGATAAAGGACAGCAGCCACACAGGAACAGTAATCTAGTCACTCAGAGGCATTGCAGAAATTATGTGGGACAGTGGCCATCATTTACTCTTTATAGAAAACATCATACTTGGTTTGCTCTTCTGTTGTAAGACTAATTTTATTGCCTGTGAACAGTTTTCAGGACACTTATTTTCCACAGAGCCTTCTCACAATGTTTTTTTCCATATTAAACTTCACAGATTTTTAAGTGTCTGATTGTCACAAAATAAAAATATTGATTTTCTTCCTTGCTCTTGAACATATAAAACAATCTTATCCACAGCATTGCACCCAAACAAATCTTTCTACTTGTTAAAATACAGTGGTCTGACTTTATACCATGTGCTTCTTTATGTTACTGCTACCAAGTGGTATTTTGCCTCAGCACGTCGTGGTTCTCTCTGGACCTAGTTTTGATTCTGAGCCTATGAGGAAAGAGGCAGCCAAGGTCCTCAGCTGCCTGATGCTTGAGAGAGGGAAATACTAAATCCGTTGTAGAAAGTGATGTGACATGCCACCCGCACAATGCAGGGCAGTTATGGTCATTCACGTTCAAAAAAGATTGATTCATGCTGGAACAGGTGCAAAGAAAGGCAGTGGGAGGATTAGGATGTTGGAGAGCTGAGGTTATAAAAGTTGACTAAAAGAGCTTGGCTTATTTAGTCCAGCACCACGAAGGCTGAGAGGGGGATATGATCGCTCTCTATAAATATATCCTGGAGGTTAATGCTAAGGAGGAAGAGGAGTTATTTCAGTTAAAGGACAATGCTGACACAAAAGCAAATGGGCATCATAAACCTGGCATGCAGAAACTGAGGTGGGAAGTTAGGTGGATGTCAGACATTGCTGCTGGCAGGGTGAGGGCAGGCTGAGGGCAGGGGGGCTCAGGCAGATCGTGTGGAGCATGCATTACACTGGCTACCCATGCCACTGGCTGGCCACAGAAGCCATGGGCTTGCAGAACTCCAGCAGGAGATATCTGCCTGAATCTGTTTGTTGGAGTGCCAGGGAGGTGGCAGAGCAGATCTGTAGTTCCCACTTTGCCTGCACAGGAAGCACACCAGCAGTCCTGATGTCCCTGCCAACCCCTACATCTCCCCCACAGTCCAGGAGTCCATGCCAGCCCCCTGCTGGGCTGGTCTCTGCTCCCCACAGCCCTGTCCTGGGCAGGCATGAGCACACCCATGCATCCTAGACCTGTCCCCATGCCCAGGGAGGTGCCCGATGCCTGGAGTTGACACTGACCTCCCTGGACCGACAGGGGCTGCAGGATGGGTGTCCACCAGCCATGTTAGTCCTATTGTTGAGGTTGAGCAGTGCAGGGCCATGCAGGTCTCCACACAGGGCTTTCACCAGACCCTCAGCTGCAGCATCCACAGTAGCAGGAGTCTCAATTTGTTTGCCTGGAGAGGCAGGAAGCACCACTGAGATGGGGCACGCTGGTGCTCACTTTGTTTCATGGCTGGGGGAAGAGAGGTTTTCCCTGTAACAGTTTTGACAGGGTATTTTGGGGTACAGAAGGAGGCACCTGCCCTGGCCTGCTGCTGGCCGTGAGGTTGGGGCAGGGGCGTGCAGCTGGCTTCACCAGGGCTGGTGCTGCAGCCACACAGGGCATCCCCAGGAGGCTGTGGACATTTTGTTCCTGGCACAGAGTGTGGTTGGCCGCTGGAGTTATCCCGTGGCCAGGAAACTCTCTCTGGGCTTGTCTGTCACTTGAAATCACTTGCATCGTATTGTCTTTCAAATCTCTGACCTGGGCTTCAGATCTCTCTGCCTAATAACGTTGGCAATGTGAGCAGATGAGTGAGCTGCTCTCAGCGCTGGTAGATGAGTGGCTGCTGGCTTGTCAGTCCTGTTTTATTTCCACTCTGTGCCATATGCTCACTGAGACAATTCACCTTCGGATCAGTGGGATGGAGAGGAGCTGCCAGTGAAACCATGCCTCCTGTCAAAGTGGAACCCTGCCTTTCCTCCCCAGGAAGATGCTGCTGCTTGCTCTTGGGATTCTCTGCCACTACAGTGCTCCAAGCTGCCTTCAGCAGCCAGGCCACCTGTCTGAGGTCTGGATGACATAAAGTGATGGAGATCATACCTGTCTGGTGGGGTTGGCTTTTATTGCTCCTTGCAAAACAAATAACGTTACTGACACAAGTATCCTAGCTTGTGTGTTTCAGGGTTGCCCCCCTTTTCTATTTTTATTGCATGAGGCTGAGGGCAGCATGTGGAACGAATATTTCACTCCAGACTTTCATTCAGCTGTTAAGTTAGGATTTTTGCCAGAAATGTAATTCCTTCTTACATCTCCAGGATAATAGCTGGGCAGGATGGTGGATGGCTCATTCAGAATGAGACATTACAACACTTTTATTCCTGGCATAAGATGGTATGTGGCTGTACCGCCTCTGGGTAGATGCTTGGCCGCTTGGCTGACAGTGCTTCTTTAAGGGGATATTTTATTTTCTTCTTTTTTAAAATTTTATTTAATTTTATTTTTTTAAAATGCCTTTTCTCTTCCTTTATTCAGTGAGTTCTGTTCGTTACGGCATCCTGTATCAGAAAAACCCGACAAAGCACGTGTTGGATACTTGCTGCCCTCTAATGGCTGCCTGTCCCTACAAGCCCTGGGACAGCAGGGGTTTTGTTCCTTCAGTGAAAGAAATCTGCTTAACTCAGAGCTTTTTCCAGCGATTTCA
Source organism: Clamator glandarius (assembly GCA_033459285.1). Classification (NCBI taxonomy): domain Eukaryota; kingdom Metazoa; phylum Chordata; class Aves; order Cuculiformes; family Cuculidae; genus Clamator; species Clamator glandarius. The sequence continues at coordinate 1,425,629 of JAUNZM010000136.1, forward strand.
TAGCTTGGGACAAATCTCTGGAGAGAGAGTGTGGAGAGATATTTTCATTACTCTTCATGGCATAATGTGCCTCTTCCTTTTCCTTGCACTCGGTGCAAACCCGTTCCTTCGGTCCTTAGTTCTCCAAGGTCCCATTCTGCTTTAATTCCTGTTAGGGAAGTACTTGCCTTTCCTAACAGCTTCAAAAGTGGTTGAGAGGGTGGATAAAGAAAAAAAACACCACTGCAGCCCTTGAACTCCATCAGCTTTCTACAGACCACAGGAGACCTGCAGAACATGGTTGGAGAGACAGTGCTCTGGACTTGCCAAACACTTAGGGAGAGTACAGACAGCTCTGTTTGTGAAATGTTTTACTGTGGTAATGGAGACACACAGTTTCAACTTCTGTTAGTTCACTACCAGAACAGTAATAATGTCTGATCTGTTCTGAGAAAGCTATCAGTGCCCTGCCTGCCTTGTTGACTTAGAGGGATTACATTTCTTAACAAGTGGGGTTCCCTGCTGAATGGCTTGGTGCTGCTTATCTGCAGGCAAGGTACAGCCTGTTGCTCCCTCAAGAGCATTTCCTGAAGCACCATGGGCTCCCTGGAAAGCCTGATACTTGTGAAATGTTATGGAATACTGGTTTTCTCCCCCGAACAAAATCTTTAAGACTGTCTGGGGGTACACTGCAATAGTGGAGCCGCAAAAGGGAAGCAGTAAGATATCTGGAAGGAATTTTGCAGATGAGTTAATGATCAGTGGAGTATGAAGAATCATAGTGACACAGACTGCATCTCTTTGCCAAGGACTCTAGCATCCTACTGAGAACTAGAGGCCGTAAGGAACAGGGGAACATGAAAGTTGAATTGCAGTTATGCAGACAAACAAGCACTCTGAGGGCTCTTGGGAGAAAGTTCCAGGGGCTGGAGCCTAACTTCATTCATAGCTTTCTCACTCTTTTGACTTAACTATTTTGCTAATTTTGATAACAAACACAGGATCACAACTGTTGTCTCATCATATTTAGCCAGCTTTAGGGAAAGTTTAATGAAAACAACAAGGCTGCAGTCTTTGATGTTCCCTCTTCTGTCCAGCCTGGAAAGAACAATTTTAGCGGTTTATTTATAAAATGTATTTAAACTTTGGGTTTGTACATTTTGGAAGGTGGGGGGTGAAAACCTGGCTTCATTCAAATCAGTGGGAGCTTTGCCATGGTTTGCATGAGCCAAAATTTCATCCTTGTTTATGTAGCTTTGCAGCCAGGCTGATATATTGAGATGCCTGGGCCAGAAAAAGAAATTTTGAATCTCAACACTGCTGCAAACTGTTGGGGTAAAAATGCTGGGAGGGTCCCAAGGAAATTGAACTGGCATGGAAGTTGTATGTTTAGCTGGCAGTTTTAGATGCTTTTTTTGTGTTCTTCATCTCCTCTCTTGCTGCCTGAACTGAGAATGATGTGCTGCAGCCCATGCTGATCTGTAGAGAGCCGCAATTTTGATATGCAGCCATCTGCAATGCCTTTACCGACAGGGGAATGCCAAATTGCTTTTTAAGATCAGGTAACAGCTGGGTGCAAGACAACCAGAAGTCTGAACATACTTAGTAAGCAATGTTTCTGACTAATGTAGGCAGCAGTCAATTTAATAGCAGTCCGTGTTTGGAAGCCAAGGTGCTACGGGATGTGCTTGGATCAGGTTTGGGCATGCACCAGGTTAAAAAACTGTTCTGTTAGACAGGTTGTATTTTCTAAGCTGCCATTACAGGTCAGAAAAAAACACAGTGAACTAGGAGCCATGTGTGAAAAGGATTTCTAAGTCACATCTTTGTGCCTGTGAATTTGCACCTGTGGGGTTTTCAGGTTGTCTTTCTGTATCTAGCAGCACTCATCAGCTTCTGAATCCCAGAGTCTGTGTCTGCACAGCAAAGTGCATGTGCAGCTGTTAATTTCATTTCACAAATCCTACACCTCATACTCCAGAATAACAGTCTACATACATCCATAAAATTTCTATCTCGAATAGAACAGTGAAACCAATAATTTGCAGTGTAGATTCTACTCTAGAAGCTGCACTGATTTAAAAATTGGCTACATCCGAGCAGCTTCTTCTGCTAAAACACTGGGATACAAGGTGCCAGAAAAAAACTAACCAGAACATCCACACATGTCTGCAACACTTTAAAGCAGTCATTTGATTTTAAACTCATTTAGTTTAATATCATACCACCCAAGCATAGCACCTTGCCTAGGGAAAGTTTCATGGGTACCACCAAGGGCTGTGCTGGATTATTAGAACAGGCAACTCTAAAGGTAGAGCTTTGAGCTAAAAATAAGTCACTCGATCTAAGTGTCCACATAAGGTTGTGCTATGCTCTGTAGCTTATCTGGTAGCAGTGACTTCAGAGGAACTACATCGAAGAACACAAGAAGAAAATTTGGTCCCAGAATCTGATCTTAGAACCTCCTGTAGGCCCCAGTACCATGTAAAGCAAACACTGATGTTTGTTTAGTGCAACACTGTCCCTTCTTTCTACGGAGTTTGCCTCAAAAGAATGAGGATCTGGTCAAGTACAGATTAATCCTGGACCCAAACATGATGGCTAAGGAGTTACTGGACTGGATTCTATAGGCTTGTTTAAAAGAAAACAAAAGAAAACAATAGAAGACAAATCCAACTTGTGTCTTGCTGACACAAGTTGGATTTTTGCTGGAGGGAGACCTAGTAGGTTTGACATTTAGTGAATGAAAAGTGAAATTATTGGAGTGACACACCAACACCCCTATCAAAAGCAATGCTTTGAACAGAACTAGTTTGGCTTCCTCCCTTAGTCAGGACCCACTAGAGAGGATTTTGTCAAATCTTGCCAAGATGCTGGTGACTGTAATAAGCTGGATATAAACAGGGCAAAGGGACAGCCCACAGGCCCTCCCTTGCCCCTACCAGTGGAAAAGGGATGGGTGAGATTTCCCTGCTGTTGTTCAGCTGTTGGTTAACAGAAGAAGCTGTTTTCTATTTGGGCTTGTGCTGGTTGAGCAGCCCCCTGTCTGCAGCTGTATCGTGTTACACACTGTTATGCAACTCCATCCTCTCTTGCAGACAATGACAGGAGCAATCTAAATCATGAAACATAAAGACTATAATTAAAGAGGGGAAAGTGCTTATTTTGCATTCGGATACCCACAGCCAGTTCAGATTAGCTGAACTAGCAAATCAGTTGGCAGAGGCTTAATGAGGATAACATTTGCACTGGACTAAATGATACGTTTTTTACCCCATTGTCAGCCAAGACAGTAGTGTAACCTGACTGATGCTGCAACGGCTTGGGCAGTTCTCTCTCTTCTTAACAGACAGTGAGATTTACACCATGACCCTTGCAGTCAACAGCTTTGCCTCGAGTTTCAAAACCATTAGCACCTGAGGGAGCTCTGGTCCAGGGTGCTTCAGTCTGTTATGATTGGAAGCCTGCAGGTCTACAAATATGACAGTGTCTGCTCAAACTCTGCCTTATGTTTCCCCACTGGGCTTACCCTCTTCACAATGGTTGGGAGTTGATAGATCCATGCAGCTTGATGTTGCAGTTAACCGTGAAAAGTGGAAGCCTTCAGCCAAGAACTCTGACTGTGCAAAGTCCCTCAGAGCTTTGTAAAGGGAAGTGTTTCTGAAAACCTTACTCCCCACCCCTACCTTTTAAAGAAAAAAGAGTGACAGTTTTTAACATAGAATATTTCTTTCAAATTTTTCTTGCTGGAGGTCTTCCTTGGGGAACCCAGATTAGTAGCTTGTGCAGGCATTAATAGAACAGCAGCTGTTTAATGTTAAACAAAGAAAGATTTTCATCCAACTGATCACTAGATATTTGACTTAAATAATAATGAATTAAAAATAAAGGCCTTGATTCCCTTTAAGCTTGCAACTTTTACTTTGGTGAACAACTCCGTGGGACTCAGTTGAGTTTTCTTTTTTGTGCCACAGTCATCAGGACTGCAAAAGTTCCAAATAAGCTGAAAAAAAAAAAAGAATATTCTTATGTTACTGCCTTGGGAACTATAAACTATATACCTGCTGGATCTTCAGTTGACCTAGAGATGTGTAGAAGAGAGAGGAAAAGAGCCTAAGTTTAAAATAGAGAATATGGGGAAGATGAATCAGCAAAATTTTGATGCTGGTGGCTCCTTCCGCCTGTTTTAAACGTGCATCTTCCCCTTTTTCCTGCTTTAATCATCCTCTGCATGCAGTTAGAATTATTTTACAGATCACTGAATGCCAGAAATGGTGCAAGTTACACCATCCCAGTATCAGTGACACCCACATCTTGCTAATTTATATTGGATATGAAGATAATTACCCATGACTTTGGGTAAGTAGGTCAACAGTTTAGTTTACGAAGAGTTCCGCAAAATACTGATGACAAAACCCTGCAGCATTTGTACTGCGGGTTGCACAGTGAACATTTTCTTGTCCCAGGGCTGTCCAAAACCCTGCATTATCCCTTCCCACAGCCACCTCATCACAGCCAGAAGTTTATCTATCTAAAGAGTCAGGCAGCTCTTCAAATGGGAAGACGTTGCATGATATTGAATAACAGCTCTCTTTCTCCACACGCATACATTTTTCACAGTTAATCTCTCATTCCTTTGCCTCAGCCTCTGAGAGAAAAAGCTCAGGCATCTTAGTTTTGAAAATAGCTCTGTGTTGCCCAGACAGCTAGCTAAATTTGAGATGCCACAGGTTATTCCACAAAGGCATCATTAAGGCTAAGAACGGTTTACCAAGAAGGCACATTATCACATTTTACTGACTGCATTACTGGTCAGATACAAGACACTGCCTCTTCCAACACAGCGAGCCAGTTCTCCAGCTGAGGTGTACCTATATCCCAGCTTCCTCTCAGAGCATCACATCCAGAGGTGTTTCTTAACCTTCCCCAGGTTTTAGGCCCTTCATTTTTTTTGTACATCCTGGGATGAGAACCTCTGCAGCCTTGGGCCAGCTCACGTCTGCTTCTGCTTAGTTTTGCTAGAGGCTTTGGGTGGGAACCATGATTATATTTCATGCTAACAAGCCCTTAATTGCACCTGCATTTAAATGCCTCCTCCCCTTAGCTAAGCTTAGCTTAGTTTAGCTTTGCTGAGCTTACAGTATGTGGTTCACCATGAGCCTGAGCGTGTAGCAGATGACCAGTCTTACATGCTGGTAGAAAGAAGTTTATTTACAGTTGGAATCATTTCCAAGACATAAGGCCCAACAGAGCCTGGACAAGACCTTTTTCTGTGGAGGCAAGGAGGAATTTGCAAAGTGGAGCTAATGGGGTTAGTTCTGTAGCCTTCAGGCCTGTCCCAAGTTGCTCACCTGCTTTTAGTCAAGTGATGAAGCAGCAGCTGGTTCTACCCACCATTTTCATTGCCTTTATACTTGGCCCTCCAGCAATCAGGAAAGAGAGTTTGGACTTGGCTTTGCTAACAGTTCTTAATTTCCCTTTAGGATGGATGGAGATGGGAGATAAAATGCCTGGAAGCATTGCTCCTAGTGCAGGTTCTTACCTTTTCCTTCACGGAGAGGCAAGCTGACCTGATGTTCCCTCTATCTACAGGAGCTTCTTTGACTCTGAAAGTACTGTTGCCAGGCTAATTTTAAAGTAGTAAATTGTTTTTTAATTTTCTGGATTTGGGCTTAAGTTCAGAGACAATTGTCCCTTTTGCTGCTTTTTTTTTTTTTTTTTTTTTTTTTTTTAAAAAAAACCCCGCTACATTGGAAATACTTAGACCTAGGCTCAGTGTCAGAACTTGGCGCTCTCTGATGCTGTAAGGAACACAGGGAGAAACAGCTGCCTATGGGCTACTAAAGACAGACTCTTTAGCAGCCAATGGTGTTACTCCTGCGAAGATCCTGGGAAAACTGTTTCCATGGCTCAGATTGCTGCCTTGGATAGAGGAGCAGCTAGGTATTTAATACTTCTTCAAAAGTCATGTATTTACAAAATCAGATGTTGACATCAAACACCTGGTAACTTAAGAAGGGAGAATCGTATGTTGGTGTATTCTTCTATTTCCTCCTTGTCCTGTCTTCCTCTAGCCTAACAGTCTGTTCTCTAACTGTGTAATGTCAAAAGCATTTGAAACAGGTTGTTCTCTTTTTCAGCTTTCAGTGACTTTAGTAAAAATCAAAGAGTTAATCTCTTCCACATATGTTAAATAAAAAGGTTTTCTTCTGACTCAAGGGCAGCTTTGTTGAAGTCTGTCCTTTTCTCTCTCTCTCTCTCTATTTTTTTGGAATCAAATTTAAGGTTGCCTCTCCACAGAGTATGAAAGTTTCTTTTAATTATTATTTTAAGTAAGAAATATGACTGCCATGGTGTCCCACTTCCTGGATGACTTTGGCAACTTTATGTGTGGCTACTGACATTTCAAGAGAACCATCTTATACAGGCAGCCTGTGTTTGGCTAAATTTAGCAAGCCCACAGGATCAAGTGGCAAGTATGTTCCACCCTGAAAACTATTTTAGGGAGGAACTCAGCATAGGCACCAAGAGGTTAAAAAGCTGTGTAGAGCAGAGAGGGAATTAAAAAAAAAAAAAAAAAAAAAGAAGAAGACAAGAAGCAAAATATTTTGCAAGAATTGTTGCTATGTTCTGAGCTTCAGCTCTTGAACGCTGGGGCTCTGAATCAAGTTCACTGGGGAAACAGCTGCAGCTGTTTAAGATGCTACTGCTCCTCAGCTGTTTGTTACTTTCCTTTTGCAGGCTGGAGTCTGAGCCCACATTTTCATCAGAAGCTTAGGCTTCAGGTACCAGCTTCTAACCTGAAACAAGTAAGAGCCAGGCACGTATCCTTTTCTCCTGGCATCACTGGGAAGTACTGCAGTCCCTACAAAAGATCTGGAGTGGGTATGGATATTGTAAGCAGCCCCAGCACATCTCTATACTGGTTTTGAAAGAGCTGCATTTGTGTGCGCTGTGTGACTGAGAGTCCTGATTGTACTCTGCTGTCCCAGATCATGAAATGTGTTTCTATGTATTCAGTTGTGACTGGGTTAGTTAAAATTGTTTTGGAAAATTGACTTGGCTAAATCACAGAGAAACCATGGCGTGGACATGCTGGTCTGTAATTAATTGATGAGCGTTAACCAGATAAAAAATAGTTGTCAGCTTGCATAAGTGCATTCATATGGGCTTGTGTGTGCTTAGCCAAATAGTTCAAACCTTGTTTTGATTCAACTGCTTTTAGACACTATTTATTCCAGGCTGTAAAAGTGTACATTAGCGAAAAGGAGATGTAATGCTGCCCCAGAATGGAGGTAAACCACTGTGTGCCCATCCTCTCCCTGCTGCCAGGGCTGCCCTGTGATAGAAGATGCAAAGCAGACTGCCTCTTTGGGAGCCCTGCCAGCAGCTGACTCAAGTCAAAGTATCTGGGGGACTCACTGTAATGGATAAAAGCCACACCCGGGCTGGTTAAGTAGCACACCTGGTGCTGTCTGCTTTGGCAGTGATTGGGAAAGACATTGAGGTTTACTGGCATAGCCCCCTGTGTGTCTGTGCCTCACCTGGGCTTCAGCCACAAGCAGAACTGCGAGCTTGCATAGCTCTGAGGTCTTGCGTTGCCCCAGCCTGTGCGGGTGGGGAGCTGGCACAGCCTCTCTCCTTGCTTGCTGGAGGAGGAAGATGGATGAAACTAGGCTGGGGGCAGCTGACTCACAGGCTGCCTCACAGGCTGCCTCCTTGCTTATTCTGGGGCACCTTCTTGATTGAGGATTCAGAGGTATGTTAGAAGTAGGAAAAGGACAACTAGTTTCTTAGCAGGGCTGGGAATCTGGAAGTGGAGGAGTTTCCCAGCTGTGCTACTGGCCTCAGCTTCCCCTAGAAACAAAATAGGGATAATAATTGCTCTTTCATGAAGTTCAGGCTCTGGAATACTGAACGTTACTTAAAGGAGTATACATGGGACTATCACCTGTTTTGTGGGTTTTTTATTAGCAACAATGAAGAATGGGAATAATCTAGGGATCTAACAGGCTCTTCATCATATAGCTTGCTTGCTTGTTCTTTTACTAAGCTCAAGTCAACAAAATAATTCAAGGTCTTCTGCATGAGCTGTTGGTGCAGTGTGAGAAGAAGCATGATTAAGATTTTTTGTGAAAAAGTTTTCTTATCATTGTTGTAGGAAAAAAGAGAGAATGTTCCCTTTTTTATTAGGATGCACTAAACAGATCTTTATTATTATTAAATCTTAACACAGAGGGATTGACCAACCTGAAAGGCAACCTGGCAATGAGGAAATTAACGCCGTAAGTGCTTTTGGTGCCCGTGTTTGGAGAGATACTTTCCTAAGCGTTCAGTACTCTTCTTTTTCATGGAAGTCACAAGAGCACAGCCCTAAAAACCTCTTGAAATCTGCAAAACCAGAGAAGGCTATGTTTAGCTTACCTGGTATTTCTAAATCTGGAGGAGGGGGGGAAAAATCATCCCACCCTAGAACTGCAAGGAAGCACACTTAACTTCCACTGCTCATGGGAAAAGATCATGTATTTTTCAAACCCCCAAAACCTCCCCCAAAAGAGAGCAGAAACACAATTTAATAATGATGTTTTGCCAGCAGCCCTAAATCTGAACAAAAGAAGATAGAATTAAGCCTCTCAAAAACACTGCCTTGAACTTGTTTGTGGCAACACAGGTAGTTTTCAGATCAGGCTCATCCTCTTCCATTTTCACTTCTGTGAAATTGAGTAGAAGGGGTGATTTCATCCCCTGTTTGCAGGACACAGCAGTGCTGAAGTGCAGAAAGTGATACTTCAAGACTGCTTGGAAAGAGAAGGAATTTAATTCCCACCTTAATCAGTGAAATGGGCTCTTTCCTATCGATTTCATCCAGGGCTGCTGCAGACACTAATAGACTTAGGTGAAATTGCCAACTGACCAAACCTCACTGAAACTGGTGGTGGAAGAAGAACCTGTGCCCCTCACCCCCCTCTTTATCATAGGAGCAGGAAACAGATAAGGTCCCTAATGGAACTTGAAAGGTGGAAACAGTAGAGCCCCTGCCCCAAACATGCACTCATGAAAGGTGGCAGAGGCTTCAGCTGGCTGTTGAATTATCAAATGTGAAAGGACTGAGAAGAGCAGGGAATAATGATTGTGCTTTTTTAATGATAGAGGAAGGCTGTCCTATTGCCTAACTACTAAACACACCGTCCAGCTCTCCCTTTTCCTCTGTTCCTTCTCCCTGACTCTGAAGCAAGCTGCTTGGGGAGATACAAACAAACCCAGCACCCTTCACCTTTCCAACAGTGATTTTTATCTTCTTTTTTTTTTTTCTTTTCCCCAGCTGGATCAGCTTGCAGGATAACAGGGATGGTCATGCTGGCCTGAGGGAGAAGAACAGCTGCAGATGGGGTCTGTGAGGAGGTAAAAGGCAGTGATCTGAGGGTGATTCTCAGGAAAAAAATCTGCTGAGTCTCGTGTTGGCAGCAGAAGCCGTTAATGAAGTGGCTGTGGATCTGCTTGCAGGGGATGGGCAGCTGTATTAATGCCTGGTATTGACAAGTTTGATAGTGCACCAATCTGTTGCCGTAGGTAGCTTGGGAGCAAGCACGTGCCGTACTTGACTGTCACTTCTTGCAGGGCAGTAATCTCTGGCAGATAAGGGGTCAGTGGCCCAAAACTGGTAATGTCTTTCAGTCCTGCAGCAGGAATAGGCAGATCTGCTTTCAAGGTCTTTAAAACCAAGTATGAATTTCAAAATAGGACACGAGAATGAGAGCAAATACATTGGTTTGCGTTGTTTGATCTCTGCTGTGTTCATGAGGTGGGAGGAGAAAAATGGAATTCATGCATTCTTTGTAAGGGATGGAGGGAACACCTTATTCAGCTACCAAATCTACTTGTAACGGTAACTCACCACTCCCTACATTTTTGGCTGGCTGCTAAGGTCAGAAGTAGCACTGCGCTGGGGTTAGTGTTTGCTCTGGTTATGAGAAGGGACCTCTGCCTTGTTAACACAGGCTGAAATAATCTCTTACTATGGACACAGATGGTATTTAAGTCATTAACACTTGAGTGATAAGTATCTTCTCACATGGTGAAGTCCCAGGAAAGGAGCTTTGATAAAAATCAAGAGGATTGCTTAACGGGAAACCTCTGGTTTTCATGGTACTTGCACTATGTTGGTGTATGACACTAGATGTGCTCCAACAAGCAAAGACTCAGCAAGACAGTTTATAAGGCTTATGACCTCATCTTTGTTGCTTTTTTGGAAGGCCCTTCAAAGCAGGGAGTTGGCCTCTCTCACTCTGCTGGTGATGGCACAGGTAGCAGCTGAGGCACCACAGCCCCAGCTGTGTTTCATGATGGTCTTTCCCATATCAGCAGGCCAGGCATGAGCTCTCTGTGGGAGAGGAGATACTACCAGGTACTCGGGAATGCTGGTAATTGGGTTGGTTTACAGAAAACTGGTGCCTGTGGGTATCTCCTCTAATGAATCCAAGGAGCTTTTGGAAAATTATTTGCTCTGGTACCACCAGCTTGGGACCATTCTCCTGATGTCCTTGGAAGGAAGAAGGGTGTGTATAGGCTTGAGTGATGAATGCCTTCAGCAAAGGCAGTGCCTCTCAGGTGTTGAGCAGACTGCATGTACATAGGTCAGATCTTCCACATGTGTGAAATATGATGTTCAGGGAAGGCCAGGTGCGTAGGGAGAAGAACCCGTGGCCTATCTCTGGTTAGAAATTTGGGCACTGCTGTCCCAGAGCATGTAGCTTGCAAAGCCTTGTTTGCTGGTAATTTCCACAATTGTGGTAGAGAAGGGCCAAGTTTCAGGGAGGAAAAAAGTGGCCATGAGAACTTTTAAATCAGTAAAAAAAGACACAGATATCTTTGCTATGACTCATCTGGGCTATTATTTGAAAAAACAGTGAGTAGTTGTGGACCTCCTTGCTCAAGGAAGTGAGTACTCATTTGTGAACTGGTTTAAGCCCTGAAAGCAGAATTGGTGTAGGTGAGCAGTTCCCATGCTGAGACTCCAACCACTGATTTTCCTCCAACCATGGCCAGATGCAGCTTAGGGAGAGCTAGCAGGTCATGGCCGGCTAGTTTCTTTCCACCTGTTGTTTCCGCTGCTGTTAAACAAGTTTAAGAAATAAAAATCCAGCAAATACATTCTCATTGTCATCTTTCTTCTACCAAAAAAAACCCAATGAAGTGGTTGCAGGAATATCGGCAGTTCCTGGGTCACTGGGCTTTGCACTGCAGTAACTGTTGCAAATGGGTAGTGTCTGTGAGGAAAACTGGTGTCTGCATTGTGAAAGTGTGAGTGAAGATAAATTCAGGATATAATTTTATTTTTTTTATCCTGCTTTGATATCTGTTCCAGATTCACAGAGAGTCAAAGCACTTCTGTGAACTGCAGCAGCTTGTTTGGTCGCCTCCCTTCAGTGAACAAGCCATGCTCCCGTAGGGCCTTGCTGGAACATGAAAGTGCCGACAGGTGAGTTCTGGCAGACTTTGCAGCATTGATGCCTCCTTCCTGGGGATCTGGGACTTACTGAGTCCCAGCAGGAAGGAATACGTCCTCGTGGCTCAGCAAATCTTGGTGTGGACTGCTGAGAAGGGTAGGTGTGTGCTGCTTCACTGTCTAGAAGCCCAGGCAGTGGGCAGCGGAGTGCTGCTGTCCTCAGTCACCGCTGCTGTTTGCACAGGGAGCGGGAGTTGGGGTGATAACGTGTCCCTCGTGATAAAGTGCTCTCGTTGTTTGCCTGCTAGGTCAGAGCTGGGGAGGTGTTCTGCATTGCCATGTAGTAAGGGTGTAGGCTGTTTAAACGAAATTAGAAAAAGGACTTTGAATGGGCTGGGCTCAGGTGTTAGAGGGTTAAAACAGAGTAGTTCTGGTAGTTGCTGGAGGGAGAAAGTTTTATAACATCTCCACCTTAGCTAGCCAGCCTTTTTAAATTATGATGCGAGAAAGAAACGCTCATGTAATCATAAAGCCACCATTTTTAAAAGGAACTTTTACTTATTTTGGGTTTTTTTCAGCCAAGTTTTTGCAATGGTATATTGCCATCCTCAGGGCAGGAAAAAAGATTACTAGGGGAAGTTAGGAAAAAAATGTATGTCTGGTGAAAAGGCTGAGTAGTTTCACAGTGCCACCTCCTGGACAGCTGTGCGAGGCAGGGAGGTCGCAGCTTGGCACTGATGTGTCCCATACTTAACTAGTTGTTACCAGTAGCAGCCGTTAAGTCCCACACATGCACTTCTTGCCAAAGGTTGGACAGTGCAGGGCTGCAAAGAGGAAAATCAGCTGCATCTTATTCCTAGTCAGTGCAGCAGCCAGAAGTGTCTTTGGTGTTCAAAAGCTGTCCCAGGCAGAATTTTTCCACTTCATGCAAACACTACAAGTATTCAATAATTTTCATGTGGGTTGAAAAGAAGTCCTGATCTCATGTCTTCTCCCAGGTATCAAGGGCTTATAATATCAAATGATACATAGAGGGGCAGGACAGATGCTCTTTGGTGAGGTCAGATCTATTGTCCAAATGCTGATATTTAAATTTCATAAAATGTAAATTAAAGGCAACAGTTTAAAAGTTATTTTGAAATGAAAAGCCCCTTCCTGTAGCACTGATGTAAACTTTGTCCTTTGGAATAGGCTGGAATTTCCTGGTGTGAAGGGCCCATCCTCTTGGCCCCTGATCTCCTAATACCTATTAGCACAGGACCGCACAAGGCAGTGTGGATGTAGTCAGGCAGCCCTGCTGGGGCTTCACTTGGTGCTGCTGCAAATATCTCCTGAGCCAGGATGACGTGAGAGTGTCCTGGCTGCGGTCCTCCTTAAGACAGGGTGTCAGCAGGAGAGCAAGGGCTTACCTGGGACTGACCAGCTGCAGCTTGAGATATTGTGGAGAAGGCTGTCCCTATGGAGGCCAGCAGAATAGGGTCTCAGCTTTGATAGAAACTTCTGTTTCCCCAAATAATTTGGTTTGCAGACTTGTTTTTACTGTTGTATTTGAGCTTCTGTGAAACTGAGCAACATCCAGGACTACCTTGCAATTGGGTGGCAGTCCCACAGCAGTTCAGGCAGCTCTTAACCTCCTGCCTAATTTCCCCACCCCCAGCTACAGTCCTCTTGTGACCCCACAGAACCAGCTTAAGAAGCTGAACAAGCGGAAAGCACGAGGCAGAGGTGAGCAGCATCCTGCTGGTTCAGTTTCATGAAGAGATGTGCGGCAGAGCAGGGTAAACCTCGTGTGGATGTAAGAGAGGGGATAGGAGCACATGGCTGAGGTGGCAAGGGCATGAGAACAGCTCCAATTGCCTTGGTGCTTTGCTCTGCTCTGGATGTTGTGTTTGTGATGGCCTCCAGTGCAGCTGGGGCAGGCATTCAGCAGCAGGGTGCACTTTGTCACAAGTGGTGTCCCCCAGGGCTCAGTGCTGGGTCCAGTCCTGTTCATTGTCTTTATCAATGACCTGGATGAAGGCATTGAGTGCACCCTTAGCAAGTTTGCAGATGACACTAAGCTGGGTGGATGTGTCGATTGGCTGGAGGGTCGGGAGGCTCTGTAAAGGGATCTGAACAGGCTGGACTGCTGGGCAGAGTCCAATGGCATGAGGTTCAACAAGGCCAAATGCCGGGTCCTGCACTTGGGGCACAACAACCCTGTGCAGTGCTACAGACTAGGAGAAGAGTGGCTAGAAAGCTGCCTGGAGGAGAAGGACCTGGGGGTGTTGGTTGACAGCGACTGAACGTGAGCCAGCAGTGTGCCCAGGGGCCCAAGAAGGCCAATGGCATCCTGGCTTGTATCAGAAATAGCTTGACCAGCAGGTCCAGGGAGGTTATTAACACTTATTAACACTCCAGGGTGCAGCAGGGTGCACTTAACTGACTGAAATTTTTCACAGAAAGAATCATTGGGCACTGGCGCAGGCTGCCCAGGGAGGTGGTTGAGTCATCATCCCTGGAGGTATTTAAAAGATGGGTAGATGAGGTGCTCAGGGACATGGTTTAGTGGCGGATAGGAATGGTTAGACTTGATGATCCAAGAGTTCTTTTCCAACCTGGTGATTCTACAATTCCTAAGACAGAGCAACTGCTTCAATATACTCTCAAGAGCACTTAGTGATGCTCAGGATATTATAGACGCTATTTTCCCTCTCTAAGGAAACAATCTGCAGCGATTACAGTAACAATATAGGGTTTTGTTGGTTTGAGGTTGGTTTTTTTTGTTCTAGATGGTGCAAAATACACTTGCACAGTACAGTAGACCAGCTTTCTAATCTTCCCTCTGTCAAACACTTTGGCAGGTTCTTTGCATTTATATCTGTATTTCACAGTATTCCCCATTCTCTTTAATTTCATTGCACACTGTGGTGTGTCCTGTGGGTGTAGTTACTAGTGAGGAGCAGGAGTGCCAGGAACGTCTTGAAATGGCTCTGATGGAAAAACCTGGTAGTGTAGTAGTGCCTCCTAGGTGGCAATTCAGCCTGTAGTGGGGCAATGTAGAAACCTGACAAAGCTTTTAATGTGAGGAATGCTTCATCCTGGGACCTCGACCCTTCAGCTAGTTGGGCTGAAGGACTTGTGGTGTGAGCCAGGCCAGAGAACTATCTGAGCCTAATGTGAGTAAATAAAGCTACAAGCGCAAGTTCAGTGTGTTGACACAACCAAGAATTCCTTTAGCCAGTTTTGCTGCTGAAGTCTTCGTATCATAAAAGCATTACTATTTAGTTGGGGACTTGCTTCTGAATAGCTCCTGATGAGTCACAAAATCACCAGGTTAGAAAAGACCTCCAGGATTATCGAGTTGTCTTCCTACTAGTCCTCCCTGCGACATGATCCCAGTCTGTGTCTGGGAGGCTTTTCCATTTCATCCTTCCTTTACCCAGAAAAACTCCTTTGCTTGGTCTGGCTGCATCCTCTGACATCAAGAAGAATATATTCAAACTTTAATATTTGCTCTGTCTCTTCTGTTTGAGGCTTCATCTTAGGTGGAAGGTAAAACTCAGAAAATTGGGAGAGAAAATACCTCTCTGTCCTGATTGTGATATCAGATATCAGTTGTGTAAAGATCTGCACAGGGGGATTGTGATTTCCATCAAGCCAACACAGAAAAATTTCCATGAATCATTGTCACAAGTGGACTAGGAATTTTTTTTTTTTTTTTTTACCACAGAACACTCTGGTGTGGTTAAACTCAGAAATACCCAGGAGTCTGCTTGAGTCTAGATTTCTAACCTTGGTTGTGCTTAGGATTTGTACCCACACTGGTTTTTTTGGCTGGTCAGTGGAAGCAATTTGCTATTGTAGATAAAACTACATGAGAGATCTGTGTGAGCAAGCAGCAGTGACTTGGAGGTGAAAAAATCCCACAGTGTTGATTACCGCCTTCTACAACTCTAATACCAAAGCTCATTGTAGTACTGGCTCTACGCCTGTTTGTTTATTTGTACTCATCATCCACAAGGTACTGATGTATTTTTGAACTCTCATGGGTCTTGTCATGTGTTTACCCTTGGGGATGTTGATGAAAGAATTAGGGATGAAAAAGTACTGTGTACTCCTGATCTGGATCAGCAGTTCCGTAACATCCAGGAACCTCAAGTTTGATGTTACTTTCCTGTTGCTTAGGGAACAAACCAAGAAATAAATAATAAATACAAGCTCTGGGGCAAACTGTTTTCCATTCATAAAATTCATCAGTAAAGTCTGAGTAGTTATTTCTCAGCCTGCTGCGAAGCATTTGGAATTCCAGTATCAGACTAGAAAGCTACTGACAGCTTCTTCAGCCTTTGCTATGCCACAGTTAATAAATTGGTTCAGCTTTGATTTTTATCTAGATGCAACAAAAATGTCTCCAGCTAAGTGATGCAGGTTGGGCACTACACTAGTCTGAGTAGTTTTAACTTGAAAAAATAAAGGTAAAACAAACCAGCTCCTTCTTTGTTGTCTTCTCTCTTGGCTTTCAGAAGGGGAAGGAGCTGGGGCATAACTTGAATAAATCAAGTAGAAAGAACAGACAAATGTTATGGCATTATGTTTTGGGCTGAATTAAAACCGATTGTGCAGACACTGAAGCTTCTGCTTCAGGGATGAAGGTTCTGCTTCAAGGATGAAGGAATGAGAAAAAAAAAATTAATTACATCCTATGATTTGATGTGGTTCTGATCCTGCAATTATTTGTGTTTCAGGACTCAAATGGTCCTGTGAGAGCTCAGGCAGAGAACTGCTGGGAGGGACAAGGGTATAAATCACTGTTGGCACAGTAGTGCAAAGGTTGAGGAGGGTCTTTGATTCAGGTAGTCTAGCGAAGAGAATCTCAAGCATTCAGTAGGGAAACGTGATTATGACTTGCTTTCCTCCTGCCCTGGAGCAACCTGTTGTTTTCCAAACTGATGTTCGTCAGGTGGTAGAAAGAGGTGAAGTTTTGCAACAGGCAAGAGAGCATCTTGGATCAAAGTATTTGGTTTTTCAAGGTAAAGCTACATTAAACTGGGGAGAAGCCAATCAGCAACGGTGAAGAATAACTTGTGCATTTTATCCCTCTGCTAACCCCAGCTGTAAAAATTACCATAGGAAAGCTAATAAAATGGGAGCCACACAAGCAAGCAGACAGCATGGGACTACTGGCAAACATTTATTTTGGCTCTGGTGGAGCCACTCTCGTGATCAAAGCAGCTGGAGTTTGAACCTCTTTTAAGTTGTTCCCTAGTCGGTGTGCGAGTGTTCTGCCCTTGTACTGGTGGCATCAATATCCTCTGTGCTGCTGAGTGGAAGAGGGAAAGTATCAGTAGGGAGAAGGAAAGTTATGTGTGAGGTTGTTTTACTGCAGTGTGAGACAGCAGTTGCTTATTTTAGCTTTGCCAGCCACTGTCTGGTTTAGGAAAACAACCTAAAGCTTATTGTATAACTAGATAGTACAGGCATTATCCTACGGCCAACAGGGAATGCTTTACCATCTTGCAGACTCAAGCCTGGCAGACTAAATAGCTCTGCAACCCTTATCAGCAAAACACCCCACTGGCAGAAATCCCCTTGAGCCTCAGGCTGGGACCTTTGGCAGCCTCTTCTCTGCCTGAACTCTTTGTTCAGGGTTCCTCTCTTCTTCCTCAGCTAGGGATGCTTGAATCCCTCTAGGCAAATAGTCTTCTGGCTGAAACAAACTGCTCCTATTTGATCCTTTCAGACTCCATGGTTGGTAGAGGAGCTTACTTCATGAATGTGTTGTTCTCACTCATTCTCACTGGCTGGGGAAATACTTAAAGAGCTTCTAGGAGGAGGTAACATGGATGAGGAACACAGTACTGTCATGGAGAGAGGCAGAGGGAAGAGAGTTTTAAGTCCTCGTGAACAGGATTTTTCTCTACAGATATCTTGTACTTGCTTTATATGTTTAAGGCAGAAAAAAGACAGCTTTATTTCTGATATTCATTCCATGTTTTCTTTTCTCAACGTTTTTTGTGCTTTATGTAGGTTTCTTTCTTTTGTTGCACTGTGTTGGGGAGATTGTAGACACCAGTGTGCTTGAGTTCAGACTGAGTTTAAGACCAGTTCCTAATGTACTTACACTAGAGGGGCCTGAGTGATGAGTGGGGGGCTGTACTTTTTAATACCATCGCTGGGTAAGGGAAGTGCTAAAGAACCACAGAGTAACCCTGCCTCAAAGGAGAGGACAGGCTAAGCAGCAAGGGAAGATGGAAGACAGTGAGAAGTTAACCCCGTGGGTGTTAGTTTACAGAGGATTGCTCCAGCGCACATATATATATATTTTTTTTTTTTTTTACAATTCTTATTTTTAAATGGCTCTGCATTATCTAGGCAGAGCTAGGTCAGAGTTCTTGGCTTTGGGGGCCTTTCTGGCGGTGTGGGTATTGAGGGTAAACTGGAGCAATCTGGAAGACCGGCAGGGCAAACCAAACAAGACTTTCCCCTTACTGTCCCAGGGGACCATGCATGAAGTTCTGTTCTCATATCTGCCACAGCTAGCTCTCTTTCATTGTGTGAAGAAAGTACTGCGTACATCATGTGAGGTGCAGGAAGGCTTTCCTGTTCTAGGCTCGTTGAACACTGCAGCGTGTGCCACATCAACCTGAAAGCTGTACTCCAGGTTAGCCCCATCCTACTGCTACATAGAAATAAGGGTGTCTGCAGTGTACAGTCATGTAACAAGGCTGGGTGGGTAAGACCTAGACCTTCATGATGATCTAGGGATGTGCTGGTGTAAACGAGTGGTGGGAGAACTGTTCATGTCTGGTAATCTTGGACTTTGCTTGCTGGGATAGAGAAATCTCTTCCTGGGCTGTGTGTGACTTGGTAGAAACACTGCAGTAACTGTTTTGTCTCAGCTTTAACCGATCAATGTGTTTACTTGAGACCTGTGGGCCTTGCAGGGGACCAGAGCCCCATCTCATCCATCTCACTGAGGCATTTGTCAGTTCTGGGAAAATTAGTTCACAACAACGCACAAAAGAGACTGAGGTCTACATTCTAGGCAGACCCTTCACCACAGGGTAAAGATAGCTTCATCCTTCACCTTCTCAGCATCTTTTGGGAAAAACTTGATTTTTTTGGAAGAACGCCCTTTAAATATCCTACTCTCCTTTCTCATGTTGCAGAGCATTATCAAAAGAGAAAAATGAAGCTAATCTTGGATTATTTTAGGGCTAAACTGGAGAGTGTACAAGATGATGTGTGAGAAATTTAGACAATGGATATTTATGGAAAGAGTAACATCTTTCAGACAATCTTGCCAGCAAGGGCTAAGGGTCCAGAATCTAGTCATAGGTTTCACTTGTGCCTCATTCCCTTAACTTAGGAAACTGTAAATGTGCAGATCCTTGTTTCAGCAAAACCCAGCTGCCTCCTTGCTTAGGCTGCAAATCCATGGAGGGTATTGCTCTCACCCTTGCACAACAGAGCTAAGTCTAGAGCCTGGATGTTGCTAAAGTACCCTTACTAAGTTTTTT
Source organism: Clamator glandarius (assembly GCA_033459285.1). Lineage (NCBI taxonomy): Eukaryota > Metazoa > Chordata > Aves > Cuculiformes > Cuculidae > Clamator > Clamator glandarius. The sequence continues at coordinate 1,444,556 of JAUNZM010000136.1, forward strand.
GGGGCTTTTTCAGAGAGGCACCTGCAGTAGCTACCAAATGTATTTGAATCCTGGCGCAGTAGTGTGAATACACCACAGAACTTCTGGAACAGCAAAGGATTAGTTATCTGCGCAGTGATCAATGAAGTGGGGCCTGATCTTGTTGCTTGGCCATGCACAATGTTGACTGAATGATTAGAAACAGAGTAATTTCTTAGGCTGAAGGGGCAGAACCCTTTTTAGTTTAGATAGCAGCTGAGGAATTGTGCTGCTAAGCCCTGAATGTTTTTCAGACAAGGAAGCTCTATGGAATGGCAAACATACCTTTCTCCTGCTATGGAGAAAGCTCTGGTTTGGAGTGCCAGTTTAAGATTTTGTTTTAGTTCTTCAGCTTAATTCCAAGAGAAAAACAGCAGAAGGAAGCCAAATGTTGTTCAGCTGGTGCTGGGAGAGAGCCTCTGCAGTGTTTATTTGTGAGCTGGGCAGTTAAGGGTCCATCACGGAAGATCTGGAGGACCAGGAGTATGATGCTTTAGAGATTGAATTCCTGCTTTTGGGAGAGTTGAAACCTCATGCAGCAGCTTCTGTTACAGATGCTCAAGGGGAGCCTGCACACCATGCAGAGGCAAAGGCTGCCCTTTTTGCTCTGTTGAGCCTGGGGGCCCCTACAGGTGTGCCCCAGAGTGTTAGGGGCCTGACAAATTTAGCTAAAAGGATCTTACCTATTATGGGATAGATTTCAAGTAGAAGTGCTTAAAATAGCACTGGGTTTGTTTTTCATCTGATATTGGACCAAGAAGCTTAGTGGAAGGAATTCATATTTTAGTCAGGCTTTTGTTGTGTGGTTCTGGTGGAACAGAGCTGAGCAAATGGACTCTTGTATGAGTGCTACTGCTGAATGCAGTTTTATTAGCTTCCCCTTGAAGTCTGGCTCTTCTGATATCTTATGGGAATTGTAGGGGAAGAGTTGAATCTAAAGAGCTACTGATGTGAGGAGAAAAAAACTGAGCTTGTGTCTGTATGGTGACATTCTTTCAGTATTTGTGAAGACCTAAGCCACAACAATGGTAGTGATTTGGATGAACTGCTTCCAAAACAGCATCAGTACTTTAGAGCTGAACCCTGATCTAGATAGTGGTGGCCAGAGCTGTGATGAAGCCCCCGTGCCATCTCTTCTTTTTTTTCTTTCCAATTCTGTGTAATAGAAAGGGGCTGAAATCACAGTGTATTAAATGTGCTCTGTCCCATTTTGTGATGCTTGTTGGTTCATGTTCAAGAGTGGTAAGCCTCCCTAAGGTGAGCCAGGCCTCAAATACTCTTCTGGGATGGCAGGTGAGCATTTGGCTGCACAGAGGCAGGGGACTATCCCTTGCTGCTAGCTGTTGGCTGCTCTGCGACATTGGTCACCTGTGCAGCAAGGCTGTTCTTGCTGCTTGGGAATTTATTGGAGCTGCAACATGTGTGTAAGATGTATGTAGGATGGAGGCTGTATGTTAGGGATCCTGTGTGGCCAGCTGTGAGCTGCAGCTGTCCTAGCCATAGATATTGAATCTCTCCAAGCTGAAGTATGTAGCCTGATACTCACTACCATCATTCATAAGTCTGCACTCAGCTCCAGAACCCTCCTGTGGATCTGATTCCTGCCCATACCTTTCAAAACCAGAACTCAACCCTGTACCTGATCCTTCTGCAACACTCCAGTCCCCAGAACAGGTCTCCACACTCTCCAACCCACGATCGTAGTCCAAGAGCTGCCCTATGCTTGGTTATCTACCTACCCATCAACTATGCCAGTTGCAAAGGCTCTTGGAATGCGGAAGTTTTGGGATATGCCACACCTGGGTGTGTAATTTGTGTTTACTTCTGGGGCTTCATGCTTAAAGCAAGGAACAATTTGATCTGTGGTAACATAAAATGTGTGTCAATAAGACTGACTTTTCATATATTTTTTTAAAAGTTCTCATTCAACTTGTTTCCCCTAGCCTTTTTTCCCATTCTCAGTTTTGGAAAAATCCTAAAATCATGAAGAAAAATGAGAAAAAAATAGTTCTTTAATTATGAATTTATTGAGAAGCAAGAAGGGCACTTAACTTAGATACAGAATAATTCACATCACTTGAAAGACATTAGATAAAAAATTCCATGTAGACACCAGAAGTCTTGAGTGTCATGAATGCAATGACAGAGCATGGATCACAGGCAAAAGGGTATTTTAATACTAATTGGTCTCTGTTCTGTGGTTATCACAAAATCTGTACTAGTAGAGGCTCCAGACAGGTTCCAGGGGAAATGTCATGTGCTGTAACTGCATGATACACATGAAAGTCTTCTTTAGCCTGTGTTAGAAATGGGTACCTCCATAACTTCAAAAAAAAAATGCTTAGGCTGTTGCCTCATTCTATTTTCATCCTAAGATGAGCATGTTAGTATCAGATAATTTCTGCTTCCAGCTGTACATATTAGGAGCAAAAGTGGGCTACAGTGTGCATTTAGAGATAAAATTACCACTAGAGGGTCTAGTGACTTCTTGAAAATAGTGAATTATAAAGAGGAATAGCATTAGAACTACCATGTAGGGATTACTTCCTTCAGAATTGTTGTGGCATGCAAGCAGCTCACTTGGCTTGTACAGCTTTGGTAGTCTGTAGCTTTCATGAAGTTCGTTTGTTGCTAATAATAATCTGAATAATTTTTTACAGTAAAATCAACACAAGCGACAGTGGCATGATCTTCGTTAGTCAGCTTTACTGAAACAGTGTAATCTCCCTGTATGAAAGAAACATAAAGTGAGAGATTAGTCCCTAAATTGTATATTACTGCTTCTGTTTCTATGAGGGAGTCCTCTTCCTAGAAACAAAATAACACTTGTCTCATCAAGTTCCTCCAACATCTTTCCTGTCCAAATAAGATTCAGAACTGGTAAAGGACTTGCCTATGTTTTCTGCCAAAATACTCTCATCAGACATATCAATGTTGACAGCATAATTTTGAAATTAAAACAGTGCAAGGAGAAAAAATTGTTTTGATGTATAAAAATTCCTTTCAAATCTGTGTAACTTCTCATGTTTCTTATGAGCAAGCACAGTATGGGCTGTGCTGTTTAGTAACTGGAAGGGAAGAGGTGCTCTGTTGTCTGGCACTTCCCTTCCCTGGACCTTGTTGTTTAGTGTGTACACTGTTATTGATATGTTCCTTGGGGAATGTGTGTGTATGGATGACCAAATCTGTGAGGAATTCCTATATAAGAAAACAGGAGGTAGTTTATTTTCAAATCATGTAGTTAAAACTACTAATAATTCAGCCTTCAGGGAGAACTTGGCATTGCAGTGCAAACAGTCTTATCCTTGAAGAAGCCATTGGTATTTTGTATGGGTTAAAACTGCTATTTCCAGACACTTGGAGAAGAACTGCTGGGCAGGGGAGGTGACAAGGCTCGTTTAATAGATTTGGAGGAAGAGGTTAACTAGATTTAACTTACTCTAGATTGCTGGTACTGTAGGATTTCTTTCTGTTAGTTTGGTTTGGTTTGTTTTTTTTTACCTCAGGAGTGTGGAGGGGAGCAAATCCCAGGATAGGAAAGCCTGGCAACAGTCACTTTCTAGCCTTAAACCATAGAAAGTTCTTGCCCTGCTCAGAATTCTTCTAGTTGTGGAGTAGAATGAGACACAGCTAGAATGAGTAAGGCATGTGCCTTTTACCATGGGATTTTTAAAGCAATAACTGACCTGTGTACTCACAGAGAGGTTCAAGCTAAGTATAACTTCCAAATTTAAAGAGAGACCCAAAGGCAACATGCTCATGAGAGTACAGCCTTGTTATAATTGCAGTGCAGACTGTGCAAATGTCCTTTGGGCTGCTCAGATGAGTCTGTTCTTTGTAATGAGAAGGTGACAATTTCTTCACAGAGTAGCTCCTTATTGGCGGCATGAAAGGATGGCATTATTTGCCTGATTGATTAATTAATGAAAAAGGCTTCTTATTCTATTTCTCACCAGCATGTTAATTCTCCAAAACCTTATAGTTTTCATTCATGGAAGGGAGTTTATAATAACTCATTTCCACTGCTCATTGGTGATTAGATTTTTTTTCCTTCTCCAGAATAATTACTTGCTCATGGGTAATAATTCTTATTAAAAGAAGATTGTGAATGGTCTTCGAATTTCTGGCCCTAAATTAACATAATTTGCCTGAAACTGGAGTTTTAGTGGTCTGTGTGGATGTGTCTAGGGCTTCCTCTTGGTATAAAGACCTGTTATTCAGTTGGTCTAGAGCCTTTGCTACAGAAATGTGATAGTAAAGCTGCTTCTGGAGCAGAATGTTGACTGCTATGACCTTAAGCACTCCAGTGTGAGAGAACAAAAGGCATTGCTCAGCATCGATAGGTGTAGCCTTTAGAAAAGCAGGCTGGTAATGGTGGAATAACAGCCTGCGTAAGGGGGCTCAAATCCCTCTGTGAAAACCTTGTAAAATGAAGGTTGTAGTTGCTGCTCTCACCAAAGGAAGATACAGGCATATGAGATGGAGGACATATTGTGGAGGTTTGATCCTTCCAAAGCCGGCTAGCTCTGTTATCACCTCTGCAGGTCTTGGGAAGCCTGACTCTCTCATGCCCTTGTTTAGTCTCTGTTCTGATCCTGCTTTCTCCTTTTCCTGCACCTGGACCAGTCCAGTGTTGAGCAGACCCCAGACCTCATCTCTGAGGCTATAACACAGGTTTTATGTCTGCTGCTGAAGAATTGAAAGCTCGTGCTGTGTTTCTCACTGTGAATAAATCTAAGGTGTGTTTGACTGACCACCTGAACTGTGTGCTTTTTGCTGTCATCCTTTTTTTCAGCATAGTCTCATTCAGATGCCTTGATGATCCAGATCTTGCCTTCTCTTCTTCAACCTAGTCTTTTCATATAGGTGGCTAAAAATCCTTTGTTACTTACTGGTAAAATGTAAATTCATGTTGTGCCTAGTTAAGAGACACTGTGGTGCAGGAATGAACTGTTTTGCAGCCTTACCCTCTTAAGACCCCCTTGGAGCCACTTCTCTTGTTGCCATTTTAAGAGTAATTGATGCATACCTTACTAAAGAACTGGCTGACTGCGTGACTTAGTGCTGGTAGAGGGGATCTGATGTTCTAAGAAAGCCTGTCTGTCTCTGGATAATGATGGTTCTCTAATGCCTTAAGCAAAGCCATTTAATTTCTTATTGCAAAGGATTAGTCATGTAAACACTATCAGTTCCAGAGTGCCAGGTGAGGGAGCTTGGAGTATGCTTAAGATATTGCTGGTAGTCCTCTGATCATACCTCAGCCATGAAGCTCTTCTGCTTAGGAGCACAGTGGTGACAACTTACCTGTGGGATTTCTGCGATTCCCAGTGTGACTGGTCCTTCATAGTAGAATTGTTCTGAAAAGCAAAAATGGTTATGAGTGGTTAGACATGCAGCACATGAAGGAAATAAGCAGCTGATTGTAGAAGCTTTTTTGTAATAGCTCTTCAAAGTACCCGAGTGACAAGTGTTATGGAATTGCAAAGTGCTCTATGCAGTCGTGCAACAGCTCTCCTGAGAAATGTCAGGATGTGTGCTGCTGTATGGGGAAAGCAGAGCAGAGCCTGGGCTCAAGGATGACCTGCAGTGCCTGTTTGAGTTGGGGCAGGGCATGGCTTTGCACAACAGAGTGGGTGTTCCTATGTCAGCATACATCCTGCAAATGGGAAATGAAAGGAGGAAAGGGTTGCTAGACATAAATCTTTTAGCATTATCTGTTAAAAACCTGCAGTTGCAATAGCTGAACTACACTGTTTTGGTAACTTTAAGAAAAACCTGTGTGAGCTGAGTGTTTCTGTAGGTGTGGACTTCTAACTGCTTGCTGAATGCAACCTTAAAGTAATATGTCTGTCTTGCTGCTAAAGGATTCTTCATCAAGAAGTTACATGATGTGCTAGATCCACCACAAGTTGTTCTGGTGACTGGAACAGAGCCCAGGGGTTCACTTTCCAGTGCTCATTTCCCTAAATGGGAGGCACACTTGCTCTTTGCAGTTGAAGAAAGGGCAGCTTTGGCACTAATGGACAGAATTAGCAAGTTGTTCTGCAGTTCCTCCTACTTTTTCATAGCTTACTGGGCCAAACTGTGCAGACTTGACTGAAAATAACATTTGTAGATGTTTCAGTATTTCAGAATTTCTTGTACAACTTGCCCTCCACGAGTTGTGGAAAAGTCTAAGAACAGTTTAAGAATTCTCTTTCGTAGGTGTCATGAAATATTCCTTACTTTGACAGTGACAGAGGAGTAAGTGTTTCATCATATGTATATGACTATCTGCTAGCATCTTGATGCTTGTAACTTCTTTAGAGTTGTTTCAGTCCAGTCTCACTGTGCTGGTTTAAACTGTTTTGTGTGAAAGGTTGGACAAAAGGTTTATGTAGTACAGTCCATTCCATCGTGCAGTAGATATCTGACTTGGAAAGAGTGCACAGAAGGTCTTCCCCACACATGTTATGAAATGTTAGTCAATAGCTTGTAACAAACTTATACGAAAGAGTCACAACTGTAAGATGAACTAGGAAAAGAGTAGGAGAAACCTGAGACATCACCAATGCTCTACACCTTTGTACTAACGAGGAGTTTGTTAAACATAATTCCCTTATGATCCTGAGAGGTGGAGAAGATGCAGAACTTCTCTGTGCTGCCCTGATACACCTAATACCAAAACAGATAATAGAATAAGTAGGTTTTGGCTTATCACTCTCAAACTGATCAGCTATGCTGCAGCACTTATACCATACTCACTCCCTTCTGCATCCTTGGCTACTTCACCTGGACACCAACAAGTCTCTTCCTTTTCAAAGAGCAGTCACAATGCTGCTTGCTTCTGTGCATGAACAAGAACTCTGGAGTCTGACACATCTCTACTGAAGGGAGTGGTGACTCAAGAATTTTAAAAATACAGTACAGCCCACTTCTCATTTCACAGGTTTGGTAGAGTCTAACTGGGAGTTAAAGGCACTGCTGACAGCATTACTTGGGTGATGAGTGACTGCCTTGGAACTTGAGCTGTATGTGTGTTGATGTACGCTAATCCATATTGTGAGCTGTCCCCCAGGGTGATGTGGACCCATGCAATGGGATGGCTCATGGTTTGTGTGTCTTTTTGTTCAGAAGAGAGCCTTGTTTGACTCTCCTTCAGCCAGCTCTGAGCCTAGCAAATCTTGGATGACAGCAGAAGAGAGTGGAGAGGAAACTGGACTGTGAACAATCACCATTTCCCAAGGTCCTTCTCTACAGGGACATGGAAATTCCTTTATCACAAGACTCTAGGGCCTCACCTCAGATGTCAGCAAACCATCCAAAATATGGCTGCAGCACTCATGCTCTGCAAAGCCTGTATTTTAAAATGAAGTAGGAGTTATCAAGCCATAAATTTCCCTATGAAATGATGGCAATGCTAATTACTCCTTCACTGTAGGTAGAAACTGTTTCCTCCCCCCGCCTTCCTTTGCTGTGACAAAGCCTTGATTACATCAGAGCTGCATGAATGCAGTCTTATGGCTCTGCTTCAGCCCTCTCCGAGAAGTTTTTCCATGATTGTTCTCATTTGTGGTAGTTATGCCTTTGCCCAGTGATCAATAGAGTCACTCTCATGGGCTGTATTGCCTTCTAGGGAGATTAAAACTGTGGATCTAGGTGCTGTGTGTCCAGTTTGAGGTCCCTGTTTACTGCTTTGTGCTTCAGCACTGCCTTTATTTATCTCTTTCTATCCAGGAGTCTTGCAGTGGTTCAGAGCTGTTAATCATATGGAGCTACTAGAGAGAGTCCAGTGAAGGGCCACGGAGAAGATCAAGGAACTGGAACATCTCACCAGTGAGGAGAAACTGAGAAAGCTGGAACTGTTCAGCCTGGAGAACAGTAAGATTAGGGGAGAGCACATCAATATATACAAATATCTGAAGGGAAGGTGTTAAGAGGTCAGAGCCAGACTCTTTCTAGTGATGCCTAGTGACAGGAGAAGAGGCAGTGGATGCAAACTGAATCACAGGAGTGTTTCTCCTGAGCAGTAGCAAAGATGATGGTTTTTTTCCTGTGAGGGTAACTGAGCATTGGCAGATGTTGCCCAGAGAGATGGTAGAGTCTCCATCCTTGGATATATTCAAAAAAAGCCACCTGGACGGGACAACCTGCTCTAGGTGGCTCTGCTTGAGCAGGCAGGACTTGGACTGAACGACCTTCAGAGTTTATTTCCAACTTCAACCATTCTGTGGTTTTGTAACCAGCATGCTAGGAAACTCTTGTGACCATCCTGGCTTCTCCAATGGGCAGAAAAAGGACTATGCTGTTTTGAAAATGTGTCCCAATAGGAAAGCAAGGGCAGCTTTAATATTCAGCTAGGTGAGACTGAGACCAGCCAGGAAATAGTATGGATCCATGGATCTGCTGAATTTTATCATTCACAGTCACTTCAGACCGTGGCAACCTCTTCAGTGCCTGTGTTGGCTGGATCAGGCTTTTCAATGTTCCTCTCACATGAGTATTTCTGCTGTAATTCCAGAAGTCTAAACATCCTCCAAGGCTTTAAGGACTGTAGTTTATCACAGCATCCTTCATATACATTTTTCTCCATAAATTCACATGTTTTTTTGCATTCCTCCATTGAAAGAGGATGAACACATCTGCTGCAGTAAGTGTAACTGTCACAAACACTGAGCCTACCTCATTGAAAGAATTCTGTGGTCTTTTTTGAGCAAGCCCAGATGTAGTTGCAAACATGTACAAACATTGATACAGAGTGCATTTTTCCAATTAAAAATCCCCCTTTTTCTTTATTGGTCTACTGGTAAGTTATAGTATCTATCATGCATGCTGTCATCAGAGATGCGCTATGAGTCTACCTTCCATGTTCAGTCCTTTTTCTTAAAAGCCTATCTGAAGGTGACTTCTGTAGAGCATCCTGTAAAATATTTCTAATGCACCTCTGATTCAAGGTGATACTATAGTGCTTGTTGCAACTTTTCACTGTTGTTTCTACCAAAAGTAACTTAGTCCTTTTCCCTGCCAGTAAGGGGGCCTCTAGCAGTTTCCACAGCTTTTAAATATGTAGGAACTTCCTGAGGATTACTTCAAGTTACTAGTTATTTATCACGAAGATTCCTCTCATTCCTGACAAAACACCTATAACGAAATTCTCACTCCTCTTTCTCAAATCTTCCTTGCATGAAAATCTTTAAACATTCTCACACTCTTGTACTATATAAAGGCCCTGTACATCTGCACCCACCTCTTTCTTTTTCTGTTTTAAATCTTTTTAGAACTTAAATGCTCTGTGTTGGAGCTCTTCTAGGACACGATCTTGCACCCATGCAACTGACACGCAACTTCTGCGAGTTTTAAGGATGCAAGAATGATGCAAATAACTGCCAGCTATAGATGCATATTTTAGTGAGAAAAATGTATACAAATCCATAGCTGGATGAGAAACATCTACTCTCTCTGCTGGGGAGGAGAATGTGAAATGAAGGGGCTAAGCAAGATAGCATTGCATACCAGCTTAAAGACCTAGATTTATGGTGCAGTTGCTTCCTCAGAAACATGTACCCAAACACTTATTGTGATGCCCAGTTCTGTAACTCATGTGGTGTTCTCTACTTCTATTCACAAATACTATTTTAGAAACTTGCAATAATGTAGAGGCGATAATGTAAAGAACGGGGTTCCAAAGAAAGGAGGGGTTTCTGTATGGTTTGGGAGTGTACACAAGAGATCGTGCAAGTTCTCTGATGGAGCCTTTATCAGTTGGGACTGAAAGAGGAACTGTGAAGGGTACAAGTATCTTTTAACAGGAAGTTTTGTTTAAGCCTTCAAGTTGTGGTTGGCACGTTACTAAATAACACCCTGTTAGGTCTTTTTTCTCTGATTTCAGTGGTTGCATTGGGAAATGTGTTAAATCTTAGGCAAGTATTTACTTAAGAGGAAATGGGAAATAACCAGCACTTTCTACTAAAAAAGAGGAAGAACTTAGTTCATGTTCTGCTACAAAGAATTTAGCATGTTTTGTTGCTGGTATTGTTCTTAAATGGAAAATGATACATTTCCTTGCAGCCTGTGTGCTAGCAACTTCACAACAATCATATGGCTAAAAAAAAAGAGATCTTGGAATCCTATTTAGAAGTCCCAGTGAGCAGTGCCAGGTGTGGTCTTTGCTTAACATAAACAGCAGTTACTATATGATTATGATGAACATGAAACCTATGGCTATATAAAGTCTACTGAAGTATTTCTAGTCATGGTAATAGCATAGTAGGAGAGAAAACCACACCACGGAACACCCAAGACTGGCTCTTAAATCTCTTTTCCTTGTAACTTCTCTGCTGTTCCACATGAGCAAATAGAGCAACAAAGCCTGTAGCATAACTACTTTCTATCTCATATTGTATGAGGGAGGAACAGGCAATTTTTTGCCTCCTTGTGGAAGGCAAGAAAATTCTGTGTGGAACTATAGTTAAACTGAAGTCAGGTCTAGCCAGATGTTGGAAATATTGACCATATAACAGGGAGAAAGTGACTGCATGATAGTCTTCAGTTGAAAGGGATATCTACTCCTCTGTGCCTTTGTTAGACAGCGTACTTGGCCACTCACAATGTTGTCCTTTCTGCACAGGTATTAGGTCAGATTTAGAGTGTTCTAATATGGTAAATTATGACTCTGCTGACTTGCCTCACATTGGTCTTCAGCTCAATTCTGTGTCCTAAAACATGGGCTAGAATCAAAATTCAACTAATTAAGAAATACCACATTTTCAGTTTGAACCCAAGTCTGAGAAAGTTCACTTCTTTCCCGCTGTGACTTAATTACTAAATAAAACCAGCTACTGAACAAGAGGGTTTGTGTTAAAAAGTGTGTGGCAGAGGTTCTTGCACTAACTTGGGGTTACTTCTAAATGATTATATATAGTATTATTTAAACAACCAGCTATGGTTTTATATCATAATGCACTTCAATTAGTAGAAACAATCACCTGTCGGTTTAAGATTAAGGGACTTGGAAATCCCAGGAGATTTTGATGTTGTGGCTTAGTGCATGAATAGCAGTTTGTGCTCAGCTCATGAGAGACTCCTTAATGTATTCTCTAAAGGATGTTATTTAGTACTTTGTCAGAATAAGGTAGTTTTTTTCAATAGGTCTCCGGGTGTTTTTTGCCCCCTGGTAGTTCAATACACAACTGAAGAAACCTCTGAATTGATTTTTTTTTTTTGTCTATCTGGCTTACAGGATTTGCATAACAGGTTGCTCATGCAGCATTTCTCTGTTATTTTTTGTGATACTTCTATGCTGTGTGAAATATCTTAGCAATTTTCCAGGGCCTGTCTTAGCAATAGTGCATGGTCTTCAAACTTATAGCCTTTGCACTATTAGGATTGAGGCGCAAGTAAATGGAATGAAAGCAGAGCTTTTGAAACTGACTGGTACTCTAACATCTCTGAAACTTCCCTGCAGCTTTACCTGTTTATTTTAAAATCAGTCTGAGAAATATTCATCATGTAAGATGGATTTCAAAACAACCATTTAAGATGCATGGATATTACCATGCAGAGGCATGACCATTGTTGTTCTGGCCATAGCCTGGCTAGCCTTGCACTACCTGGCTTGGGTTGAGGTACCCAGACTCACTTAGGACCAAAGATGTCTGCTTTCTGGGGGCAGCTGATTACAGCCACTGTAAACCAACTAGTGCAAATCTGCATCAGCTGGCAATTTGACTGACATGAACTGAAATCATCTGACTGCCATGTAGACATGTGTTGAGCAGAAACAGGAGGCAAACCATAGATGGTATTAAATAGAATCTTGTTCCAAATATCCTTATTCAAGCATAATTTCTCTTAAAGTGAGTTAGGAACTGCTATTAAGGACAGGAAGTGTTACTTGCTTAATAGTGAAGAACATGTTCAGAATGGCTTGTTTGCTTGCTCAACCATTTCTTTTACAGAACTGGCCTTTATTTTTGTCATACTTCTTGCTCACATGTCAACCACATGGCTATAAATAGGAATTATGAACCTCTCTGCTGTTGAATTGAGGTCACATTACCACAGTTATTTTTTATGGACTGGAAATCCCATGTGCATGTAATATTCTGTGATTAAAAGAAAAACAAGCAAACAGGTTAGGGGAAAAAGCAGGCTTTGAAATTAAAACATCTCTGTCCTACTGTGTTTCTGTCATCCATTAACATGCTGTTGAAGTAAACAGAACATTATGATGTATTGGTGTGTTCAACAGCACAGTGGGTGCACCCTGCTTGGAGTTTTCAGTAGCCATCAAACACTTAGAGTGCTATCTGAATTACCTCCTTTCTTCTTTCCACAGAAAATAAGATTGGAATGACCCGGCTCACAAATCGTCTCTGAGTAGGTTAAGATGGTCTTCCCATTCATGATCAGGTTAGCCTTGAGGTATAGTTCCTTAATGCTGTGTCCTACACACAAACCAGAAGGAAAGCTCAGAGAAAGTGCTCGTATAAACAGGTTTATTTTTTAAAATAATTCCATTTCCCCCCTGCTGTCTAAGCTGTTGAATGTTAATATTTTCTCTTCACTGAGAACTGATACATAGAAACCCATGCTTCAGGAATAGGTCTGTAAGTCCTTTAAGGTATGTAAGATAGAGGACATAACAGCGTATATCTTTATTGTTAAATAAACTATTCCCATGACCATACTCTGGCTCTGAGGCCAACTGACATAGTAAAACTTGTGTCCATACAGCTAAACATTCTTTCCTGCTGTCTCTAGAAAGGCACCATCTCTAATGGGGCTCTGGGAGGAGCCTGTAACCTATAGCTGCTGCCCAGGAAAAGAGCAGCTGGCCCAAGCCAAACCTGTGCCAGGAACCAGCATAGCAGCTTGGCAATGCTGGAAGGTTGCCTGCTTGTACCTGTCTTGCTAACATACGTAAAGCCGGTGGGGCTACTGGATTTAGGGAGGTCTTGTATTCTGAGCTGTTGGAGAAGTATTTCCAAATGCCTGTAATGTGATTTTGCAGACTTGTTTAACTTTGCAGCCACCTGGAAACTGATGCTCCCCAGGCAAAAGGGCAGAATGTCTCACAGGAGGGAAACATTTGCATGCAAGGAAGCATTCCCAACTGCTAAAAGGCACTTGACACATATATATTTTCAGCACCAGGAGCATACAGCAGTGCTCTCACATCTATGCTCTGGTAGAAGAGGCTCTAGGTGAGCTTAAATAACAAGGTTGTAAGAAGGTGGCCCTCCTATGCAAGGGTCACAAAGCATGCTATAGCTAATATTAACTTGTGCACCCAGATCATTAGCTCAAGTGCAGTTCTGCCTTTGACCTTTTGTTGCTGGTCGGTCAAGTATAATAATTAAGAAGGGTATAGTTTCAGCCAGTACAGGTGGTGAGCTGATGACATGACTGTGTTGCCTCATGCTAGCACTTCCTCAGCACTCCTCAGCATCCTTCTCTGTGTGCCCAGGAGGGGCAGAGAGATATGCCCACCTTCAGTCTCCTGCCTGCAAGGGTCAGGCTTGGCAATGTGACAGGCGCTGCTGAGGCTGACACAAATGTGGGTGCCACAGCTGTCTCATTCAACAAGACTCTCCCCAGAAGACTTAGCTGTGAAGAAAAGCTCTAGAGCAGCCCCCATCTTGGCTATCAATATGTATAAATGAAGAGCAGGAGAGGAACAGGAGCTTGAGGGATCATTTGTCCTACTTAGTGTGACGTATATGGTCTGAACTGATAACAGAACTGACATTTCTGTATCCCTATACAGGTTTTGAAATTTCTTAGAAATGAAGCCCATTCATATTTTATAGGAGGTTGTCACCTTTGCTTACTTCTTAATACCAGGACTCATATGAATTACCTGTTTATGACATAAGAACATAGCAATTCACTTACTTAAGACAATTGCACTTCTGATGTTAAAGGTGCGGGTCATGACATCAGGACAATGGTCAATGCTCAAAGCAAAATCTTGCTGAGGATCTGTTTGGAGACAGAAAGAAGTGGGTAACAAGTATTTTTAATACACATATTGTGTAGAATAAAACAATAAAACACAGAAGAGTTAAAAAACAGATTACATATTCTTTAGAAATTCTTCAAGATGTGCTCAAAGCTCCCATACTCTTCATTTAAGGGCTGCTCCTGTCCTTCCTGCCACATCAATAAGAAGCACATTTGGATAATAGCCTATTTGTGGCTAAAACCTACTGTGGGGGAAAGTGAGCCAAGTTCAGGGGAAGTAAGCTCCCCACAGTGGTGAGTAGTCAATGCTCTTTCAACAGTGAAGATTTAGCACAGCTGTTCTTTCCAGGCTATGTACATTGCTATTCCTTCCTGAGCAAAGATGAGCAATTGGTTGCGAGATGATATTTTTTAATTAATTTGTATGACAAGATGTCTAAGTGAAGCTGATTGGGAAACTGAACCCTGAATTGGGATGAAAAGACCAAAAATGAAAAGAAAACTGTATGGCTGAGATCCTGCAGTATTTCATCCTGCATCCATCATCATGTGGTGTTTCTAACCCAGGAAATGTTCTTTGTTTCTCTGTGTTTCTCTCTGGTAGACTTTAGCAGAGCTGGGGTCGAAGGAAGCCCTACAGCTAATGACTAACATGAACACGGCTCTTACCAGTTCTTGCAGTACCTCTTTCTCTACATGAAGCTCCAAAACTCTCGTACAAACATAATTCCTTTCTCCACACTTTCACTTTCTTCCTTGCTGGCCTCTGTGAGACTCTATGCTAAGCCTAAAGGCTTGCCAACATATCACACTCTGGTGACAGCCGACAGCAACAACTGACAGTTCAGCAGCTACAACCAACAGCACGTGCAAGGGTTTTCCAGAACTGTGGCTGGAGGTGAAAAATGTAGCCAGTTTGGAAGCATATGATCTTGAACCTCAGGTCTTATTTTAGGCATAGGTTTGTCCCTCATGGTGGCTTTCCAGCCAGCCTATGCATCCAGCTTCCTCCTCTGTGGAAATCAGAGGCTGCAGCATATGCAGAAGCAGTTGTAGGCTCCTTGGTTTACATAGAGCTGCTGGTGACAAAATACAGACTTCAGAATTGAATTCTTATCTAAATTAACATTGCTTGAGGTAATGTTCTCACTGAATCGAAAATAATGTGTTGGGAGAATTTTCCTTTCATGCTGTGGCTGAGATGGTATCTCCATAGTCTGAACCTGTTTTTGCAGCAGTGCCCCACAGCTGTAGCAAATGTTGAGGACCAAGTCTGGGTAACCAAAGCCTGATTGTATAGAGGGGAGTAGGAGATGAATGAAATTGCTGGGAGAAGCTGGTGGTTCTGCAAGCACATGGATTGTCAATGTGGTCCAAAAGGAGCTCCTGAGTCCTAAGTACTGGTACGTTAAAATAACTGTTTAAAGGAGAGAGATGAAAGTCACTGGTATTTCCCACATCTCTATGTCCCTGTGCTTATTTTTGTCCTCCACACATTAAAGCAGTCTCTGCAATTGCATGATCTGCTTGGGACAAACAGTTTGTGCCTGGAGTTATTTATCAGCTCAAGTATGACAAGAGTCAGAGGGTTTTCTTTCCTCTTTTACCGTATTCCTGTCAGTTCTTGATTTGTTACTGCAGCTTCAGAAGCTGTTGCAAACAGGTAACTTCTCTCCAGGACCGTTAATGCCTGCTTCCCCTCTGGTCTTTACCATCTCTCGGGGTTTGGTTTCCGCTTTCCTCTGGGCTTTTGCAAGGGCCACTCTCATTTCTATTTTCTGTGTGGTGTGATGATAACCTTCAGGAAGAAGTTGCTCAGATTCACAGCATCTTTGGCATTGATGCCTACAGACAGTGCTGGTTGTCAAACGACTAAAATTTTCACCTCTAATGTCCAGAGGGAGCTACGGTCAAAAATGGTACTGCAACATATACAATACTCCTTTCTCAAAGAGACTAGACTGTGCTTTAGTCAACTGATTAAATCAAGGTATTAGGGCTTTGAACTTTTAGTTCAAAATGCCTTATCAATAACTGTTTGGATGGTAAGGGAATGTTCATGTTCAGTGAACCTGACTTCAGGGTTGTTTTAGTTTGAATGTGTCATGCCTGTGTGGTTTTTTGCTCTGGTTTGAGCTCTTTTGCCAGATGGTATATTTCACAGTGTGTTGTAGCCATGGGTATCTTCTACTGCACTGCTAGTGATGCAGCATAGAACTCTGGAGAACCGTTATCTGGTCCCCAGGCATGAAGACAGTGGAAGTACTTACATGAGAAATTCCACACAATTTATGAATTAGAGCACTTGGATTTTCTGTTGTTACTCTGTTGCTGAAAAATGTGAACTTTTCTACTGGCACTCAATTAATTTTCTGACATGTGGAAATTCAGGCTATGACTTCGCAATCCAGCATCTTAGATATTGGACTGTGCATGAGGACCTTCTGCTGAAATCAATTCAAAGGATGACTGTGTTGCTAAAGCTATGGTGCTAGGAAGTCTGGAATCCAAGACGTGTAGGCAGAAAGGTTGCTGCTGAAAGGAGATTAAAGAAAATAGTTTTAATCATTTGATAAATGAGGATGCCTGTGAATTTAGCTGTGCTCTTTGAACTATGGTATCATGCCATGTCCCTCTTTCTTTACACATTGAGGAATCCCTTGCGTGGCAAAGGCAATTTGAGGCAATTGCCATTTTTGTATTCATCTCAGATGCACAACTGTGAGTCACTGTATGTCTCTTGTGGAGGTTTAATACTTATTCTTCCTTGTTTGCCTTAATCTGAAGTGAGCTGGTTAGACCAAAAAAATACATGTTATGTCTTTCACATGTGCACAGCAATAACATTTACCATCAAATCTCTAAAATACATGGGGCTGCCCTTCAGCCTTCCACTTTCCTGCAACATTTGATAGTGCACAGTACTGTATGTTCCCAGACTTCCCTCCACCTACACCCTTCAATCTGCTCCCTCTTCCATAATTAAAACTAGAAACTCTTAAACTGGTTGCTGAGTAGTTCCTTTATAGTTCAGCTTTGATATGTTACCTATACTTAAAACATTGCTGGAGATTTAGCAAACACATTGAGGTTTATCAGTGAAAATCTGCTTATTGGTGAGGAAAAGGTCATGTTTTTTGTGTCTCTGCGTATCTACATGAGAAGGGCTTGGGCTGCAACGTATTTGCAACTAGCATGAATGTGCTAGGGCGCAGGATTTTGTCCGAAGTTTCTCTCTAGGCATTTCTAAATCTTTCAGGCAGCTTCCCTGAGAAAGATGCAAGTCTTTGGCTTTTGTAAACAATCAATGCACTACAAGATACCTTAGGCCACTTATTTGAACTTGACGCTGTGTCTAGTGCTGAGCTCTCATCTGTATCTAGCGCTGAATGTACAGCTCTTGCTGAAGACTGGTTTCTGTAGCACAATCCTGCTTTATGAGAGGTAAATTTGGCATGTACCTGGCATCTTGCCACTGATCATATCTTATGTGGCATGGTGTCAGCTGACCCCATGCATCCTATCTCCCATTTCACCCTTACCCAAGTACCCACTAGAGATCCATTGATATATTGGCTTGGTGTGTGGTTTTCCTTGTATATGACCTGTAGTGGCACCATAGTGCAAGATTTCAAGGTGTTCACAGCAATGAATTTGGCTGTTTTTTTTCTAGAAGACTGAGCAGATGTGTAGAACAGCCTAAAAGATCAAAGAGTTCATTACTTTTTCTTCCCAGAGTGTATTTTCCTGCTCTTGTTCTAGGTAGAAGGTTAATTGGTAAATTAGCTTGGACACATTCACAGTGGTGTATCTATATGACTCTCCTGGCTGCAAGCCTTGTACCTGTGATGGAGATAATAACCCCAGCAACAGGGACAACAGAAGGGAACACACTTTCATGCCTCTGTTCGTGCAATTGTGGGGCCACCAGCTTATACTCCTGCTGAACACGGGTGTGCGCCAAGCCACAAGGATGTGAGCTGGTGCTGCCGTTACCTCCCATGTGTCTGTTCAGCCTCCTGTGCTCTGTGAGGTGATCCCCAGCAGAAAGATGAAACAGACAGCTGAGAAAGATAATGTGCTATCCAGCTATGGCTATGTCCCTCAGAGTCTGAGCTGCTAGATGACTAACTGGGCAAAATGCGTGGCCAGATGGGAAGCACCTGTTCCAGAAATTTTCCTGGGCTGTTATTGTACAATAGCCTCTGTCTTTTATTCTTCTCTCTCCCTCCCCCCATCTTGTTAACTACCTTCTGCAGGCTTTACTGTCATCTGAATCTACACTAAAATCACATTGTTTCCCAATGAGCATGAAAATTGGTGTTACAAGTGAATAAGAGCAAGAAGCAAGCAAGCTTTGCTTCTAAGAGTCCACATCTGTAAGTTTTGCAGTGGTGAGAAGGCTATTGGTAAGCTACTGGTGTTTCAGTATAATCCATTTTAGGATCAGATAGGCCACATCATCAAAAGGCAGAGCTGCGCTTTGCTAGGGTCATACAAGGACAGATTGGTGCTAGAGGAGCTGGGAATTAGCACAAGGAAGAAACATATTTAGTAATTGCCCAACAGTGCTCACCTTCAAAGTTCTTAATAAAAAGAAATAATTAGTCCTTATAACATTCAAGGTGATGAAAGGAAAAGGAAAGAATGAGGAACTGTTTGAGATCTCAGACTTTATGTATTCACTCAACATTTTCCCTTTAATGTCTATTTAAATTAATTAACCTGAATGCTCAAGGTTATATTTGACACTGGAATCTACTTATAAGGTACTGAAGAAGAAGCATCAGCTGAATTAGCAGCTCTGCAGTTGCACCTAGATTTCGCTAAGCACCCTCAGTTTAATGAACTTCCCTTTAGGCATGCCTTCCTTATGCCACTGCCATGTCCAGACATGGCTGGGAGAAGCAGACTTACCCTCTGTTCAGAGGGGAGAACTAAAAATTACAAGAGTCGTGTTAGCTGTGGCTAGTTTATCATGAAGAGGTTTCATCCGCAGATGCTCTTCTCAGACATGACTAGTGCTGGGCTTTTGCCTAGTTTAGACAGGAACTCTGGCCTCCTTTGCAGAAGTCATGGAGTATTTTCTCTCATGTACCTTTCTGGCTTGCTTAGGCAACATGGAAGTGAAGAAACAGGGAGGATTACAGTTCATGTATCCTTAGTGTCCTGGGGGTACAGACTGTGGGAATTCCCCTTTGCAAATAGTACTATTGGCTTATGATCTCAGAGGTCTGCTTAATCCTCAAGCTCTTGTAGGTGGGTAGTGGAGTGAAGAACTAGTTCCTTTATAATAAAACTTTCATGGTTATAGAGGGAACTCTGAAGATTTGGTCTCAATATTATCCATAAGCTAAAAATCCCTGGAACGCTACAGAAAGAAACTTAAAATATAGTTAAGAAAAAGTGTTTATGTAATATTTAAATAATTTCCACTCCTCTCTCAAGAATACTGAATGCTGGTAGTGCAAAGAGTAATTATGTACAGTTTAGTTAGACTGAAGCACAGGCATTACTGGCCTGTGTTTATGGACCTAGTTTTGGAGCAAGGCAATTCCAATGTCTTACAGAATTGGTTTAAATAAAGGATGAAGGCTTTATCTCCTACTATTTCAAATAAAACTCATTGCTCAGTCTTACTGAGGTCTAAATCTGCAAATATTCATAAACAATAGCTCAGAAAAAGGGTAGTCTCTCCAAACCTGTTTCTGGGGCACTGACTGCAATAGTAGTAGCATTTGCGGTTTGAAAATCAGATGTTGATGGTTTGAAAATCAGATGGGATGGAGTGCTCAGCCCATGAGCAAAGGGCTTGAATTGTGTCAGATGGAGAAGAGAGGCAGAGATTTGCCTAGTGCCAAGCAGAGGTCACTTAGATGCTACCTGTGGCCACAGAGCTGCTGGTGGCCTGGGCAAGGAGCTGTCTGGTATGATGAGCTGGAGGGAAGCTCCTGCATAAATGGCAAGTGTGAGGAGCATTCTGCAGCTGGAGGGCTGTGGGGATGAGGGTGTCACCAGTGTGCATAAAGCAGCCTTGCCAAAGACTTGACCTGAGTCCCCCTGCCTTTTCCTGTCAGAACCACCATCCTTGACAGCAGGCTTGTTAGAGCTATTTGACAGGGCTCAAGGGGAGGCCCAGTGTCTGAAGGTTCATGGAGATTTTCCTTCCTTTTCCCAGTGGCAGTATTTAAAAAATGGGGTTTCTGTTCTTTGTTTGGTATGACACAGCTTTGTCTAAACCTGTTTGAGAAGACAAAACTGAAAGATGCCAGCTTTGAGAGATAGCACGTACAGATCTGCATTTGTATTTGAGAATCCAAATTTGTCCTAGTTAGCTTGAGAGAGAAAGGGAGGCAGAGCAGGCTTCAGCTACAGCAGTATAACAAGAAAATGCTGCATTTATTTGGGCCCAGTAGGGAATGTATTAAAGAGAGAAAGTCTTTGTTCTTCTGTTCTGTTGGTGCGAAAACACCATGCGCTGCACAAGTAAGATGTGTACGGTAACTGCCTGTATTCCTAATCAGATCTGTCTTTTCTCTCTACATGTGGGTTTTTTTAACATTCTTTATACTGCTCTACTTGAAACAGAGAAATCTGGACATCGGTGCTTGCCAGTATGACTGGGGATTCACAACAGACTTGCAGACTTGTTTCAGAAATAGAAACAAACATTACTAGAAGCTGCCCTGCTGTTAGACACATGCCATGCTCTGGGACAGCGGGCTTTACTGCTGATTATACAGAACAGTAATCAGCAGTATATAAATGGGCTAAATGTTCCCATTTTCCCAGGATGAGTTGAAATCCACCACAGGAGCATGGCAGTAAGCTATAATTAGAATGGCATGCTTTCTCTGCTCAGGAAACTAGCTGGGTTCCCGCCTGCCCGATCACCACTGGATCATTTGATAGGAGCCATCTATCTTCAGGTGAAGAGGGAACTGGTGCATTGAATTAATTTCTGGTAGCTTTTGGGGTCCTAGACTTTGGCAACTGGAAGGTCTAAAAATTTGGGACAGGTCACAGGTTTTGTATTTGATACATGGTGATTCTGTATGGGATATTTAGGTATCTTGTCCCTAATGGCCACTGTTCCTGCCTAGTTTTAGGTTGCCACAAGCCTCCTTGAAGTTGGTGCAAGGACACCTAAGCACAATAATGCTTAGGTCCGTTTTGTATTTTTCTGGGTATATTATTTTGTCTTAGATTATTCTGGATATTTTTCCTGATAGAAGTTAAATTACTGTGAGAACCCGATCTGCTTCTGTTTGCTTTGTTAAACTGTAAGCATTGTTGGTTTCAGAACTATTTTGAGGCCTTGATAACAGCTTTATAAGAGATGGTGTGGCAATGCCAAGAGAGTCTAGCAATGCTTCATATGGTTACAGAGAAAGCTTTACGTGGGGGCACTTTGGAACAACTATGGTTTTTTCTTGCTCCTGACTTGCTGCAGTGAATGTGCCTTTTGATAATATCAACTTTATGTAATACAGGAAGATAATCTCAAATTTTCATCATACTGTTACCATAGCTGTTACTCACCCATTTAGTATATTAGACCTCTCCCTCCACAGAAACTCAAATCTAGCATGCAGTGATGAATGGAAGTTCTGCCTTGACCACAGTACTTCTTTACTGTAATGCAATATACAGTTTTCTAGGTAGGTCTCTCCTATTTGTTTCTGAAGGGGAGAACACCTTTTCCTATGGCTTGCTTCGCGAGCTGTTACCCTTCCTGCTTGTGACTCCTTAGTGACTCAGTGGCTACAACATCCAAAGACTTGGCAGAAGTCAGTAGGTGGAAAGTGTGTCTGCTAGTTTAGATTTAGCAGCTGGAGCCGCCACACACAAACAAGCTGCTTTTGTGGTCTATGATGCAGGATCTTCATTGACTTGGTGAACAAATAGATACTGTGAAGAAACTTCTGCGAACTAAATTGGATGGGAAAATTTAAAGCAAGGTGGGAAAAATTCAGCTGAGGTTAATTCTCTCCACTACTTGTCTCAGTGAATGCATTAATATTGATTTTGCTAAATGGTTCAAAGTCTAGATGTTGAATATAATGTTTTTGCTAGAGTACCTCGGAGGTATAAAATGATTTCCTACTCCTCTTTACCATTTACATTTTAAAACTTACTAAATACTCTCCACTGTATGAAAGAAGAGGTGAGATTAATTCAGAACCACCTTAAGAGGTTAGATAGGAAAAGATTTAATCCTCTCTAATGAAGTGGGGAATGAAACAGATAAGGTTAGTTTTAATTCATGGAGGGACCAAGGCTTGAAAAGACGACTTGTAGGTGTGCTCATATCTATGCTACCTTGGTTCTGGTGATAGCTTCAGTTTCTCAGGATCCGGCACCAGAAATATACATGTCAACATCCGACCTTTCCCCTGGAAATAAGTAAGCTATACCAGATGAGTATAGCAGCAAGGCTGTGACACTAAGATAGCTTGGACAGAACAAAAAAAAAAAACAAACAAAAAATGTTTTCAAGTGAGATTCTTAAGTTCTTTGATTGCTTGCCCATTAGCGATCTATGCAACAAAAGATCAGAGGGGAGTTGGTGTCATGTGGCTTTAAATAATTTAGAAGCAGAAGCAATTGCTGGAGACTGCTTGAGGGAAATAAATAAATAAGTCCAGAGGAGCATCTGGTTCAATCTGTCTGCCAAAAAAAAAGGGAAGACTAATGGAAAAAAGAACCTTCTTTTCCTAAGAGTCTAGAAGAACATTTGTTCAGAAGATGCATAAGGTGAGAATATTTTTGCAGAATTTTCTTTGCCAGCTGAAGCTACTGGATTACTTATACCCTTTAACTAAAGGATGTAAACATGTGGCCAGGGAGGAAAAAGGATTATTAGAATTAGTTGAAACAAAACCCAAAGAGATGTGCTGTAAAATTAGTGCTACAGTGATGACAGTTTAACAGGTTTGTTTAGAAGTTGTTATTGCTGATTGAGCAGGGATGGGTGCTGCAGCTCTATTTTTGGAAAAGGAAAAAGAGGATGTTAAGAGAAATAGTAAAATTTGATCTCTCACTATGTAAGAGAAAAGATATGATGGGCTGAGTGCGTGAGGAAGACCCTAGCAAGACTGAAACTATTCAGCATGGACAGAGAAATCATCACAAAGTGGTAATCATAGAATCACTAGGTTGGAAAAGACCTCTTGCATCATCTAGTCCAACCATTCCTATCTGCCACTAAACCATGTCCCTGAGCACTTCATCTACCCATCTTTTAAATACCTTCAGGGACGGTGATTCAAATACCTCCCTGGGCAGCCTGTTCCAGTGCCTGATAACCCTTTCTGTGAAAAACTTTTTCCTGATATCCAGTCTGAACCTCCTCTGGCGCAGCTTGAGACCATTCCCTCCTGTCCTATTACCTGTCAACTGAGAGAAGAAGCCAGCACCCTCCTCTCTACAACCTCCTTTCAGAGAGCAATAAGGTCTCCCCTCAGCCTCCTCTTCTCAAGTCTAAACAGCCTCAGCTCCCTCAGCCACTCCTCATAAGACTTGTTCTCCAGCCCCTTCACCAGCTTCATTGCTCTTCTCTAAACTCAGTCCAGAGCCTCAACATCCTTCTTGTGGTGAGGGGCTCAGAACTGAACATAGGATTTGAGGTGCGGTCTCACCACTATAGGGGCAGAGTAACCTCCCTGGACCTGCTGGTCACGCTGTTTCTGACACAAGCCAAGATGCCATTGGCCTTCTTGGCCACCTGGGCACACTGCTGGCTCATGTTCAGTCGCTGTCAACCAACACCCCCAGGTCCTTCTCCTCCTGGCAGCTTTCCAGCCAGCCTTCTCCTAGTCTGTAGCACTGCACAGGGTTGTGCCTCAAGTGTAGGACTCAGCACTACTTGAAAAGACCAGGTTCTACACCTGAGTAACCCTGTTGACTTCAAGGGGACATTTTCACAGAGATACAAATCTGAACTTGCAAGTTTAAAGAAAAGCCATATGAATGAAAGTTTATCTGCAAATGCAATTTAATGCAAGCTTTTTCTGAAGTGGGCAGCGCTGCTCTCTTCTACTGTACCAATGTTGGGCAAAAAAAAAAAAACCTTTATAGAAAAGTTGAAACATGACATAGAGCAATACAAGCAGTCATGGAGCTCAGTGGACGTAAGTTCGGTATGACTTTGCTCAATTTAGGAAGAGGCACTGTCATGTAAAAATAAGTATCTAGATGACCAAAGGGCCCTGCTTCTTTATCTAGCAGAAGACATTAATTAAAGCAAATGTTTATGTGTATCCCTAAATATGTTTTATTATTTTTAGATCTGTAGACATACAGGTATAAAACATGTGAAGAAGGGTGTAGCCAGGTTGAAATAAATAGTGATCGGCTGCTGCTTCTCCTGAATTTTCAGTTAATGGTTATTGACCTTGCCTCAGGTGAAAAAAAGAAGAAAAATCAAACAGTCAAACATGAATTGGGAAATGTGTTTGTTGGTGTTAGTAAAAAAATCCCATATGTTCTGAACAGTGTTTCATAAAGCCTAGGGAATATCTCTCAAGAAGTCATCTTCAAATACTACTACTTAGACTCTCCTGAAGATCTTGCTGAAATTCCCTGTTAGTTGTTTACTCTGGTGCACAGAATGCAAAGTCTTTAATGGTTGATGCTCTTCAGGCCCTTTCTAAGAACGATCTGCCTTACCAGTAACCTTTTCTGCACTGTGAAGAAATCTACAGTTTCAGACAGCAGGCAGCTCTGAAGTCTCCCAGGTCCTAATCTAAACATAGAGCTTTATTAATCGTAAAGCATACTGGTCTGGGTTTGCTGGCTGAAGCAAAACCAGGCATTCTGAAACCATTCAATGATTCTATGAAATACTGATTTGTTGATGTAGACCCAAGTAACATTTCAAGAAAGAGCTGTAAAAATAGTTGGAAAATGTTTTTAATGCATTTACAGCAGCCATCACCTGCTTTATCCTGTGAAGAGAACTCCATTTGAATACTACATTGTAAAAATGGTTTCATGGCTAATTAAGACGAACAGGCTTGCGTTAATGGTCTGGAAGCAGGTGCTGGTAGAGGTGTTGAAGAACTGTATTTTGTAGACTCTCTGCATTGCAATTGCACTTTAAGGTGGGTGACTGACACTCAAATAGCACTGGAATCTGCTCGGGGCACTTTGCTGCCATTGCCTTCCCACCTTTCCTTTCCCAGACAATTGCCTTTTAAAATGTAGCTGGAAAGATAAAAAATGTTATTACTGTAAAAATTGCTGTGAAATTAAAAGGGATAGGAATCAGCCATTTGTGTAGCAGGTTCTTTTCATGTTTCTGCATAGACTTGCCAATTATGGTTCTCTTTTTCTCAGTTAGAGATATTAACCTGTGCTGCTTTTATCTCAGGATTCCTGCCCAGCTTTCTAAAGTGAGTTGTGGTCATTTGCGATCTTCCTTCATTTTTGTCACTCGTTCTTGGGAGGAACAGTGGCGATGATGGGAAATGTCTTGCTATTTATAGATTGTCTCGGTGTTATGTCTGTTGTGGTTACATAGAGAAGGCAGCACACTGCCTATGTACTTTACCTTTAGACCACCCATCTCTCAGCCTGAGTTTCTTGCTATAGACTTGCTGTTGAAAATTTTTTTTATCCAATTTCTTTTAAATTAATTATTTTTACTAGTGCATGTTATTGATCAATGGGGTTTTGTCCAGCCATTTTTTATTTTATTTTTGGTACATCCCTGGGGGTCCTGTTTGCTGAACATTTAGTCTGACAAGTCTGCGTGGGAATGGGGATCCTTTTAAAGGACCCAGAACATGGAGTGAATCTGGGGGCTTGATGCATGCCTGTATCTTATGTGCTATAGGGGCAGGATGCAACTTGAGCAAATGCTTGCAACAGGGAATTGGGACTTGCTGTGTTTTCTCTGCCTGTCTTCAGTTATCCACTTAAGCTTCTCTGCTACTTTTATCACAGTTTATATTAGCTTATATTTTTTACTTCAGTCAGATTTTTGCGGCATTATAGGAGAGAATCTGATAAACTGCAAGGTGAAAATGAACACTTAGCTCATTTTTAAGTGCTCAGACTGAACTCTATTAATCTGTTGATAGAGGGCATTCAGCTCCAGAAATAAAATCGTGAAGTACTTTTTGCTAAACTTCTCTCAGCTTCCTTAAATTTAACTTGATTCAACCCTGATTCACTGAGCTTATAGTAACAGAAATAAAGGTGAAATCCAGACCTTCTAGAGGCCAACAGGGAATCCTTTACCCAAGATTTCATACAGGATACCTCACAGTGGAAACTGTATCCCCAAAATATGTCATCCTCTGGCATGTTCAGTGGAGCAGAATGTAGTACGAGGATTTCTCAGGCTGGAGGGACATGAGGGACAGTCTTCACCTGAAACAGCTAAAAAGTATAGGCAATTGCCTAGCATTGCCTCTGTGCTCGCTGTCATTGCAAAGATGTCATGAGAAGGTTTGTTGGGAAAAGGTCTTGTCAAACCTAGGCACTAACATGTCTGTTCCCTCCTGTGGTTAGAACGATTGGCAGGTCATAGCTAAAGAATGAAGTCATGTCCTACTAATTTACCTGTGGTTTACAGTGTAATGAAGTGGGGACAAATCTGCTCTCCTGAAAGAGTGATCAGCACCTTTGGCACTGTTGTGAGCTTGCCAGTTATCTCAGTAAGAGCAGTGCCTTCTCTGAAAGGAATGAAGACCAGTGTATTCAGATTTATCCTTCCCAGCTGTAGATTTCTGATCCCAGCCCAAACGCTTTGTATTCTTCTGCTTTATGCAAGCTACCAGACAATGATCTGGATCAAAACAGATGGACACAGTGCAACCTGGTTTGATGCTACAGTTGTGGTGACCTCTGGAAGGAGGCAGGGCAGAACACTGTGACAGCAGGTGGGAGTGTTGTTACAACTGAATCTTCTATGCTCTAATGGAATGAGGAATAAGGCTTAAAACAAGGAATCTGATTTAATTCTTGTATTGTTTCCATGTCTGTGTAATCTTCTCATCTCCCATAGCTGTGCCCAGGAAAAAAAAAAACCACTCTCAGTGTTCAGACCTGACCTCTGGCTTCTGCTTCTCAAGCTGTGAATTCCTCCTGAATGAATGTACCTCTTACCTTTCTGTGTGTGTCAAGCCAAAATAAGTGACACAGACCCTCTAAACAAATGCATTTTGTTAGCTAGGCCAGCGGAGTGCATATTAACAAGCAATGCCTGACTGACACGTGCCTAGCAGACAAATTTCATCGTCATGTGCATTGACTTGATCTATAGCCCGTGCCTCTGTGTCAAGGCATCTCATGCTAACTGAGACCTGCTGAGGGAACAGAATTCACTTACACAATGAATCCTTACTAAAATAAAAGTACTACCAAAGCTTGCATTCAATACCTAATGAAATATTTTCCTAATGCAGTTAAAACGTTTATGATATGTGAAGCCTGACTTTAGTCTCTTGGGAGCAGGCTAGTGAAGAATAGCATCACAAATATTTATTTACTTCTCTTGTCCCTCACTGACTTTATTTTAATGGGTGTGCAAAGCCACAGGGGAGAAAAAGCCCCCCAGGAAACCTTTTGTATTAGGATGAATTGGGAAAAACGGAAAAACAAACTCTAGGGTGCTCATTTGCCATGAATCTCTTTTCACATCACGTGTGGAAAATGAATGAGGCGTTTGTGAATGTAATTCCCTTTGTCCCAGTTGTAAAGCAGATCAGCACAATAGGAGAGGTGCAAGGCACCATTCAGTGAATTCATTTTCAGTCATTCCAGTGCTGCTTGCTCCTTTGGTTCTCTACAGATTTAAAGAACAAACAAAACCTATGATCCCTGAGAAATGCCTCTGTTAAATGCTGCTGCTGAAGTTTCCATAAACAGGGTGGCAATGGCAGAGAACACAAATCCTTTCCACTGTCACAGTCATCACCACAGCCTTGCCACAGGTAAGGAAAACAGAAGATCAATGCATTGAAGCGTCTATGTTATCCCAGGGGTAAAAAAGATAAAGATCTAGAGTCTTCTTTGTTTTTAAACTTAACTTCAAGATAAAAATCCTACTCACCTCTTTCATGCTGAACTGGATTT
Organism: Clamator glandarius; assembly: GCA_033459285.1. NCBI lineage: Eukaryota > Metazoa > Chordata > Aves > Cuculiformes > Cuculidae > Clamator > Clamator glandarius. The sequence continues at coordinate 1,472,603 of JAUNZM010000136.1, forward strand.
TTGACAGCTGTTTATTATTCTGAATTAGGTTACATTATTTCCTCTTTATTATCTTTTATCTAAATACAGTTAGATTTGTGTGTGCGTCAACCAAGCCGGATATATCTGAAAGACTAAAAATATTCTAGTTGCAAATCCCAGTGTTGGCTTGGGAGTGTAACCCTTCCAATCATTGCCTGGCTTATAAGTCTCTCTCACTGAATAAGAACAACTTCACTGCCCAGCTGAAAGGAAAATGGAAATTTAAAAAATCTCACCACAGCTTTTGTAATATATTTCCAAGTTGTCCTCTTTGCAGACCGTGTGCACAGGCCATTCTCTGCTGTCGTTGACCTGAAGCAGGACTAAGAAGAGAAGAAGAACATTCGATGTCGTCATGGTGGTGGTTGTAGTTTGCAGGTTTACCTCTCTCTCATTTGCTGACCCTCTGTTCCTTCCTTTTTCCAAGGGAGTTTATGTACTACATTCATGCCTGTAGAAGGGCTAAGTGAGCCAATGAAGCCTTAGTTTACCACAACGTGGTATAAACAAGGGGCTAATCAGAATTGGAGGGTGCTGTTTCCGTGTGCTTAACACTTCTGCTTTCTGTTTCATGTTAGCTTAGTGACAAATAAGTTAATCACACCTATACACTGCATAGCATAGCCCTGCCTTGCTGCCTGCTGGAACAATGCTGTTTAGTTTTTATATAGCTGCCAGTTTCTCCTCTTGAAGTCAAAGCATTTGGGTCAAAACTTCAGACAGGCTTATTTCGTCCCTCTGGCTGCAAAACATTACAATCCAAATTTCCCCATTTTAGCCACACAAAGTCAGAACAAATTTTGCAAGGCTGACAGTTTGGTTTCTACATTCTTAGTAACAAATCTGTCTGCTGAAGGGAAGGAAAGTGTGTCTGATGAGGCTAACAGCAAAAACACAAGCCTTGAAACTTTTAGAAAGTAATCCTCTCTGCTTAACTATGCTAAATACTACATTCATGTTCACTTTGTTCAATGGTTCTTAGGAATGTACTATTTAACAGTATATCCAATCACAGAGACCTAGACTAAATTTTTTTCCTTCTGTCTGGTTCTTTAACAGCCCACTAGTGACACTGTGCACTTATTCATGCTAGATTTTTTTTAAGCTGTGCTTTATGAAAAAAATAATGGCTCTTGCAAATAGCAGGGAATGATCCGTATGGAAAGGAGGGACTGGTATCTCCAGGAAACTTCTTTAATTCAGTTTAAGATCCAGGGCCGGAATAGAACTTCAAACTGCAGTTGCCAAAAAAGTCTTTCCTGGACAGAGCACTAATTGGAAAAAAGCTGCAAGCTAAATTCAGTCCTAAAGCAAATGTCTGCAATAATCTTCTCTGAGCTACAGACAAGGAGAAATTGGCTCTGTAGCATGAGAGAGTTGGATAAAAGATCACATTGACCATTTCTGTCTTTCTTGCTCTGAAGGCTGCAAATATCATTTACTCTGCCACTAAGTAAAGTTGAAGAGGGGAAAGCCTATGTACTTTAGCAAACAGGAGCACACCAAACAAGCCAATTATGAAATAATGCTAAACAATGGTGGTGCTCCTCAGGCAAAATCCTGGCCTGAACAAAGGTAATAAAAGCAATTCTATAGATTAAAGAAGGGGCCAAGAATTTAGCCACAATATATTAAATTTAAAAGCCATCTCAATGTAATCCAAGAGACCTTGCTTTGAATAATGAGGTTCAGGCCTGCTTCATGTTTTTGGATACTATTGTAATAGTAAATTATATGTCCAGGGACAGGGTGGGAATCCAGGCAACTGTCCTCAGGCATGGAATGCGTATGAGTCATGTAAAAAGATCTGGATTACAGATCATTGTGATTTGACTGGGCTTTGGTTGTACCTGGCTGATAGTTGGTGAAAGCAAGGGCAATTGCAAAGAGAGTAGTAAGGAGAGACAATGTCTACCATTACTGTAACACATTTAAGATAGAATAATGTAAAGTAAAATCCCTTTCCCACTAAGTTCTACAAAGACAGTGAAGATCTATTACGAAATATAAATACTTCAGATAAGGACTGTGAGAACGTAACCTCCAGATTCTCTTTTAGGAATGACATCCTCATGGTCCTTCATTTAAAATGTCAGCTTAATGCTCAACAACAATGAACAAAGTAAATCAAATGATGGATCAAATGCTTCAAAGAGAGAACCGCTGGTGATCACTAAATAAACCAAATCAGGCTCAGGACCTCTCCTGAGATGAAAATCGTTGGAAGCTGGGAAAATACATGGAAGAAGTACCATACATAGTTGCCCTGCTCTTACTATCCTCTGCATGCCTACGCGTCCACACTGCTGGTCACAGGTTACTGGATTAAATGGAGGTTTGATCTGGACTAGAAGAGTTTGACATTGGGCTTGTTCTTTACCTCCTCTTCCTTCTGCCCACCTCATCCTTATGGAACAGTGTTGCTGGTGCTTGTGGCTGTCAAAGTGCTGACTCTAAGCAGTCTTTCGTCTTTGCAGAAGCCCTGCGGTAGCTTCTCTGCAGATATCCAGGAGTCTGGGCCTCACCTTGCAGGGATTTCAGTCTAAGCATAAACAGACAACCCAGCGAAGTGGAACAAAACTGAACTTCAAAGATACAAGTCTTCCTGCTTCACTGAAGCCAGGATGGCTGGGGTAGGTCTTCTAATGGAAACCAATTATGACTTTGTAGATGAGCTTAAGAGTTCTGCTACACACAGGCAAATGCCTGCACTGTTTCCCCGTCTGGTGCGTAGACTCTCTTTTGCTCTTTTGAGACAGCTACTTCATCCTGTTTTTTGGCAGTGCTCCTGACACTGACTCAAAATGACAAATCACAACATTTTTTTTGTGGGTATGAGGCTAGAACTTGTGTCTCAAGTAGTTTTAGGGTAGCCAGTGTTCTGAGGGGAAACAGCCATGGTAGCTCATGTTTGGGAAAGCTGCACTGTCACTTCCATTTTGCCCCACCATGTTGCTCTCAGTGGGAAAAGAATTTTACTTTGAGTGGTTCAAGTTTGCAACACGTACTCCAGACATCGTTTCACCATTTCCTTCCCTGTGTAATCCTCGTATCTCCTAGAAAGAGCTTTATTACCAACTCCATCTGTTCTGAGAACTGCTTTCCCTTCAAACAGCCGAAGCCTGTCGGATGAGAAATTACATCTAAATGAAGTGGAATCAGTACTGGCAGTGGCAATTCTGTTTTGGTAGATTGCTTAGCTAGCCAACAAGCATGTTTCTTTATCTGCCTGACTGAAAGTTTTGACCATGGAAATAAGCAGCTCAAAAATGCCTGCAAAGAAAGCTATTTACTTAAAGAGGGGCAGTGGCTTCATATATCTTGAGGACTTCTCATCTTTTTGGATGCTTCTGCAGTATTAAAGAGTGGAAAAGCCTCTTGTTCTTTATAAAGAAGATTGTTTTATCTGTAATATAGTTGGGAAGTTTAAAAGACATAAAGATAGCAGGCTAGTAAGCAGTAAAATCTTGCATCAATGTCTATAACTTCTTGGGATGGCTGATATAACTGTATTAGCAAATCTCAACTCCCACCCTTATTTAGCTTATACCAACAGCCTCTCATATGTATAACTAATAGCTAGTATCAGCTTCTTTGAGAAAGCATAGAGGTAAAGAAGTTTGGCTTGGAGTTTTTTGGGGTTTGAGGGTTTTTTTGTTTTTCCTTGCCATTTTGGGATCCAAGTCTTCCCTTTTAGATTGCAGTCAATATTGAGTCATAACTGATTTAATAGACAGCAACATCTATTGATTAAACAACATAATATTAAGTAGCCTAAATGTAGATATAGTGCTAATAGATACACTATTACCATTAATTTCCTATAGTATAATTTTGCACAGTTACAACCAAATATAAAACTCATTTTTATTCTCAGATCTTATAAATAAGACCTAACTATTTAGTTATAAGTCTGCCACCCTTCCCACCCATAATTCTTGGTGCCAGAACGCAAGCCTATCCCTCTATACTTGGTTCCACTGTGTCTCCCAGACAGAGATGTAATAAAGAGTTGTGCAGGTTGTCTTCCAGGGTTACCTTCAGTGTCGTGGTGGGCTTGGGAACACAGTTAACTTCAGTGCTGTTCGTAGGTGTGTACACTCACACTGTCAGAAGATACCGCCCTCTTTTTTAATCTGATTCTATGTCTTATTCCCCCATTTTTAATGCTGCAGGTCCCATCCTTTTACTCCTGCCTTTACCAGCCCTCTTTCTTTACCCCAGCTCTTTGCAAAGAGGAAATTCACCTCCCTTCCTGCCTTTATTGGTCTCAGTTCTGCTGCACCTGTACTCAGATTTCATGCTTCTAACACCTTTATGTGCTAAAATCCTCAGGCGATGTTTACCTTATTGGCTATTACCAATACAGCTGCCAAGACACAGGCAGCCTCCTAAGACTACATCCCAAAACTCCCCTACAATAATCTCGTTCATATTGGCAAAAATTTTGTTTTGTTCTCTTTATTTCATATGCTCACTAAGTCAAATTATCCTACTTTAGCCTTAATTCCTGTACCTACTTCCAATTAATACAAGGTGTTTTGTATCTGAGGCAGAGCCTGCATACCACAAGCAGCAAAGCTATTTGTTTTCCATGCTCTGTTTTGTGCTCACATGGCATTCTTGCCCTTGAATTGTTTTAATTACTCTCTGAGTTCCCTGCAGAGGTTTAACTAGTCATGAGGTCTGGTGCGCCAGTGGGGCCTCTTGCTCTCATGCGTATGATTGCACCTACACTATGACTTTTGCCAAAAGAGTTATGAGTATGTTGTTTTCCTATGTTCCTAGCCAAATGATGTGTTTGCAAAACATTTTCAAATACAGATTTGGGTTGTGCTTGACCTAATCTTATCAACGGGTTTTCCTCTGAAGAGTTTCTTTTACTTAAGACTGTTTTTCCCCCTCTGTTGTGCAAGTCCAGTATAAAATTAGTCCTAAACCAAATTTAAGGTTTTTCTTTCAGGCCAAAATCTTTTTTTTTTTTTTTCATGCCCTTAGCATCTCTATGTATGCCTGTATCATACAATGAAACATTTCCATGGGGAAAGCTTCACATTAAAAGCTTTACTGAGTTCTTTTCCTTTTTCTTGCAGTTCTCTCTGAACCAAAGATTTCTGCTTCATGTATCTCAGCGTGGGTTTCCTGCTAGTGAAAGATGGTGAGTGAAAGTTTCTCAGCAAATAGATGAGTCTTTTTAGAGGAAATACCTTCACTCTCTATACAAATAAAATTTTCCTACTGTGCTTTTCATAATGTACTTAATATTTTAGTTAAAAAGCAATAAGGCTTAGAAATACAATACAAGCTAATGTGCCATCACCATCCCTTTCCAGATGCATCAGAGACAAGGTGAGTTTGGCCTTCTGAGATTTCTGCAGTGCTGGGGGTGTCTGAAGTTTGGCACTGTCATCAGTTTTCCTGACAGGGTTCTTGCACAACATAAGCCCTCCAGGAGCAGCAATCAGAAGGCTATTGAGACCTCCACAGCATGGGAAAGTTTCTAGGAGCCACCAGCCTTGCTGATGGCCAAGATGGCTGTTCCTGGGTGAGAACCCAGCTCCTGCAATCACCCCTTGTCTCTGCAAGTGCTCCTGGAATAAACTGAGAGCGGAGCCTGAGACTGCTGCAAAGTGACAAAATTTGATGCAAGCAGGACTTGCAGATGGGGCTACTGTTTTGTGCTTTCTCTGAGCTCCGTAAAGGTGAGCTTTGCTGAGCCCTGGCATGGTCTTAGCAGAAGCCCTTTGTGGCTGTCTGGGGTTGAACTGCTGCTCAGGAGTACCTGCGCCTTGTGAAACTCTGGTGTTCTTTGTATATAGCATGAGCCTATGTGGTTTTGTATAGGTTAGGTTTTAATTACTTTGAGACCTTAAATATTGGCACACTATGGTGTTAGCCACCTTGCTAATTTTAATAACTGTTTAAAATTAAACTTTTCATGAAAAGGGAGTAGTCACTGGTATGGAAAAAAGGAAAGAACATTCTCCTTTTTATTATTTATATTAAATGTTCAGAAAACTATCTAAGCTCCTATGCTGTTACAACTTTTCTGGACTCCAGCTGGAGTCTACAACTTGAGACAGACTAAAGGTTCCTGGTTCATCTGCTACCAAGTGAGAGGCTGTGCATTTGCACCAACATACAGAGTTTAGATAAGCATAAAAATGAAGCCTTGTACAGCTTCCTTCTTGTTGCAAACTAACTGTTCCTGGAGGAAACTGTTGGACCGTCATGGAGGGTGAAATTAAGCTCCTGTCATAAAACAAGCATGCTCCTTGGGGCCAGAGAAGGGTCACAAAAATGTATAGAGGGATGCAACACCTCTCCAAATAGGGAAGGCTGAGACAGTTTGGATTGTTCAGACTGGAGAACAGCAGGCTCCAAGGAAATCTTATTGCAGCCTTTTAATACTTATATACTTAATACTTTAATACTCAAAATGCTTATAGCAATAGGACAAGGGGTAATGCTTTTAAACAAAAAGAGGGTAGGTTGAGACTAGGTAAAATGAAGAAATCTTTTACAATGGTGATGGTGAAATGCTGGAATAGATTGCCCAGAGAGGCTGTAGATCCCCATCCCTGGAAACGTTCAAGGTTGCTTAGACTCGGCACTGAGCAACCAGATTTAGCTGAAGATGTTGCTGTGTGTTGAACTAGATGACCTTTAAAAGTCCCCCCAAACATTCTATGATTCTGTGAATACTCCTACATTTTAACTTTTGAGTCCCTACATTTTAATGTCCAGTATTTCAAAGACTTTTATGCAATTTCTGTGCCATGATTATATAGTGTTTTCATATAAAAACCGTAGATTATTTGTTAAAAAAAAACCAACTCATTTACAAAGTGCTGAAAGACAAGATGGAAAGATTCTGGGTTTGGGACTTGTAGGCTTCTATTAGTAGCAGAAGCATGAAAGCATGAAGTTGATGGGTGGTACCCAGGCTAGAGCAGTCATCTGGTTTCCAGCTTTCATTTTTCAGTCTGCTTTTGCTACTCTCAGTTATACTGCTGTGCCAGAGACTCTTCTGTTGTGACACAGACTCTGTGCTCAGCCCCAAGGAAAGAACTAACTTGTCTCCTATATGGCCTCTTCTCTTCAGCACCTTCTTTTGCTTAGGGAAAAAAGCATCAGATACAGAGAAAACATATGATCCTTGTAGGTTTGGAGCAAGAAGGTGGTTAGTATATACTATCCCTCTGCCTTTTGTTTGCGTGCAGGAAAAAATCGTAGGATGAGTTTGTTCTGAAGTGCTCAATGCCTACTTCGCCTCAGTCTTTAACAGTAAGGAAAATTGTTCCCTCTGTGCACAATCCCAGGGGTTGGAAGAGAAGTATGAGATTCCCAAGGTCCAAGAGGAGGTGGTTAGAGACTTGCTTGCCCAGCTAGACGCCCACAAGTCTATGGGGCAGGATGGAGTCCACCCAAGAGTTTTGAGGGAACTGGTGGATGTGCTGGCCAAACCCCTTTCCATCATCTTCCAACAGTCCTGGATGACTGGGGAGGTTCCGCTGGACTGGAGGCTGGCTGATGTCGTGCCCATCTATAAGAAGGGGCGCAGGGAGGATCCGGGGAACTACAGGCCTGTCAGTCTGACCTCGGTACCGGGAAAAGTCATGGAGCGGGTGATCTTGAGTGCTATCAAGAAGCACTTGCAAGAGACCCGGATGATCAGGCCCAGTCAATACGGGTTCATGAAAGGCAGGTCTTGCCAAAGTAACCTGATCACCTTCTATGACCGAGTGACTAAACTCTTGGACGAAGGAAAGGCTGTGGATGTGGTCTTCCTGGACTTCAGTAAAGCCTTTGATACAGTTTCTCATAGCGTTCTGCTTCAGAAACTGTCGGCCTCTGGCCTGGACGAGCGCACACTCTCCTGGGTGAAAAACTGGTTGAATGACCGGGCCCAGAGGGTGGTGGTAGATGGAGTTAAATCCAGCTGGAGGCCAGTGACAAGTGGGGTTCCCCAGGGCTCAGTCCTGGGTCCAGCCCTGTTCAATGTCTTTATCAACGACCTGGATGAAGGCATCGAGTGCTCCCTTAGCAAGTTTGCAGATGACACCAAGCTGGGAGGAATTGTCGATCTGCTGGAGGGTCGGGAGGCTCTGCAAAGGGATCTGAACAGGCTGGACTGCTGGGCTGAGACCGATGGCATGAGGTTTAACAAGGCCAAATGCCGGGTCCTGCACTTGGGGCACAACAACCCTAAGTAGAGGTACAAACTAGGAGAAACCTGGCTGGAAAGCTGCCGGGAGGAGAAGGACCTGAGGGTGTTGGTTGACAGCGACTGGACATGAGCCAGCAGTGTGCCCAGGTGGCCAAGAAGGCCAATGGCATCTTGGCTTGTATCAGAAACGGCGTGACCAGCAGGTCCAGGGAGGTTATTCTCCCTCTGTACTTGGCACTGGTGAGACCGCACCTCGAGTACTGTGTTCAGTTCTGGGCCCCTCACCACAAGAGGGATGTTGAGGCTCTGGAGCGAGTCCAGAGAAGGGCAACAAACCTGGTGAAGGGGCTGGAGAACAAATCTTGTGAGGAGCGACTGGGAGAGCTGGGGTTGTTTAGCCTGGAGAAGAGGAGGCTGAGGGGAGACCTTATTACTCTCTACAACTACCTGAAGGGAGGTTGTGGAGAGGAAGGTGCTAGCCTCTTCTCCCAAGTGACAGGGGACAGGACGAGAGGGAATGGCCTCAAGCTCCGCCAGGGGAGATTTAGGCTTGAGATTAGGAAAAATTTCTTCACGGAGAGGGTGGTTAGGCATTGGAACAGGCTGCCCAGGGAGGTGGTTGAGTCACCATCCCTGGAGGTGTGTAAGGTGAGGGTGGATGAGGTACTTAGGGGCATGATTTAGGGATTTGTGGGAATGGTTGGACTCGATGATCCGGTGGGTCTCTTCCAACCTGGTTATTCTGTGATGCTGTGATTCTGTGGTGCCCTCTGAAGAGGATAGGCAGTACTTGTGAGGTCGCTAAGGTGACATATGTACACATGCAAAGTGACTGAGAATTTGAGATATTATTTTTGGATGAGTATTGCCACATTTTTCAACTCTTCTGTGGTGTGCACTTTTGAATAAGGAATAAATGCATGTTAAGTGGATACATTAATGATAGGTGCACAAATTTATTTGTGGTTTGCACTGCACGTTCATGATGAAAACGTGCATGAGACTAAGGCCGGAAAGAAATTCAAAACTTGTAGTCATGTGGTCTCAAACCATAGTAGGAGTGGAATTGACAAAGCCAGCTTTGGTGCAGAGAGAAGCATTCATATGCTTCTGCATTTTCCCTCCTTGGTTCCACCAACAGATCTTGATAGCTGTGTGGAGTTATTGTGGCAGTCAGGTTTTGAGGTGGGTGGGAATTTTCTAGCGAGTGCTGCTCTCCTCAGAAAATACCTCATCACTGAGCCCAATCTTCTCATGGAAATGGTGGTAATATGTGATGGGAATGTACATGCCGGCAGGGGAGTATTCTCAGTACCAGGAGCAAGCACTGCAGTTTACAGAAAACTTCCCTTCCATAAGGGCCTGTATAGGTTGAGAAACTCTATTACTTCCTGCAAGGCTGGAATTCAAAGGAGGGATTTCTGTGAGGACTTCTCCTGGGCTGAACTGCCATGGGGGTGGCCTCCTTTTGTTTAGATGAAGATCAGAACAGGAGAAGCTTTGAAAGCTCAAGCTTCAAAGGTGAGAAAGGATGTTTCACACTGCTATGTTGTACCTTTTGTGTACTGTTTCTCAGTGAATGGCACTTCTGTGGTGAGGAACTGCTTTGGTGAGCAACATTTAATTAGCTAAGGAAATGGCCTCTGGCTTACTTGAACTCAGCAGCTCTTGCTGTGTCAGGAGTCAGCCTCTCATGTGCTGCTTCATGGCTGTGCTCGCGAGGAGCCCTTCGGCCTGGCAATATGTTTAGATTGGTATTTAATCAGGATCAGAGTGGATCAATTGCTTCTATTGAAACCCCGTGGCCTTCCCAGGTGGGCTGAATTTGTTTGCCAACATCATGGTGCTAGTGTGAAGCTTGGAATCAATACATATCTCTGCTGGTTAGGCAGTGGGGAATGGCACACCAGGACAGCTGAACCGAGACATTGTGTCAGCTTTTGTAACTGGTGGAGATGAGTATTTCTCCACACTGGGTAATACAGCTTCTCTGCATTCATGAGGAGGTGACTCCCTCCATAGCCTAAGCTCAGTTCGCCACCTAGGAAATGCTTAGCTGTGTCCAGAGGGATTTGTCTGTAGGACCAGAAAAACTCTACCCCTTAATCAAATATTAACCAGTTCTTTTCCTGGAACCTTGTGACAGAGCAGACTCAGCAAAGAACTAGTTAATATTTGATGAAGGAACAGTTTCACTGGTCCTACAGACAAATTCTGTTTATCCTTGACTCAACAGGGGCAAGAAGTGATATCTAGAGATATCAAGTATCTATAGCTAAATGCACATGGTGCAACAGTGTGAAATTTTGTAGTGGCACAAGTTGGGGAACTTGGCAACTCAGTGGAGTTTTGAATTCAATAGTCACCCACAAGCAGGGGTGTACAAAATAGCCCTTGTGCTTCCTGATAACCTAACACTGATACTATTTCTCCATTAAAATGATCTATTTGACTTCCACATAGGTCTGACCCGAAATCCTAAAAAATGCTCTTGTAATTACATGTTGGGATATATAGAGAGAATTGTGCTCTCTGAGAGCACTGTAAAAGGGAACAGTTGGAAGTGGACTTCTCTTACCAATGACAAGCATTACAAACAAACAGCTTAACCCTTCCAGGCAAGAAAGGAGGGCCTAAATTAGGCAAGAATTCTGGATTTCATCAACCTACTTTGCCATTTGCAGAGGGCCCCTTATGGTACCCAAGCCTTCCCTAAACTATATTTCTTTTCTCCTTTCTCTCTAATGGGTAATGAGTCTGGATTTGCTTGGATGCAGGGAAAAAGGAGGTGAAGGAGCTACAGCTGAATGAAGACTAAGTTTAATCTGGATTCTGATGGCTTTTGGGAGTGAATTCACATTGGTCAACCTACTGCCAAAAAGGTTTCTGGTGCAAATGAATTTCATAGCCATTGCTGATGTTCTTCTAGCAGAAGTGTGTCTGCTAGGGGCGTTTGCTGATGCTCTGAGAAAAGCTGTTCTGAGTTTATCCCACTGTTCTCAAACTACATAAACATGGGTTGTCTGAGTGTCCATTTCTCATCAGCACGATGACAACAAAGACGACATAAGGATGTTGTTTTCTTGGTAGCTTGTGCTGTTGTTTCAAGAGCTGCTTCAATGAAAGGTGCCACTTGCTCTGTGTTGGTCATTATTGTTCGGCAAGGAGAGCTCTGCTGTTGCAACAAAATCTAAATCTGACAGGCAGGAAGAAGCAGAGCCTAGTATGGAGGAAAGGACATGGGACATCCATCCTTCCCTTATGCCCTTGGGGGATAGAGCTGGTACAGGGATGGCTTCAGCTAAGTTGGGGGTTCAGAATTGCTGAAAACTGAATTCTCTGCTCAGTATCCTGGGGGTGCCAGTCCAGTGAGCTATTCTCCACCCCACTACCTCAAAGAGGCACTCCAGCAAGCACAGGTTGGTGTGGATTACATCTAATGTGAGGGTGGGATAGAGCTGAGTGCAATTTTTGACAGGAATTTGTCAACAAGGCAGCGATTACATATAAGGGATTATACATGTGAAAGGCCACAGCCACTTACTTCTCCAACATTCTAAGAGAATAACAAGAGCCATTTTAGGATGAGACTTCTAGTCCCTGCTCTGCATAAGGGGTGGGACAGCATGGACCCTTCCTCAGTGGTATGATGACATTAAAAGTCCAGAAGCAGACAACTGTGTGATCTATCCATTACTCCTGGTTACTGCTGGGACAAAACAGTAAGAAGAACATCATCTTTGGTCCAGGTCTTGGGCTGATACCGTATTACAGTGCTGACAATGCTATTGTCCCTTTTCAGGAAGCCAAACTTGCTTTGTTAGTAAGAAGTTCTTAGGGATTGGGCAAATAATATATTAGGATAGACTGCTTTTTTTTCTCAATGGATATTCAGAGAGTATCATCTGGGAGAGCTTCCAGCTCATTCTAGCTTCTGCTTCCGTAATAGAAGTCAGTATGGATCAGAGCCACAAGATATTTCTAGTATGCAGATTGCCAAAGATCTCATTGCTCTCTATAACTACCTGAAAGGAGGTTGGAGAGAGGAGGGAGCTGGCCTCATCTCCCAAGTGACAGGGGACAGGACAAGAGGAAATGGCTTCAAGCTCTGCCAGGGGAGATTTAGGCTGGACATTAGGAAAAAATTTTTCACAGAAAGGGTCATTGGGCACTGGAACAGGCTACCCAGGGAGGTTCCTTCCCTAGAGGTGTTTAAGACATGGATGGATGAGTTGCTGAGGGGCATGGTTTAGTGTTTGATAGGGATGGTTGGACTCAATGATCCTGTGGGTCTCTTCCAACCTGGTTATTCTACGATTCTATGGATGTTGCTGAGATGAAAAAGTGGGATTTTTTTTTAGAGTTTCCTCTGGCAGAGAAAAGTTTCACTAGCAGTCTTGGTCAAAGCCTGTCTAAATCTGTTTCCTAGCAGAAACGTGCTCATCTTTCCTCCCACTTCTGTCACAATCTCTTCCAGAAGATTGGTGGTGGTGGGATGGAGCAGTTACGTTGGTATTGAGGATTCAGTTTGCTATGAGCACCCCAGCCTGAGCTCCATGCTGGCTGGAAATAATGACGTGAGGAAATAGGATCTCAGAGCCTGGGGAGAAGCTTTGCAGACCACCTGGCCTTCAAATTCCTGGCACTGCTCAAACTTGTCTCTGTAGGAAATCCATGTTCCATGTCAAGCTCAGGTCACATGAGAAAATGAATTTGGCAGGAATATTATGAGTCCTTATTGATCTGCCAACAAATCCACCCCAAGCATCTTGCTCCATGGCTCTATGCTTAGAATAGAGCAGCACAACTGACAGCCCAGTGTAGAAAAAATATGCTTACAGAAGTGCCTGGAGGTGGCTTCTGCAGACTTTCCCATGAACCAACACTGCTGCAAGCTGACTTTCCACCCTGTTCTCCTTTTACAGAAAAATAAAAGGCAAAAAAAATTGAAAGCAAAAAAAATTAAAGTGGCATGAAAAGGAAAAAGACATTCCTCCTTCTTAGTTTTCTGTGTTCCTGCTGTCCTATGAAGATTTTAGTCCTCTAGGGTGCTGATTACTCACACAAAAAATGTTCAAATGTAGGGACAATTCACACCTCTGTGCCCATCTGGCCTCTGACATCATTAGCAGCAACTGGTGAGACATTGCCGTGTGCATATAAGTGCCATTTTGTGCATTGTTTTTCCTTGAATACCTCAGCTTCAGAGCAAGGTGCATAAAGAAAAAGAAATTTGGAACGGCTCTGGCATAATCAATCATAGTCAAAGTAAGCAGCTATCGAGCTTAAAGCAGATGCCATGATATAGTCTCATTTCCTCTTTTTTTTAGTTCTTTTGTGTTAGATTCTCTGTTATCATCTTTATGTTGGATGTTCAGAAGTGTTACTGCATTGAGCATATCGGGGAGTAGGGAGGTCTCTCTGTTACAGAAGACAGATTTTTGAGATGGGCTGTCAACAACTTGCAATGCTCTAACGTCGCTTCAAGATGATGCGCTTTGCACAGAGGTCCCCCTTGGGGCACTATAACTGAAAACAGGGAACTTATTGTTCAGGTCACAGATTTTTGAAGATGAGAGGCCTGAAATCGGGTATGTGAAGCAACCCTTCTATATGCATAAGCTCAAACATAACTATGGAAGGTCCTGATTTTCAGGGTTGCTGCTGGAAGATCGAACTGTGGGCTGGAGCTCTGAGCTGTGGTGTTTCCGAAAGGAACTGAGTGATGATGTGTTTGAATATCTTTAGATTTGTGAACATGACTGTATGTGTGCTTATTTGACTATTTATTTCTATACCTTATATAATGTAAGATGTAATACTTATCTTTTGAAAATAAAGAGATGTATGTAGAAACAAGTAAATATACAGACAAGCAAGTATATAGATATATAAATATGTATTTATATGCATTTATACCTAAATTACCTAAGTTTTGCTAGGAGAAAATTAGAAACACTTAATTATTCACTGGAGCAGAGAACACCCTGAAGAAAACTGTGTTAAAAAACAGGTATGAGAAAAGAGACTGAAACTGATGGTACAGGTTCCTTCCTTGGTAGTCACGCATGTAGTGAGGGTATGGCTTGTAGCCACTGCAGCACTGGGATTAAATATTTTGTTTTCCCTCAGGTTGTCACATCCAGTAGTGTCCTGCCTTTAAGAGGACAGGTAAGGATAACATGCATGAAAGTGAGGGCAAATGTTGTGACATGCTTGAGGTTTGGAGTCTGGGAGCTGAATTCCTATCCATTATCTTTATGCTCATCCAGCTTCTATGCATATGTGGAGACTGTCTCTGTTCTGTGATTCTCAGAGCTTTCACACCCAATTTGCACTAAGTATGTGAGCAACACGAGAAGGCAGCAAAGATGCTGAAGGAGCAAAGTTATTTCAAAGGCAGTCTTTGGTGAAAGAGCACCTGCTTGAGGCTGAGTGGGGTATCTTCCCTATGCAGGCATGGGGAGGTGGATGCCAGCAATGGCTCAAAGGGGAATTGTAGACTGAGGATAGTTTTCAAGGTGAAAAAGTCAGTCTGCCAGTGCCCCCAAAATTTGAGGAAGATGGGGGAGGGATCAGGTCTTGTATTCTGCTCAGACCTGTGCTGTGGATGCCAGAGTAGGTACTCTGTTAACCAGTCAGTTAAACTATGCTACTAAAGCTGAGATACACGTAGCTGTCAGCAATGGGAAGGACAAGGCATAAGGAACTTGCAGAGCAGGAGGAAAGATGCGCGTTGAAAGTTTTCCTTAGGGCTTTGCCTGTATGTGCCTTGCTGCCACTGAAGCTTTCCCTTGCAATTTTGTACTCAGATTTTCCCAGGAGGGACGTGGGCCCTCCTGCCTGCTTGTAGGGGTGGAAGAAGAGAGCAGAGGGATGGCCGGGTCCGGCTGGAGATGTCCTGGGCGGCTCTGAACATCTGTTTCCAGGCGAGCCACCTGATGGTGCTGTTTGTTCAAGTTCCCGGCTGCGGTGGGTGTTCCAGGCCTGCAGAGCTGTGGACCTGTATCTAGAGCTGCCTAATCACAGAGCGTTGAATTAGTAAATAAATGATAAAAAAGGTCTCTATCGCCCACCTGGCTCTGGTGGTGGGAGCTCACGTTTTCACCAGCCCTCTGGGCTACAACTGAAAGGGTTTTTTAGGCTCGATTTCAAGAAAGTGCCTTGAATAACGTCTAGGGGAGACCAGGCCCAGGTGCCTCTGTGTTTTGTGGAGCCTGACGATGGCTTGCTAGGTTTTCCTAATTTATTTTGCATTCTCCTCACAATTTCCATTGTGGAGCTTTCCCGTACAATGATTAACCGTCACAAGCGGTGCAGTGCAGCACTGGCAACCTCCCTGGAAATCACGCATCCTGAATAATGATGAGAGCTGAAGGCAAGACAGAAAATCCACCCTTTGCCTGCCTAAATCAGCACCTGATACCACCACCCCAGATAACGAGAGGCACTTGGCGACACCCCCCTTCCCACAGCCTGCTTCCTTCACAATACTGGCTCCTTCTCTGCAGGGGCTTGCACCAAAACATTCAGGCAAAGCAAGAAATACAAATGTGGATGCTACTGCCCAGCACCAGGTGTCTATTGAAGGGGCCCAGGCTCCTAGTTTACTCTGGAGAGTGCAGGCTTGCATTTTCTATCGTAGGCGCTGGGCTCGTCGGTTAAGGACTAGTAGTGCAGTGCTTTGCAGTGTAGGTGAAGGGGATGAGGTGGGGGCGTGTGTCTAGTGTGAACAGGCAGGGCCAAAATGCAGGCAGAGCAAAAGAGTTCACCCTTCTACCTTGTGTAGTTCATTTTCTAGTGGTGAAAGAGGACAAGGAGTAAAAATTAGCTCAAGTTGCCACTCTTGCTCCTGCCACAAGCAGCACCCCCAGTGGGTCCCTCTGAAGTGAACAGGCTGGCTCCTCATTTGTTTCTCACTGTCAGGATGATGAGTCCAACTAGATCTCTTTCTGTTTGTGTTTACTGCTTGTTTGTGCTGACAAAACATGCATAGTTTGTAGCTCCCTCGCTTCAGCTGGCTGCTGTTCCATTTTAATGCAAGGCGCTTTGTCGGAGGTCATTTACTCTGTATGTTGCTGGGCCATTTACAAATATGAACTGATGAATATTTCATTGTAGTTCACCAGGAATTCTGTTGAAGTGTAGAGCTTCATGGCAGAGAGTTGGTATGTGATGCACTCAACCTGAAATTATTTCCTTGCCACATCTCTCATCAGATGTGCTAATTACTGACGTTGAGGAGGGAGAGTTGGTGGGAGGAGTACATACATATATTAATATAGTAATACTCTTTATCTCACATTGATTCTGCTTAAATATCCTTGGAACCAGTGCTGCTCGTGAAAGGTGCTCTTTCAATGAAACAGCAAGAGCAGCTGTTTCATGTGGTGCACTGTAAGAGTGATACCCAGGCTGACTTTCCTTCCTGCAGTGCCATGCCTCTAGGAGGGAGGCTCTGTTGGACTCAAAGACTCCCTTTTAAGTGCCAGAAGAGTGAGTATTTGCAGTGGAGTAGGTGGTGAGACCAATTTATTTTGCTGCAAAACATTCTAGTGGAAGCAGGGCACAGTGTGCAGGGGAGGCATGCTGGTATTAATGGCTGCTTGAGACTGCCAAGAGCCTGGAGCAATAGTTCTGCAGAGGGAGACCCGAGCCATTTGTTTCCAAGCCCATGATGATTCAGGCACCAGCATCATTAGGTATTTTGTTGCTGAGTCAACTAAAGAAAACAGAGGCTGGAATAGAGTACCTAGGCTGTCAGCAGGGGTCTATAAGGGTAGTTATAGCAGCTGTTAGGTGAGAGGGAGGATGTTGCTGTACCATGGCAGTGCAGTGGCAGCAGCTGGATGGTGCATGTGTGCTGGTGGCACTGCTTCCCGCCTCACCCACTGGCTGGGGAAAAGCCAGTGGGGAGGTATTCTCCTGTTATTTATGTGTTGTTTATGGCACTGTAAACCAGTTTGTGTTGCACTTCTGTATTTTCTGCTCTGAGCAGCTTTCATGGTGAATGCTATCTCACTCCGATAACTAGTGCTATGGAGAGTGTTAGGGCACATGGTACTTTGCTAGTGAGAAAATGATCCAACCAAAGACATCCTGTAACCATCCAAGCTTCTTCAGCCCTCTCTCCTGGTGGTACTGAAGTCAAACTATGGCAGTCTGCCAGAAACAAAGGTTATTGTAGCTGTGTCAAACACAGGAAAGGAGACCAATTACACCTGCAAATCATTTGCTTCCCTGAATGCTCAGAAGCTACTCTCTGCTGCCCAGACCACAAGGATGGACTGCCGAATGTACCTGCTTTTCATTACTGCTGACTGTTCATCAGGCTACAGAGCTAAAGCAATGGAGAAAAGCTATGAATATATCAAATTTGATAGCTATGTGGGAAATAGGGGTAATGCTGTTAATTGCAGAGGAGAAGGGTTGGTAGTTTGGAAGGCAGTTACTAGGCTCCACAATTATCTTGAAGGCAAAAGATGAGATAGGCTCCTCTTCTTTTAATTTTTTTTTTTTTTTTTAGTTTTTCCATCTCATCTTGGTCTGGTTACACTCTAAATATTGCAGTCTGGCTGGTACAACATGCCTTTATGCAATGGGCTACCTTGTGCTGCACTGTAGGTAAGGTTGTACAAACCCAGCTGGGTGCCCTGCTTTGTGTGAAACTCTTTCCATGCTCTGTTCAGAACAGAGACTGGATCCAGAAGCTGGATAGATGCTACCTGGTCTGCTGGCTTTGTTGGGACTGAGCATGAGTTTTCTGCAGGTGATGCTGGCTATTCATTGCTGCTGTTCAAAAGAATCTGGTGTGAACTCATGGTAAGCGAACTAGCTCTCAGCACCAAACTGCCTGGAAGGAGCTTTAATCTGAATACTCTGTGGGGTTTTTACTTTGGAGAATCTTATATTTTGTTTTTAAGATTCTGCCGTCTCCATAGCAGGGGCAGTCCACCACCATGCCTGTGTCTGTGTGTGTGTATATGTAAATACAAGATCCAACACAAAAAAGAGCCTAACCCTATAGCTCAAGAATCAAGAATGGGAGGAGAGAGACAAAGAGATGTTCATAGAACATGTACTAACCTGTCACAGTGAGACCAGTGTCAACTCGATTGCTTCACTCAGTATGAGTGTATGCATGTTCAAACATAGAAGTTTTCTTACGCCTGGTCAGAGAATGTCGGTGTGCAAGAGTGAACAGTGAGTTAACATCAAGTTCCTTGTGAAAGTGAAGAAATCTGTGACAGAAACTTTTCAGTTATTGACTGAGGCTTACAGTGAAGAGATCCCAAAGATCAGGATGGTGCTCAAAGGAAGCCATTTCTTGTTGGCAGAAATTGTGGAAGCAAAACCAACAGAAATCTTCAACAGCCTTTCAGATAATGATCTACGGAATTTCTTAAATGTTGGCAGCATCGTATGCAGCTGTGTGTCAACACAGAAGGGACCTATTGTGAAAGTGATCGTAGTTGATTTCCTTAATCTGCCAAATAAAAAGAGTTAGAGGCACAGTCTCATCTTTTTGTGTTGCACCTCATGTACATGATATGTTTTCTTCTATTGCATGAAAATCCTGGCAGCACAAGAGCAGGGCATCCCCATGTGTGGGAAAATGAATTTGTGGGGAAAAAAAACAGCTTGGTTGAGCAGAGAGATCTGGGTGGACATCAGAAAGAAGAGGAATGTCAATGAGCTTTGGAAGAAGGGGCAGGCATCTTGGGAGAACTGAAGTGAGATCATGCAGAGGAAAAATGAGGAGGGCTAAAGCCCAGCTAGAGCTCAGACTGGCCAATTCTGTGAAAGACAATAAAAAAATCTTTCTACAAATACATCAATAGTAAAAGGAGGACCAGGGAAAGTATTCAGTCTTTACTGGATGCAAAGGGAACAACTGTGACAAAGGATGAGGACAAGGCTGAGGTACTTAATGCCTTCTTTGCCTCAGCCTTTAATAGGAAGGAAAGTTATTCCCTGCGTGTACATTCCCAGGAGCTAGAGGAGCAGAACAAATCTATGATCCGAAAGGAGGTGGTTTGAGATTTGCTTGGCCAATTAGATATTCACAGGTCTGTGGGACCAGATGGGATCCACTCGAGTATTGAGGGAGCTGACAGACATGCTTGCCAAACCTCTTTCTATCATCTACTAGCAATCCTGGCTGACTGGGGAAGTTGCACTTGACTGGAGGCTGACTGATGTTATACCCATTTACAAGAAGGGTCGGAGGGAGGACCCAGGAAACTACAGGCCTGTCAGTCTGACCTCAGTGCTGGGCAAAGTGATGGAACAGGTGATCTTGAGTGCTATCATGAAGCACTTGGAAGAGAACCAGGTGATCAGGTCCAGTCAACACGGGTTCATGAATGGCAGGTCCTGCCAAACTAACCTGTTTGCCTTCTATGACAAGGTGATCAGCTTACTGAATGAGGGAAAGACTGTGGATGTAGTCTTCTTGGACTTCAGTAAAACCTTTGGCACAGTTTCTCATAGCATTCTGCTTAGGAAACTGGCTGAAATTTTTCACAGAAAGAGTCATTGGGCACTGGCGCAGGCTGCCCAGGGAGGTGCTTGAGTCACCATCCTTGGAGGTATTTAAAAGATGGGTAGACGAGGTGCTCAGAGACATGGTTTAGTGGCAGATAGGATTGGTTGGACTTGGTGATCCAAGAGTTCTTTTCCAACCTGGTGATTCTATGATTCTATGGTTCTATGTTTGGACATAGTTTCTGGAAACACTCTCAGGAAAGATCTGGTTATCCTAGATATAATGTCATAGCTGTCCTTTGGTTCCTGGGGCTGGCTTCTCACAGAAAGAACCCAAACTCAGTGAGGACAGTGGGACCATTTGCTGTAAAAGTTACAGGTCAGGCTGTGACTTGTGACAGGACACTTTAATCTTCAACCTGCCAGTAGCTTCACTTACATGTTTGGGAAAATCAACCTGTTTTACTCCTTTAAACCTCCCTGTACTTCATGTCTGGTTTTTTGTCAGATTTTGGAAGGGGTCTGTCTCTTTTTTCTTGTCTTTAAACTTGGCTAATATCTTCGTGTGTTTTGGGGCTTGTATCCTGTGATACAAAGTACTCACTGAATACTGCTGAAGGACAGGTTAGACTGTAAAAGGAGGATATCATCTGGAAGTTAGGTGCATGGGAAGCTGATGCTGATATTCATGAAATGTGACAAAAGCAGGCAGTGTGGAAAAAGATGTCAGGGCGTCCTGGACTCCATCACAGTATTTATTTGGCTTCTTAGTAGGTCTTTTCCAAATACAATTGGATTTTTAATCGATCATTTGTAATGATGTAATGAAACTGTTTCTGTAGCCAGTTCTTCCAGAACAGCTTGATTAACCTGTAGATCTTTAAAATATAATTAATAACTTCTTGTAGAGTGAGGCTTCTTTTCTGTGGGTGTTCAGATGTGTATGTGGTTACTGAGAATATATGGTACTCTAATTGCTCCTCAGCGTCTCTCTTCCACTCTCTCTTTCTGATGCACACAGAAAGAGGGACCAAAATTTGCTGCTTTTGTCATCCAAGAAATAAACAGGACTAGTCATAGAGCAGAACCTGACTGACTGCAAATACAAATGTCAGAAACTGTATGTGAAGAAGCAATAGACTGGGTCATTTTTAATAACACTTATTTAGTTTCCAAACTTAAGAGCAAACAAATGAACTTGTTTTACGCTCTAGTAGAAACCATTCTAGAGAAACTTGATGAAGGGAAGACAATTATAATGGAAATTGCTATTTGAGGTAGTGTGTCTAAATTTTGATTCAGGATAAGTTTTCTCAGCAGCATAGGTGACATTTCCCATTTTTTCACACCTTGATTTTACAGTATTTCAAACATGAGTTAAGTAAGTTCAGATATTTCACAAGAGAGTAAGTAGAGCAGATTTTACTTTTTTACTTAAAAAGTAGATGTTGCACCTGCCCATGACCTCCATTAGTCACTTTTTTCACTAGACATGCTCTTCAGTCCATCTGCCAGATATATCTTTGCTTATCCATCTCTTAAGGAAGCCTGGAATGTGAGAATCATCAAATGTGTTTCAAACTTCAATATAAATTGGTCTAAGCCCACTCACTGTTGTTAGCTGTTTCCAGAATGGTAGTTGGGTAGACAGGGGTGCTGGTAAGAACCCCAAAGAAATGTAGTGGGGGGAAAATTCACGTTTCTCTTCCTGTTACCAGCCCGTGCAAAACTGCTTTCATCTCTGGCATCTCTGTGTTTAACGCTGAAGAACAATGGCAGACTGAGCTGCGTTAGCAGGGTCCTATCCACTAGGTCAAGGGAGATGGTTATGTTCCTTTATGTGACACTTACTAGGCCATATCTGGCATCCTGTGAACAGTTCTGAGTCCTTAGCACAGGAGGAATCTTGGCAAGTTGGAGTGAGTCTACTAAGACATGTAGGGAGCTGGAGCATATGAAGTACAAGACAAGCAAAGGAAGCGAGAGAGGCAGCAGACACAAGTCACAGCACGAGAAATTACAGCTAGGTATAAGGAAGAAAATCTTCACAGGCAAGGCAGTCAAACATTGGAAAAAGTTGCCCAGGTACACTGAAAGATCTCATCTTTGGAGGTATTCAACTTTAGAAGCTGGACTAGATAACCCCCAGAGGTCCTCTTGTACTTATGTTATTCTGTATTCCATGATTTTTTGGAGAGTTTGACCAAGAGTCTTACACAATCTGTACTGCACAAGAAAGGCTTCCAAGTAAGCATCTTTGCTCTCCCATTCAGAAGCAAAACTACCTCAGAACTCTCCATACCACAAATAGCTTTGCCACAGCTTTGCAGGCTGTGACTCCTCACCCCAGGCAAAATGGACTTTCTCTTTGCCTATATTTTTCTGTGCGTGAAAATGGCTATTAGACCCACCTCCAGCTGAAGACATCTTTTGCTTTCATAAAGAGCCTGAAATGGTAGAAAACACAGCTGAAAATTAGGCCTCCTTCAGCCTAGGTATTTCCCTGTGCTCCTTAACAGGCTTCCATGGAAAGCTTCTTCCTCTGGCAAGTCTTACTAAGGGATTTATGAGGAAAGGTTCTTTTCTCTTTTCACCGACTGATACCGTTGATGAACTCTCTCCTCTTTTTTTGCCCTGAAGTTTCAGGCCACTAGACTTAAACAGACTGCAAATATCCACCATGTTGACATTTAAAATGAAACAGAGAACTCAGCTTGGGTCTCAGGAGGTTGAAATTTGGATCAGCCAAATGCTGTTTAGTCCATAGCAGTGTACCCAAATGGGACACAACACAAATAAGAATTTTTCTTTAATTTCAGTTTTGAAAAAAAAGTAACCTCTTATTCCATGGGAAAAAAAATTACAAAAGTTTATTTATCCACAAATCTTCTATGTTTTCACAGGATCATAGGATAATTCATGTTGGAATTGATCTTGGGAGTTCTGTAGCCCCACCTCTTTCTCTAAGTAGGATAGTGAGGTTAGATCAAGTTATTCAAGACTTTATTCAGTTGGGTCTCTAAAACCTCCAAGGATAAAAGCTGCACAACCTCTTTGGGCTATGACTCTTCCAAAGAGATCACTTGTTCCAATTTTTCTGGAAAAACATCCATAAACTGAAGCCCTAGTTCAAAGGAATATATCGCATTGTCAGCAGAGAACTGTAAACAACCTGACTATGGCTTGAATAGTCATTAAATTGTCCTCCAGCTTTCCCTTTGTAAAGTGAATCCAGTACCACTGGAGGTGCCAGAAAGACTGTATGCTAGTTTGAGTTGCAGCTGAGCTTCATTGTAATCACAAATGCTGGCACTCTCCTTGCCTTCAGCCTTGGAACCCATCCAGTTCTGGACAAAGTCACATTGTTTTTAAAATCCACAGCTGAACTCTGGAGGCAACATGGGGTTTTTTTTGTTAATTTGGAGTGAATGAGAGAGATAATTTCTGAAGGGCGCTGTCTTGTTGGCAGTTAGTAAAGTAAGAAAGTTCAGGTTTTGAGGTATTGTGCAAAGATATGTTAATGGTAAGACTTCTTTGCAGAAACTGCTGTGAGATGGGAGCATTGCAGTGTATGCCAGCTTAACAGAAAGATGCCACAAGTTACTGAGTTTGACCCAGGCATTCCTGTTTGAAAGATTATGGCCTGTATTCTGTGAGACTCCACAGAACTGCCAGGTTTTGGATCAGCAAAGTTTCTGAGCACTGCACAAGCACTTGTGAAGTCCCCTACACTAGTCCCCAAAGTACCCTTTACCAAACTTTTTGTGGTCTCAATGCTAGGACGACTGTCATGAGTGAAAGGAACTCTGATGGGAGTGTAGAACAATGCGGTTAAGTGTATCTGAGCTAAGACCAGTCGCAGAAGATTTTTTGAAGCATCTGCTCTGAATGCTGACAAAGACTAGACTGTTCTTTGATAAGCTGGAAAAGGTTCTTGCTTCTTTGACCCTGTCTCCTTTACTGTGCACTTGAACTTGATGAAGTGCCTTTTCTGGGTCAGCTTCAACAGGATAGATGGATTTCTGGCATTTATCTTGATGCTCAATGCCAAAAGAAGAAAAAAAATCAATATTTAATAATTCCTTCTTAATACAGTCTTCCTGTGTTCCCACTCAGAATATGCAAGGTCACCAAATGCTGTTCAAAGGCATGGGAACAGTAAAAGCTGTGCT
Organism: Clamator glandarius; assembly: GCA_033459285.1. Lineage (NCBI taxonomy): Eukaryota > Metazoa > Chordata > Aves > Cuculiformes > Cuculidae > Clamator > Clamator glandarius. Next base: position 1,496,453 of record JAUNZM010000136.1, read on the forward strand.
CTGAATACTGTCACATACCGTGTGTCGTTAAGCTCATAGGTTGCTTTCAAGGACTCACCCTGACAGCCTATAATAGTAATCATAATCTGACATACTCTAATGTCTTCCTTGTTAACTGAGAAAGTGCAAGAAACAGTTTGTTTGAACTGATGCATGTTTCCTTTTGATAATGATTCCTTCCATCAAACTATTAATAGTAGAAGCAATGTTTAATGAACAGCTTTCCTACAGCCCCTGTCCTGCTCCAGTCTAGCTCTGAGCTGAGTCATGGTGGCTTTCTCTCATTTGTCCATTGAGATAGCAGCGGTCTCTCACCATTCATTTGCCCTTCTTGAAATGAATGGTGAGCTATTGTTTCTATTAATATCATTTCTATCAGTATTTTGGCATCAGCTAAGGAGATAAACATTTAAGATAGTCCCCAGCCTTCTGGGTTTACTTCTCAAAGGTTAAAAGTCATCAGAAGTGTGTAAATAACAACAGGCTACAAACTGAGGAAGTTGGAGTACCTAGAAGTCCAGATTTCAATGACAGTTGAAAATGAGGCTCCCAATTTTTTTTCAGGATACTGTACCTAATTGTAGATGTTTCTCCCATTCTCTAATCACAGGGAAGTGCAGACGAGCTTCGCTTGTCCCCCACAAGGAGCAAAGACCTTTTAAGAAGTCGATTAATTTAATGGTGTAGACTATGTGTTCTCTTTATTTTCTCCATCTTTCCCCTTTCAAAGTGTGCTGTTATAAATCCTGCGCAGTTCTGGATGTTGTTCCATCAAGGGGCTGAATACTTATGTGAGGAACCCACCTGCAGTTGCTGATCCTCAGATGCCTCCTTGTAAGATTCATGTGGCTTAGTGCATACATGGTCACATTTTACCTCCTGTTTTGATTAACTCTCCCACATTTTACCTTCTAGAATGTGCTCCAAGTTTCAGGAATATTTGCTATTTGTGTCTATGCTGGTCCTACATTAAACTTAATTTTGTATAGATTAATTTCATTACCTTTTCCAGAAAATCTGCTAGCCAAGTTGTGATTGGTAATGAGCAGATAAAACCTCTAATTCTACAGACTAACTCTACACCTTCATGGTTTTACATGCAGACAGTTGTGGTTTGGAATCACCAGTTTCCATGATAAACAATTTTTTCCACGTCGACACTGCAAGTAACAATTGAAAAAGTTTGGAGACCTCATCTGTGCCTATAAATATACCAAATGAATCTCTCTCAGCCTTTTCTGAGGTCTTGTATCTTAAACAGTGTGGTATAATCGAACCACTGAGGATTTATGAGGCTTGGGTGATGGTAATTTATTGACTTCAGTGTTCTTGCTCATTTACAAAGACAGTCAGTTGAAGGAGAAGCATTCATACTTTATTACTCTTCTTTGAACAATGACATTTTTATTTCTCAAGAATTGTTTTTCATTTTAATTTAAAGGAAAAAAAACACAATTTCCCTTAATATGACATGTAACACAGGATGGGCCCGAGGTGCTTTGAACTGTTTTTTTTAATGATTACAAAATTTACTTACTTTCTAATAGCTGTACGATTAAAAGTTGAAAAACAGACCACTGAGGAATAGAAGTAATTGTTGAGATGTCACCATTACATTTTCTTCTACAAGAAAATAGGTATTTTTGACTACTTCACAAATTATCTTAGTTCTAGTGGGTGCTCTGCTATTTGCTGAGTCCTGCACTTGGGGCACAACAACCCTAAGCAGAGCTACAGACTAGGGAAGACTGGCTAAAAAGCTGCCTGGAGGAGAAGGACCTGGGGGTGTTCATTTCCAGTGACTGAACACGAGCCAGCAGTGTGCCCAGGTGGCCAAGAAGGCCAATAGCATCTTGGCCTGTATCAGAAATGGCGTGACCAGCAGGTCCAGGGAGGTTATTCTCCCTCTGTACTCGGTACTGATGAGAGATGGAGAACAGGACTTATGAGGAGCAGCTGAGGGAACTGGGGTTGTTTAGCCTTGAGAAGAGGAGGCTGAGGGGAGACCTCATTGCTCTCTACAATTACCTGAAAGGAGGTTGTAGAGAGGAGGGTGCTGACCTCTTTTCCCAAGTGACAGGGGACAGGACGAGAGGAAATGGCCTCAAGCTCCTCCAGGGGAAGTTCAGGCTGGACATCAGAAAAAAATTCTTCACTGAAGGGGTCATTGGGCACTGGCAGAGGCTGCCCAGGGAGGTGGTTGAGTCACCATCCCTGGAGGTGTTTAAAAGACAGGTGGATGAGGTGCTGAGGGGCATGGTTTAGTGTTTGATAGGAATGGCTGGACTTGATGATCCTGGGGGTCTTTCCCAACCTGATGATTTGGTGATTCTGTGGTTACCAATACTTTAACAGAACAATAGAAACTGTTACAAGAATAGCAGAACTAAGTAAACCTGGGTGCCTATGAGTTTGTGTCCTAGTATTCTTTTGCAAAAATACCAGTTCATCTCTGTGTCCTTCTTAACTCTCTTGGGCAAGAAAAATTACCAGTTGTGCTAGTCCACTGCTGAAAGTGTACAGGTTTGTTGGTTGTCTCAGGCCCGCTGGAATATATAGTGGCTGAATATTGTCTGTTTTCCTTCAATGGAAAGTATTAATTTTGGTCTTTCTTCTCTCTCCAGCTGTCAGATCCTTGAAACTCATAAAAATATAATTATCTGTGAGATTCCAGCCCTTTCAAATTTGGTTAGAATTAGCTAAGGAGAAAATTCACTAAAGGGAGCTGACAGACCGGAATCAGGCCAAAAATATATCAACCATCATGACATTTGTATGTGTCATGGGTAGCTGTTAATTTAATACTGAATTTCAACCAGACCAGCCTGTGAGGACAGCTACTCCATTGTCCAGGAGGTGTGATTATTCTGTGCCTACTGCAGTGAAGAGTTCCTTGGAAATGTTCAGGTCTCTCCCTTCCAAGCAGCACTCAGCACTAAGTGTCATTGCACACTCTCAGAGACCCTTGGCGGCCCAAGATTTTCCTATTCCTTGTGAATTTGAGGCATTTATGCATGAGGCAGATGGGACTGACCCATGGGCTTGTTTGTGGCTGTAGGTAAAAGCATCAACCAGGGTGTAACAGCACAGGACTCCTCTCCAGAGGAAGACCTCGACCCTCAGTGGGCAACAACCATCTGTGCACAAGTAGGCGTTGCACTGTTGTTATGGGCAGAAAAAACCTTGCTCTCTGCATCAGAGCTAACACATTAAGTCCCTCTGCTCCAGCTATATTTTTCACAGTGCAAAATTCAGTCCAGCTCTTCTGTTTTGAGCCTGTGTGGAGTAAGGTGCATTCAAGTGTGCAGTAAGTGCTGTATCCAAGGTACAACACCCACTTGTGTTTGGCACTGTCACCCCAATAGCACAATATCTTGCACAGGCTCTGTTGAAGAGCTAGTTTTCATTGTGTGGGGGCAGTACCAATTTAGGCCTTACTGATGCAGAAGACCCATATGCCTGGATTTAACTTTGTGCCTGAGAGCACTTCTGTTGAAAATTGGAGGCATATTCATCCATGCACATTTATGCTGTGTAGGTTGTCCTGGCTGGAGTCTTTTTTTCTGCAAGGTATATTTAATACCCTATGTTTTTGAGGGTTCCACAGCCACTATTCTATGGGTATAAGGGAGGTAAGAGTGTGCTACCTGCCTTTTCAAGGTGCCCCGCAGTGCTGAAGACTAAAAAAATATTTCTCCATTGCACAGTGCAATTTGGTGATGAGATTTCAGAGAGATCTCTAAACTAGTTAGCTGTAAGTACTGTAAGCAATATAGCTGCATTAGCACAGAGCTCAGCTGGGTAAATTAGCATTGTGCAGCATAGACATACCCTAAATTTCTGGTATGGTTTCCTCAGTGACATTTTTTCAAACCACAGCTTGAAAATAAACTATTTTTTTTTTTTGCATCTCCAAAACACTGTGCTAAGGAAGCTTGCATACATTTTTCTTTTTTATTATCTCACTATCTCCTCTTTTAAAATAAATTCTAACCTGACTGCCTCATTTTATTTCATTTTATTTTTTTGCTTTTATTGGTGGCATCCTCTCATTCATCTGAGCCTGGATCCCCTGTAACCAAAGCTGTTTCAGCTGGGGCACTGAAGATAGTGCCTCTGCATTTTAAGAGCTATTGTTTCAGTTCCCTCATGACCTCATGATGGAAGGCTAGACATAATCAGAAAGGGAACAGAGATCTAGCATAATTATGTTCCTATATAAATCTGTGCAGTTCAGATTACACCATCTCAAACAGGATACGGGAGGACTGGAAAGTATTCAGAAAAGGGCAAGAAGGATGATAGATCCTGTAGCTTTTATAGCATGAGAATAAGCTGTTTGCTACAGTCTAGGAAAAAACGGTGACTGTGGAGACATGGCTGAGGGGTGTTAGAGAGGTCTGCTATGAATGGCATGGAGAAAGTGAGTAACAAACTGCTGTGGGCTACCACAATGCAAGAATACCAAGTGAAATTCACTGGGGGAACAGGTTTAAAGGTCTTTAAGGGAGAACTCTCCTCACAGTGATTAATAAGAAGTGTAACTCATTGCCACACTATGTGTGCAAGGCCAAATGTTTAAAAGGAGTTAAAGTGACATGGATGAAGGTAATTACCTTGATGGTAGTTCAGCAATAATTAAGAGGTTTGTAAGTGAAAATAAGGAAAGTAAGAATTGGTTATTCAGCTCAAAGGGAGAATAAGAAGTTATTATCCTTTGTGCTTCTAAGAGTGTTTGCTGGAATCACTGTGTAGCCCACTACGTTATTCTAGATACTAAGCTGGCTCTGCCCATGGCAGCCAAACTACCATTTTATACAGTGTGGATTCCTAAGCTAAAGTGTTGAAGAGCAAAGAAGAAACATAAACCAACACTGGCTGAGATATATTTTGCTCACTCAGTCTCCCAGAGGAAGAGTAGCATCATAACCGTACCTTTTTGAAAAGGCTGTAAGAAAATGAAAACTGCTGTGATGTGTCAGAGATTGATGCTTACCCTGACATACCTCCCCTGCATCACACAATCAGGCACTTAGGGAATTCCTGAGATTAAAGTTATATCAGGATTGCTCTGTTTAATCAATTACAGTGGCTATTTTAGACCAAGATCATAAGAACTTATATGATGCTTCTGTTCTGCCATTGTTTAAACATCCTGAACAAGGTTCTCTTTCGAGAAACTTGCTAAGGAGAAGGTATTTTTGCAAGGACAGTCTTTAGAGGATGGACTACATTCAGTATTTGTTGAAGTGTTATGTTGCAGTTTTCAATGGCATTTGTTTAATGGCTATGTGGTGATTTTCTTCTTCCCAGCTCCATCATCCCAAGAATGTGATGAAATAACAGAGTGAAAATCCTTGAGTGTTGGTGTTTTTCCATCCTCCAAATTGGTACAAGACAAAATTTTAAGTTTATGATTGATAAATGTATTTTGAAGTTAGTTTCATGTTTGAGGACCTAAATATGAAGGTTCTGGCATCAGATAATTTCTGGTATCTGAATGCGCATTCTGGGGCAGAAAAATTACCAGTGAGTGCAGTGAGTGAAATGTAGGTTTTGATACATAGATTCTGGAGTTGGCTGAAAAGATAACATGACTGACATAAGAAATCTGATCCCTGATCTTGGCTATGTTGCGAGCAATCAAAAATAGTGTTATTTTTGCTAGAAGAGTTTGTTCTGTCTCTGTCTTTATACCTGGCAGAGAGGCAGTAACTCCAAGGCACAAATCAGGAGCTCCCACGCACAGCCCTTGATTGCTTCTTTTTCAATTCACCATGCAGTTGCCATATGTGAATCTAGCAAGTGACACCTTCTAATGTAATGCACTATCACTTTCCTAAAAGTACAAGCTTAAATAGTCTATGTGATTGTGAAAATGAAATCAATACTAAGCGTAGAATGTGAAGGACAGGCTTCTAATATGACGAGTGATTTCTCCTAATAACAAATGGTAGTTATTGGTGTCAGTGGCAAAATAATTTGAATGTCACAGAAACCTGGATTCCTGTGTGCATGTGAAATGAAACCTGGTGAATTAAGCTTGTATTGAAACTCTGCTATAATGGTCAGGTGGTCCTCGTCCTTTTCTGTTTTCATCCTCTTGCTGTTCTGCTACTGAGATAATTAAAACACAGATCAGGGCAGAGCAGCAGATAATCCCATCTGATCCTTCACTTAGTGCATCTTTTCCAGTACCTTAAGACCCATCTTTCATAAATCCTCTGTGCAGCAATTCACATATAGAGGCTGTTTGCAGAAAGTAGAGAAAGAAAGTGAGGCAACTGGGGAAATGTCTGTCTTAGTCACCTACACATTGAAACAACAGCCCTTCTTCAAAAAAGATCTCAAGCCATCATGCACAGACACTGCCAGGGTAAGTAAGATGGATTTGAGTCTGGATCTCCAAAGCATGGCAAGTAAATTACAAAGGGCAGAATTTTCATTAATGATGATATAGGAGGCATAAAGAGACACAACTTGATCTGTGGATTCCAAGTGTAGTTTTCAAGGCTGACAATTAATAATACAAAATCAAATTGGAAACAGAATTAATCTGACACAGGGTCATGGAGAGAAAATTAAATTTGGAATCAACAGTGCAATTTTTCTAGTCACTTGTGAAGAGTGTGGAACTGTGTTTGCAGATATTTTCCTACTTCCCTCCTTCTGTGCTTTTCTCCTGCCCTTTCACCACAAAATTCAAGACTTTCTTTGAGGCTTTAAGTATTTAACTTCTTAATCTTGTAATCTGAAGTAACAAGACAGTTGGGTGACATTTTACAAGACGAAAACCATTGAGTCACCCTCTCAACTACACAACTGTTAAAATCCCCATATGACTAATCTCTAATTCCCAGCAGTCTACTGCAAATAAAATTATGTATTGAACCATGCTACTTTAATATCCCAAATAAAGCTCCCACACAAATTCCAGTTCAGCTCAGAGCTTGGTTAGCTTAATACCATGGTGATGTTTATACATATTGCAGACTACATTAAATAAAACTCTCTCCATAAATGTTTGTGTGAGAGTATATTAAGATAAACAGTCCGTGATATCTCCTTAAAAATGCACGGTGCCTGGCATCTTGTGAAATGGAATTTAGGAAGATTAAGCCACCACAGCACTTCTGAAAGTGCATCTTGACTCCTCCACAACCGATGGGAAAAAAGATTCTGACAAATTCTGGGAAAAATAAAAAAAAGAGATTCCTTTGCCTATGCTGATTTTCAACCCTGTACTTTGCATGCAAAGGGCCCTTTGGGAAGCATCTTACTAGATTTTCTCTCAGACACACATTCCTGGGCCCAGGAGATCTCCTTTGCTGATTCCTTTCCAACTAGCCGCTCACAGGTGATATTAGAGGATGTGTGCTATTTGCACCCTCTCAGTTTCTCCATTAGCTTTTGAAGCGATAGGACAATTTCTGAATTGGAGGTAAACAAAAAAATAGAAAGAATCGAATCTATGCTTCTGCAAAGAAAAGATGGGGCATGCCTATTTTTAGTAGCATCCAACTCAGAGGTGGGTAAGAAGCTGCTTCTGGGCTTCCTGGGCATTGCAAATTGCCAAAGTGCATCTCCTCTGGAAAACACAGGAACTTTCTTCTGTGTGAGAGAGCAAAGCATGGATTCTCTGCCTGCTTTTGGAAGGACAGGCAGCACCTTCATAAGAGCTGTGGCAAGGCTGGAATCCTCCAGGTGCCCAAAGGAGCGGGGGTTGGGGATGGATCCAGCCTCTCAGGCATGGAGGTGTTTGATCGTGCGGTACTGTGGGTGGGAGGCAGAACAAGCAGTAGGAGGCTGATACATGGTAAATGAAGATTTTGCTAGGTGTCTGGAGGGCTAGATCAGGAAGTCTGGCCCTTTCCTTTACCCACCTTTCACAGAATAGCAGTTGGTACAATGGTGGCACATTCTGGCTCTATAATACACACAGTATTTTCAAAAACAGATTGTGTTCACCTAAACCATAATTTTAGCACTTGGTAACACTCAATTTTTTTTACAAGTTACTGCACCAAGGAAGCTTCCAGCATGCAGTCAGAGCTACCCTGGATGATACTACATGAGACCCTGTGCATTTCTCTTCATTTAGCAAACAGTGCTACTTGGAAGATGATGCCCTGTGCCTCTGTGGGTTTTTGTAGTATTTTTATTGTGAAAAAACCAAAAGGTGATCTTGGAAGTGCTGCGCAATGTGCAGCCTACATGATTGCCTCAGTGATATGTTCCCATTACTGGAGGCAGGAAAGGGAAATGCAAATAAAACATTTGTCTTCTCAGAAAATTCTCAGAACTGCTTGAATCGGAGGAAGAGGCTGGGTCTGCTCTGCAGATCAGAGCTCTCCTCTACTGACGCAGCAGAGAGCAGAATCTGCCTTTGCACTTCTGGACGGTTGGAACAAATTTGTAGTGCCTGCTCACCAGCTGGTGACATGAGATGGGAGATGGTGGCTCCTGCCCCTGCCCAGGGGAGAGACCCTGCATATAATTAACTGATGGCTGCAAATATGGCACCTTTCAGCAGAGAAGATAAAAAAAAGGCAGTGGACCACCTTCTGAGGTCCCTTTGCATCAGGCTGGTGTGGGGAGTGATACGCAGCACTGGCCTCTGTGCTGCAGCTGCTCCAATGTGCAGCAAAGTGCTTCTTTGAGGTCATTGGTCCAGCACTTGTCACAGTCCCTGCATGGATGCAGACTTTTAAAAGGAGCTGTAAAATGTCAGGGATTTTATCCGTGTGACCTTCCCCTGCTGTGCAGACCAGAGTCAATGTACAGTACAGAAATGCAGGTAATATTATGCAAATAAGCACACAGACTCACACAAGAACTTTTGTTGAATTTAATTATGAGAAAATGGTATTTTTAGGACAAATGCTTATTTCTAATGGCTATGCATGTACCTGACCTCCTTGTGACAGAGAAGACCCCCTGATCTATCCAGGGTAGCAGCAGAGTTTTCATTCACTCTAGGATGCTATGTTAGTATTTTTGTCTTAGCACCCCACCTGGCTATAGTGCTCAGCTGGAATTGTGTTCTCTTGTAAGGTGTCTTGCCAATACTGTTCTGTAGATGACCAAGACAGGCAGCAGGACCACAGGCTGGAGAACAGCACCTCTTCTCATATAATTTTTTAAATTCTTAGGAATTAACTTTCCAGTGATTCCATTCTCCCACAAAACAGACCCCAGCTTATTGGTAATTGTAGTGAAATGCTGAGAGAATCAAGAGGAACCTGCACAAAGAAAGGGGAAATACTTTGAAGTATGAAGTGACGTAAATGTTTTGATTCCAGTCCTCTGTGTCTTTTCAGGTTTTTACTATTTTTGTCACTCACACATTTTTTTTCTGAGACCACTTACGCTGTTAGTGAAAACTTAACTTGTTTTTCTTGGAAGCAAATATAGCCTAGTTTGATCAACACTGGTTGGCTGTTTCCAGGTAGAAGGAAAATGGAAAAGGAAAAAAATCTTTTTTGTTATTTAAAACATATTGTGTTCCCTACCCTCTGGCTTTTTAACAGCTAAAATTGCTTAGAGAAGGAATTTGGTGTGACTATAAGCAAGAATAATAAGAATAGCACCTTGGGTTTTTCCAAGATCTGAAGTCAGTTTTTATGTGTCAGAGTTTTACGGCCTGTGCATCTAGTGTATTTTGTAAGACATCAAATCTTAGGTCTGTGTACACATTTCCACTTCTTAGGCTCAAAGACAACAATCAAAAAAAAGTTGTCCGTCGCTTAGAGGCATCTGGCTTCATTGAAATTGGAATTTAAGGACTAAGCGTAATGCTTATTGACCTCATGCCATAGTGGCAAAAGATGCCATTTGTCCCCTGTATCTCGGTGGGGTGCTCACGTGGAAAGTCACAGTTCCAGTAGTACCTGCTGCTTTTCCTATCCCCAAAGGCAGGGACATCTCACCCAACTGCTGCTTCTTGACTCTCAAAAAAACCAAGAATAACCTAAGTTCAGTCTTGACATTTTGCCCTAGATTATCTACAAAGCTTGTGAATTTAACAAATAAACAAAGTTATCAAGTTTTGTGCATATGAAACTATATAACGTTTATATATAGGCTATATAACATGGACTTCTGGAGCCCAGTTATTTCTTATGACTTTCACATGTCTGTTTTTAAAAAATAGGATTCTGATGTTGGTGGCCACAAAGAAGAGTTTGAGAATCAAAACTCATCAATGTAAAAAATCTGAAGACAAACAAATCTCCTCAGGATTCAGAATTGTTTTAAAACCTGTTCTATTTCTAAAGCGTTATGAGGAATGGAGTAATTAATTTTGAATGCTAATGGCTAGTGAATACTGGTGAGAAGGCTGGGCATGCATTCCAGTAAATTGTATATGGTTGAGTTTGATACTGATTAGAAGATCTAGAAACATTAAGGAAAACTGCTGCACATTTGGATTTTATTGTAGGAAACCCTGCCATCATGCTATTGAGAAGATTTTCAGCTGACGAAGTGAGTGGGATGTTTTCATGGTGTGTAACCAAACATGTAATATACTGTATGAGAGAGCAGGGTAAAGGTAGGTAAAGACCAAGAAGTTGTTAATCGTGTATATATATATTTCCTGGGGCAGTAAAAGTGAGGTGAGAGATCCCTTTTTGTTCTTGCCTGTGATTATGTCTAGGTTAAGGCATGTGTTTAAACAGCTCTCAGTTTCTGGTATTGTTGAGCATTGCTTTTTAAAATTCTTCTTACAGCTTGCACGTGCTTTTACCTGGTTCTTTTCAAGCACAAGAGTCCTCAAAAGCACATAAAAAAACTAATGCTCCTTTCAAGGTCTTAATGTTTTTTTGGGTTTATTTATTTTTTTTCAAAATAACAACAGAAAATACTGCAAGGAAATCCCATCTTGTGAAGTCTTTGGTTCAGCTCATTTGCTGCTCCGTGATATGTTTGGTGAACTACTATGAGGCATCTGATGACATCAAAGTGTATTTTCAAGCAACATTCATGCAAAGGATCCCAATCAGAAGTAAGTGTGCCTGACTTTCTGTGCTAAGCTTAACAGCGTGGAACAGCAGCTGCTCCAAAACAGAAGACTCCTTTGCATTTTACCATGTTTTTCCTTATGTCTTTGAAATGTAGAAAGTCATACTTAACATGTTGAGAGATGTTTTAACTGAGATGTTTGAAGTAAGTGCTGTTAGAAGTGGTTACCTGCCCACAATTCAATGCAGTACTTATCATACGCAAGTTCCACAGAGTAGTTTTTCTTTAATTTGGGGGTAGTTTTCATAGTATGGATGTAATATGGATAATATCAATCCATTCTTTGGATTGATGGACTTAGTCCAGACTGCAGGATAGAGGTAGTATTAAGGCCTAAGCTGTGGGCCTCCAAAATCTTCCAGCATGCCATGATTCAGTCAAGCACAGGGCAGAGTGATGGAAACCTGGAGGGAGGTCCACTGTGGCAAGTCTGGTAGCACAAAAGGAGAAAAATATATTTTTTTGGCTATCAGGTGCACATAAGGAGTGATGGGATTTATACAGATATTAGCACCTACCTAGGTTCCCAGGCAGAAGGCTGAGCGTGCAGTATTTTTTCAATCTGTTCTGCTTAAGAATGATCTTGGCAGAGATACCATGTGCATGACATTGTATTGGAAGTAGGTTTGATTAATTCTCATGGCAATGGTAGAACAATAGCTGTGGCAGTAGGAAGAAAAGCAGTAAAATAAGTGTAAATGGAGGTTCATTTCAGTGATGTTCCTATTCTGCTGCTGCTCCTGCTTCTGGAGTAAAGGTGACTGAGAGATAACACAGGCAACAGAGCAGCCTGCCAGCTACCTTTCTTCATTAACTTAGACTGCGATAAAACACAGCTTTTAAAAACAAAGTTCAAGTAGCCAGAGCCTCTCTGTGGAAATTAATTTGCTCTGGAAGCTAGTTTCATGTAACTCATCACCTACTTCACTGAACATTATTCAGCCCTGTCACTGATGACAGTTCTGCTGGAAACTGGGTCATGTGGTAGATAAAACATAGCCTGCTTTCCTGGGCTGCTTTTAGCATGGACCTCCTGAGATCGTAGTAAATAATAAATACCTGTAGGCCACCAAAGGCACTTTGTGTGATGTTGTAGAGCTCATTTTCGGTCTACAAGTACAGGAAATCATATAGCAATATAAATCCATGAAGCAGGTATGCAGAGAGAAACTTCTGGCTACCCATCTCCATTTCTGAGCTGTTACTGTACTGATTTTTTCCCAAGTATGGGTAGGTGTATGCTATTGGATGATGCAATTTGTACCCTGATAGGCCTTCTCCACGGGTTAGGGATGATTATTGAGGACTTCTTTGTTGTGGTGATAGCAACTGTTGGTCACCAATGCCTCAGCAGTCGGTTGCACTGACAAGAGGAGACCTGTGACTACTGCTCCTGGGTAAACACACACCTATGTTGGATTAAAGAGGGAGACGTTTAGCTGTGACAGCAGTGGTCTCTGCCAAAACAACCATTTCATGTCTTCCCCATACGAAAATGTTGTGAGCCGTATGGAAGTTAATGTCTTTAAGAAGTCCCTACTAAAAGTGCAAAGCAGTGCTGTTACAGGCTTTCTAAAAGTTGTCTCTTTTACTTGAATCTGCAAAAAGAAGAAAAATAAATTTAAATTTGTAATCTATTTTTGTGGTGCAGAATGGTCTATTACTTTCTCTTCCCTTTCCCTTTCCTATTCCTCCCTAAAAAGGTTAGGAGTGAGTTTTCCCAGTTACTGTTTAACAGCTTGTTATCCAGCCTGTAAATGCTGCATGTCAGTGCTTCCTCTCACTGGAAGAACCAAATCACTGAATCATTAGCAAGGCTATCTTTTGTGCCAAATGTTTGCTTGTGATTAGTGTTAAGCAGATTAAAAAAAAAAAATCCTCTCTACTAATACTGCAATTTTCTTCCACAAAAATGCATGTTTGGACAGCTCTATTCACATACAATTTTCTTTTTTTTCTGTCAGAGTAGAGTCCAAAGAATTTTTACTCTTACTTCCTCGCCATTCTGCTTGGATGTCTTCATAGTGATGAGAAACAGCATCCGTGTGGTCCCAAAGGTGAAGTTACATGCTATGGCTGAGTCTTAAAATCAACTTACATCTTCAGAGGGGGAAAGGTCCTTTTTCTTCCTGTCCTCCCTTCCCTTGCTCTTATTTTTTCTGAAATAATTTGCTCTTGGATTACTGAGTTGTATAAGTTCCCAGAGACTCCCAGCAAGCACCAGAACTGGTGGAAGGTAGGCAAGAGCACGCCTAAGAGTGATGGAGAGGGTGTAGAACTTCCTCTTTACAACAGCCACAGCAAAATGTTGGATGGGCTCAGCTATCCTGTGCTGCATCTCCATCAAGACAGAGTCACTCATCACTTGAGCCATAGTGACTCACTGTTTGTGGACTCCTAGGCTGCCTCAGAAGTGAAAGCTGGATGTGTTCACACAGAAATACTGTCCTGAATGTTCAGGTGAGATGAGTGTTCCTACTGCTTCTAAAGCCACATTTCATCAGGATGAGAGCTGTGCCCATTGATGTGGATGGGAATATTCCTTCAGGAGATTTCTCAAGGTAAAGAAAGATGTGTATTTTGTGCTTCCAGAGGTTTTTTGATAGTGATTGGTCCATGGTTAGCCCTGAGATGATGCTAGTCAGAGGAAAAAATGAAGAAGAGAACTGCCCATGTTGGAAGTGGAAAACAGAATTAGCAAATACAAATTGCAAAGGACTGCAGAGGTATGAAAGACAATGCCAGTGGATCAGCTCCCATTAATCTTGCCATGCTATCAGCATTTCATCTCCATTGCCTAGCAGTTGCATCCAGATGTCTCCCAGTTCCTTCTGTATAGACAAGTGAGGAAGTAGAGATCCCTCCTGGGAAACGACACCTTTGTTAAGCTTCCATCTTGGTTGGTGCTACACAAAAGAAAAAAGAAGGAAGGGCTTTAACAACAAAACAGAGAGCACCAGCAGTCCAAGCAGCATGAACATTATGTTGGTAGATGGGCCCTGTTGCCTTTAATAGGTTATCTTTTTCCATTAGAAGGTTGTTTAAATTTTTAAGTGGTGCACAAACTCATAAGGGCTTTTACTGTGTGGGTTCCAATTTTCATTTGGATTTTGAATGTGCGGGAAAAGCTGATGCATTAAGAACTGTTCATGAATCTCCTCTATTTCCAGTCTTCCCCCTGGGAACTATTGATGGTCATTTCATCTTTCTTATGTGACTTTTAAGATCCTTAAAAAAAAGAAAAAGGAAATGGTTTTCTGGATACGTCCCAGTGGGTTGTCTTACAAAGGGCTGCAAATGAGAAGGAGAACATATATTCCAAACAGCTTATATTCAACTAAACCCACAGGCAAGATCCTGAGAATTTTTTTCAATAGAAGTTCCAAATAGAGTTAAAGTCTTGGAAAGGTAAAGAAAACAGTAGCAGAAATGAACGTCAATTTTTATATCATGATGTTTAGTTGTGCTGATGTTCAGTATATCCAGTGATATAACTGGCTTCCAGGCAGGAGGTGAGGAAATGTATGAATGAATTATGGGTTTGATGAAAGGTCATTTTTTTTTCCCTAACACATAGACTTCAGATCAGTCAGTGTGTCTCACTTGCTCTTTCTTCTAATCAGAATGCTGAATATTCAAAAATCTCTTTTTCTCTGGTGTTCTGCAGCTAAAGTAGTTCCTAATTTGCTTTAAAACTTGTTATAGGTATGGAGAGATGCTTAGTCATATTGAGAAAAACTCCTCACTTTGAAGATCTCATTTGAAGGGCTGATAGAGAAATGCCCTGAAATTAAAGGTATTTTCAGTTTCAGCGAACAAAGAGGGGAGGCACATAGACCCAAGAAAGAAAGCTAAGAAACTTATCAGTTAGAGAAATTGCCTTGAAATAAGTGAAATTATTTCCCCAGAGATAATTTGGTCTTAGGAATCAAATTGTCACTAAACAAAAAGCCAAATCAAGAGCAGCAAATTGATTTTTTTTTCCAGTGTCTTTCCTTCATTTTTTCCCTAATTAAAAAATTGAGAAAGGTGTGATAAATCCAACTAGTTTTTTCCTCACTGTTAGAGTCTGTCCTGAAGAATCTCTTCACTGTAACCATTTGACTGGGGGGGGATGGGGAGGATGGAATGAAAGATCCTCAGTTAATTTTTCGGAGGTGAGCAACCACATTTGATTTAATTAGAAAAACAGTGGTTTTACAGACCCTGAACACCTGCATCTCTGCCTGTAGTTAGGGAAAGTTGTATGTCCCTTATCTGTGAGAAAAGGGTCACATACATAGATGTGAAGTGTAAGTACACAGATCTGTGATTTTGGTTTGAGTCATCTAGTCAAACACGTATGGAAACTCATGGTGGGAAGGGGAAATGAAAAGAGGGTTTTTTTAAAAAATAAAGGAATTAAAATCTCTTTCTTCTTGACAGAAGTTTGCATGTGTGTCTTTTGTGATCATCTGTTTCCTCTCCCAGCACACATAGGGACTGCATGTTTCTTCCTGCTTTTTATTCTTGCACAACTTTCCTTCACTGCTCCTGGACACCCAAAAGCATTTTGCAAAATACTTCCCTTTTGGCTTCTCATTTTCCTATGTCTGATGCTAGCATTTCTCACCAGGTTCCTTCTTTCTGCTATTAATTTGTTAAATGAACACTTTCTCCTTTGAGTTAATCTTTTGTTTTTTTGGAGGAAGATGAGTGGCAGGCATACACAAAATATATCCAAGTGTTGGTTGTGTATTCAGAAACAAGAAAAGCAAGGTACCAACTCTAGGGGAAAGTCCAGGGGTTGTGCTGTGTAATTTATGTTTAATGCTGCAGCAGAATCTGTATTTTTTGTGCCTGTTTTTTCAAAGATGTAACTTCTGTGACAGGTTTTGCAGCTTCTCTTTTGCATGAGAGGGTAAAGGACACTGAATCACTTGAGATCAGTAAAAAAGTTAAAAAAGAAAGATAAGAATAAAGTACAAGAAACACACTCATGTGTGTTTATAAAACTGGTGAGGTGATGGAAGCAGCTATCTTTTCATGTGTATCCTTTATTTTCCCTTCTCTCTTATAAAATTTAAAAGATTTAATCCTATGAAGGATTAAAGCTGTAACGTCTCCATGCCATGTTTCAATGTTCTGGGCTTTTCTCATGGATTAGCATTTAGAGCTGTAATGAGCTTTCAGTTTTGGTGGAAGCAAAGGATGCAACTATTTACACCTGAAATGGTAGGAGGTAGTGTTAATCTTACTTCAGTCATGATGAAATTCCTTCAGTCAGTCAGTCAGTGTTACCTTTTGTAACACCTGAGAAATAAGATGTTTCATTTGAGTTCACTGAGACCTGATTTGCTCTTTCTGCGGAGGGCAACAGTGCTGATGCTGGAGAAGAGATGATAAGGATACTGTTCTTATTCAGCATGCCAAAAGCAATTCTGTTCTGCCAGTACACCTCTGTGTTGTGGCATGCAAATCTCAATGGTTACTTTTTTAGAAATGCACAGGGGCTGGCACAGATAGTGCTTGTGCTGGGGCAACTGGGGTCTCATACTATCCTTGCTGCCAAAAATGGTCGCATTTGAGTTTAGTGGGAACAAGGAACAACCTGGAGAGAATAAGACAAGTTACACAGAAAATTAGTGGACTATTAGAGATGTGGAGAACATCATGCAGTGACCTGCTCTGGCAGTGAGCAGAAGAAACTTGTGGAATAATCAGGAGCAATGCCTCCCTGGGAGGAGGAAAGAGAATAAGAACAACATCAGGCAGACAGGCAATAACACCCATGATTTCTGGAGATGTGAAACAGTTTGCTGTGGGACTGGTTGGCTTAACTTTATCCAGGCAAGGAAGCTACATCTTCTGGTTGTATTAGGGTCAAGAAGCTTCATGTTGTAGCCTTCCTGTTACTACATAATGGGCTTCTTGGTGTTTGTGTATGTCTAGCATATCTGGCAAAGTGAACATGAAACCTGCACGTGGAAGAGCCAGGGCTTTTTGACAGCCCTGCTCTGCAGTGCCTATTATTTCTGCCCCAGTGATTGCCCAGTTGCTCCTTGTCTTGGCCATGCTGCATGCACAGAGCCGTCCCAGTTCCCCAGGCTTACATCAGGATGGTGACCAGGTCTATCATGCTAATGGGAGAGGAAGTCAGGAAACGTGCCTGTGTTTCTGTTGTTGCTTAACAGTTTTTGTAAACACCTTAGAGTCCATCCAAATCACACTGAAGTCAATAGAAGTCTTTTGAATCTGAGGAGCTGGGCCCATCCTGTTTGTAGCCACATATTATGAAAAGCCAGAAAGCCACACCTCCCTTGCACTCTAATACTTGTGAAACAAAGAAACGTATGCTTAACAGTTTAATTTAAACATTAAGCAGGTACACTTTATTCAGTGCTGAAGAAGACTTGAGATTTGTCCACAGAGTGCTTCTGCCAAGCAGTGATTTCACAGAACATTTATATACAGAATTGTTTTCAAATTCATATTCCCCTCCCCCAAAAATGACAAGCATACTTTATGCTTAGAACCTCATTGCATATCCAGGGGGAATGAAATCAAATCAGCTCAGAGTCGTTAAGGTGTGGCCATATCTGTGTGGTCAATCTCAACGACTCTGGGTGACAAGAAGATAAGGGTCGTTATAGTTATCTTAGTGGTTTTATTGTTTCTAACACATTACAGTTGATGTTCCATCCCACCATTTACAAATCACCATTTCACTTGTTTCCATTATGAATGTCATTCAGTGTGTCTGTGCCTTCAGCCATGATAACTTGGCCCATGGTCCCTGCCTGAAGCCCTTTGCAATCCAGTATTGACCTAGTAATTTCCTGCTGTGACTAAGTTCAAAGACCAGGCCTTAATCCATCCTCTGTTCCATACTCTGTTGGGTTTACTCTGGGCTGAAATTGTCCTGAGTATAAATGTGTTGGTCATGAGGAGTCTGAACAATTGTCCATAATGAGAGTGAATTGTTTGTGTCCTGTTCTGTAGGATTAAATATTCACATAGAGAAGTCCCTGAATTGAAATCCTCTCTTCCTGCAAGTGCACATCACAGACCCTGGCATCACAGGCTCCTTAACTGCTCCAACCGGGGAGAAGAGTTCACCCCCTTTTTTTTTTGCAGTCCTTGTAGAAGCAGCTTGCAAAAAGTGACATTGAGTTCTAAGTGTAATGTACTTAGAGGTCAGCCATGGAAAGTACTGGCTCCTGAAACTGGCATTTAAAGGTCTAACTTACTCTGGTCTGACCTTCCTGGTTATTTGCAAGCACAGTTTGACATTTGGATAATTAAGCACATAATTTATGGATGAAAAGGGAGTGAAGGGTTTTTTTTTCCTGGGATCTGACCCAAGATATGGATAGGTCACACTAATAAGAGTCCTTATACCTCTTTCTTGAGTAAACCCACCCAGAATAAGGTTATAAAACTTATATCAATAAATCTTGGCTTTGAGAAATAGCGAGTATGTACAATTTCTACTAAAGTGAGTTGGTACTTGTAGTTAGCATGCTTCGGGATAGTCTCAAAGGTGTCCCCACTATCCTTCTACTTGAAAATAATGCTTATATTAAATATTTATATGGGTGGAAATATTTTCTTTGTGGTTGGCACAGTGGTTATACAATAGTAAGATAACCCGTGCAGTTCCTGTGAAACCACTAGTCTATCTAAGTGACACAATATCCGCTGGGGTGAATATTAAGGATGGTCTGAATCTTAAATGGCTTGATAGGTCATGGCTTTATCAGTCATGGCATGACCACATAGCTGGGATGGGGGAGGGGGGGATCATTTCAGCATGCAATGCGAGCACAACAACACAAGTAAACAAGCATCTCTGTTGTCATGAGAAGTCAGTTTTCTGGAGAGAGCTTTCAACTTGCAGAAAGCCACTTTTTGCTGTATTTCGTAAGTTCCCACAATTTCTCTAAATTTAACAAGTATACACACACAAAGACAAAATTAGTCCCTGCTGTAGCTTTATGGGAGCAGGAGAAGCTTTCATAAGTGATGAGCTGCCTCATATACAGCTCACCAACAGCAGCATGGCTGTGTGATGCTCACTTTTTTTTGTGCTGATAATGGTCAGTAACTGCTGTGCGGCACTTGGCTGTGATATGGGCTCGACTTCTGTCTCTGAGTGCCCTAGGTGAGTGCAAGGCAGTTGTCCTGCTGGAGCTGGATGTAGCGTGTTTCAAAAGAATATATCTACATTATGCTTGTCATAAAAAGCTTTCCTGCTTACAACTTTTTGTATTGAACCCTCTTCATATTAGTTTAGATTACAGTTGTACCATGTGTGTCAGTGGTTGTAGAGAGGTGGGTGCTGGTCTCTTCATGACAGGACAAAGGGGAATGGCCTCAAGCTCCATCAGGGGAGGTTCATTCGGAAAAAAATTTTTCACCAAAAGGGTCGTCAGGCACTGGAACAGGCTTCCCATTGGAGGTGGTTGAGTCACCATCCTTAGAGGTATTTAAAACATGAGTAGATGAGGTACTTAAGGATATAGTTTAGTGGAAGATAGGTATGGTTTGACTCAATGATATGACCTCAGAGGTCTTTTCCAACATGGTGATTCTATGATTCTGAGGAAGGGATGGGTGACTAGAGGTTGGTTCTAAACTGGATCTCTGTATTCAACCCCATGAAACTTCAAAAAAATCTGAGTTCCATAATGAGCTCTAGGGCTCTGGGTTGTGGCTGCTGCGCAGCTCTAATGCTGAGCTACAGGATATATGTGCAAAAAAGTTGTGCTATCCAAGTTTGTTTCTGAAATGTATGACACTAGCTAATGCTTAAGGCAGAGGCCTCTCACACGGGTTCTGTAATGGACTGCAATCTGCTTATGACGGGAAACTCAGAACTAGTTCTTGTATGGGAAATGCTTTCTAGATATTGTAGTCCCAGAGCTTGCTTGAGTACGACGTTGTGCCTTTCTGAGCCAAATTGTCCAAATCTCACATCTGTTGTGAAACAAAGAAACTTACATTTAATAGTTTAATTTAACTGTTAAGGCAGGTACACTTTATACAGCACTGGAGAAGACTCAGGATTCATCCTTAAAATGCTTCTACCCAACAGTGATTTCAGAGAACTTTATATATATAGAGGTGTTTTCATATTCATATTTTTCCCAAGAAGTGAGAAACACACCTTATTCCTGGAACCTCATTGCATATCCAGGGGGTATGAAATCAATCCTACCCAGAGTCATTAAGGTGTAGTCATATCTGGGTGGTTAATTTCAACGACTCTGGGTGACAAGAGTCCTTATCATTATCTTAGTCGTTAATCATGTTTTAACACATTGCAGTTGACATTTGATCTTACCATTCACAAATCACTACTTCCACTGCATAAAATGTATAGATGTACTTGAATACCCAGATAATTCACTCTGTGCCCACTGCTCAGACGTATGTTTCTGTCACCACTTTAAATACAGTAGCTGTGTTTTTCCTGAGACCCTGTACATTTCCTGCAATGACATCCAGGAAGATTTCTTAATCCAGGTCTATAGTGTCTGATACTCTGTTTTGTGATACAGCTTTAGGCTGCTGTTATTTCATATGTCCCCAGTACTGCAACTGGTTCCCCCTTCCCCTTATTCCAGTGAGGAACCAGTCTTGTAAAACTTGCCAACAGAGTTTATGTTTTCCCACTAGGGTCATTTCAAGTAAAGGAAAAATGAGCTGGTTTAGTGTTCTCTGCCACTCTAGAGGAAGAAAATGTTTCTGCCTTTCATAAGCAATGTTTTTTTGTAGCCAGTTTGGAGTCTTCTCTTTCTTGACATGTCAGTGCATAAAGGTTAGAATGGAAAGAAAAAATGGTGAGAATGATCTTGCTTGGCAGTATCCATTAAAGCTACAGTCTGGCCTTCTTACCAGTGCATGCTTTGCTTTGTTGGACCTGATCCTGTACTGACCTGCTGAACAAATATGATCAGGTCAAATGAAGATCAAGATATGCCTCTTTGAAGAGTCATTTGCTTTGCAGGGACACGGAATATCTAGGTCTCAGCTGAAGGCTATTTTGAAGTGTGCTGGTCTGGAGAAAGCACAATAGTTTCTCTTTTTTTTCTCTTTTTATGTTTTTCACTTCTTATATTTCTTATCACCTGGAAAACCTGCAACTAGCTGGATGGTATTGAGTGTTTTTTAGCCTCTAGAACTGAAAACACCCTCTGTAGTTGATGGTTTGTTTTAAGACCACAGGAAACTACTTGTCACTATCCATTAATGAGCACTTTGCTAGCTGTTTGCCATCTTAAGAAAAATAGATGATGAAGCAGAAAACCCCATCATCCACAGTCTGCTATTTAATCCTTCTATCAAACTAATACTGAACTCCGCACAAAACACCATTTCCATTATCTGCACTCACTATTTTTTCCCATCCTCATTAAAATCTGTCAGAATAAGAAAAAATGAGCTGAATCCGCAGTGAACTCATTCTGTCTTGGGAGCAGGGAGACTGTTGCTCCTCTGATGGTGGCCATGCAAGACTGGACCCTGTAGAATGCAAGATGGGGAATAGCTACCCTGGCATATCAGTAGGGATTTGTGGTGCCAGATGGGCTGTTTATCCTAGTTAATATGGAAAACGGTAGAAAAGACAGGAGCAGGAGACCTCAACTCGCTTTCACAACCTGAGCTTGCAGGCAGCATGGCAGCAGCCTGATCCCAGCCCAACTGGTTTGTCTGGCTGCAACAGCGATGGAAATAATTTAACAGTGAGATTTATGGGCTTCTTTCTCATTGTGGTGTCTTAGATTGCATTTAATCGTATTCACAAAGATAATTGCCCTGAACTCACATGTTAATGGCACGTTAATGTTTAAGACAGGAGATGACATCTTCAGGTCACCAATTAAAATGGAAAACATCCCTTCTCTGAAAAAAGTGTGAAAGACTTTTGGGGGGGGGGTAGGGGTGGTGGTGGGAGGGAGTGTCAACTTTTAAAAGACAAGGTGGAATATCTCTATAGGTTGAATTGGCATCCAAGGCTCTTTGGCTTTAGAAGCTCATTCTCACAGTAATCAGACCAGTATCAGACTTGATAGTATACTCATACAGAGGAGGATATAACAGTTGCTTTGTGAGGGGGAAAATGGAGCTCTTGCTTATAGATAACCTTTTTCTTTTTAAAAACTGGAAAAAATCCCTTTTGTTTATTTGCTGCTCTGAATAATTTCTGTTTTTCTGTTTTCCACAACCATTTTCTGACATGTAAACAGCAATTTATTTTTATGTCAGATAAATCCTTCCTGTGTGCTTCCCACTCTGTGAAATGGGATTGGGGGAAAATATGCCTTTTTCCATGAAAATACTAATGACTGAATTAAAGCATGACTCAAGTGGGCACTGTTCTAAGCAATAATATCAAAGTTGTCACAATTGTGTGTGGGCTTTAATTTTCCTGGATGGTACTAGCAATTAGTCTGCAGATCTATGAGTCAAGGCAACTGTTAAAATCTCTCTGAACCTTAGGTGGGGCCCAAATGACTTATTTTGAGGTGCTAATAGAGTCATTTGGAGAGTTGAGAAAGAACTGACTGCAAAACAGAGCCAGCTGGGAGCATAGGTGATACAGGCTGTTGCCTTGGGCAGCAAAAGCCTGCCAAGGGCATAGCAAAATGGTCACGTCTTCATTGCTTGCTCTGCCTCTGCCAGCAGCCAGGGAAATCAGGTTTGCTGCTCCGGCCAGGGCAGGGATCAGGATGTGTGAGACTGGGGCCAGCTGTTTTCAGTGGTGCTTCTGCCTGACAGCAGGAGCTGCCTGAGATGACATGTAATGTATGGGTTTATGATCTAAGGGGATGCTTTCTCTTGATGGGTGTATATATATAATATTCACCAACCGCAGTGGCTTGTTCAAATCCTGCAACATTCATAGCATTTCTGGGGCTGGGTCTCTGGTATGTCCCTACTGCCAGCTTGTGGTGGAGTCTGGCTGGATGCCATAATGTTTTTCATCCTTCTCTGTCCTCTGAGCTGGATTTTGTAAAAGCCCCTGGTGTGGGATGGGTTGTGATGATGCAGTTTAGAGCTCTGATAGTTCTGCAGTGCATGCAGGGTGGTTATGTTGTCCAGTGAGTGGAGGTAAGGGTATGATTGTAACATTTTACGGTGAATTTCAATTGCAGTAGATAGAATTTGTCATGTGAAGAAACTTCTATTAAAGTTCAGGCCTCCAAGGACATGGGTCTGAGGGTCTGGAGTCAATGTCTCTTATGACTGACAGGCTCCTTATTGCTTTGAGCCTTTCAATTCATCTGATAAATCCCAATGATTTATCACACTGATAAATCTCAATCAAATCAACTATTTGATCCCCCCCTTTACAAAATGGTTGTGTCTTTCAGAAATGACAACATTGGGATAGTGCAGCAAGCAAGAGTTAAGGGAAATCTCTTCATGGTTTCTGGAAACAGAAACCTATGCATAATATAAGCATTCAGTTCAGAGTGGCTTTCTAAAGTATGTGCCCAACTTTCACTATCTCCTTTCATGATTTCTCTCTTCAGTAAGGACTCTTAGTGAAACAGAAGTGCAGTCCCAGCAGTGTACTCAGAGGCTGAGGCAGAAAGCTAAACAGAACTGGGCAGAAAAGCATCATGTTCCAACTGGAAAGGTGTTGCTTTTGGGTAATTCTTAGCCAGTGCCTACACATACTCTTCAGGCAGTTGTATTAGAAATAGTTGTGGGTACTACAATATTGATTGGTTTCAGGAATAAAATGGAAAGCATTTCTTTGAGAGTTTGAAAGGTGGTAGTAAATAACTCCTTTTCAAACTAGCAACCTGTTATAAGTAGGGTTCTCCAGGGATCAGTATTGGCCCTAATATGGTTTAGTGTCATCATAAGTGATCTGGAGGATGGGATCAAGCATACCCTGATGAAGTCTGCCGATGATACCAAACTGAGTGGGAAGTGGACACTTTGGAAGGGAGAGTCACCTTGCATATGCAGTTCATCAAGGACAAGTGTAAAGCCTTGTGCCTCGGAAAACATAACCCAGCTTTAGGCTGCACAGGTTGGAATCTACCTGGCTGGTGAGTGCTCTGTTGAAAGGGACCTGAAGGTGCTGGTAGAAAACAAGCTCAGTATCAGTGAAGGGGATGCTGCTGCAACAGAGATAGCCAAAAGGATGCTGGGTTGCATCAACAAAGGCATCACCAGCAGAGAGAAAGAAGTCATTATCCCACTCTACTCAGTACTTGTCAGGCCACACTTAGTGAGTTCGGTTTTTGTCCTTGCTGTACAAAAGAGACATGGACAGGCTGGAGAGAATCCAGAGAAGGGCCACAAAGGTGATCAAAAGAGTTGGAAGCCTACCATATAAGGAAAGGCTGAGAGAAGTGAGTTTGTTCAGCCTTGAGAAAAGAAAGCTCAGGGAGACCTTATCAACATATTTCTGTATTTTAAAGGTAGTTACAAAGAAGATAAAGTCTCTCTTTTTACAAGGAGTCATATAGAAAAGACAAGAGGTAATGTGTACAAGTTACTACTGGAACTTGGACACAAGAGGAAATTTTTTCACAATAAGAACAATCAGCTGTTTTAATAATCTCCCCAGGGTAGTGGTGGATCCTGTAATGTTGGACCCTTTTAAGATTCAGCTGGGCAAGCTGCTGGGCCATCTTGTCTAGACCATGCTTTTGCCAGGGAAAGTTGGACCATTGGACCAGGTCATCCTTGAGGTCAATTCCAGCCTGGTATTCTATGATTTTATACTTGGTTGCAGGATGGGTGTCATTGCTTCTGAAAGCTGCAGCACAGGGCTGTGTGACTAGCTTAGTGCAAACATCCCAGGCAAGGTTAGCTCAGGTGATGATTGTTATAAGCACTTCCTTTTTTTTTCCTCAGGATTGTAGATGTATATATAGAGGGCAATGTGTTGGCCATTTTTAACCCAGATTCCTTTAATTATTGTCACAATAGTCATCTGACATTGCCATAGCGATTTCACTGGCAGAAAGTGCTGTCAGTTCACCAGAGACTGGCAAATACAGGGTTATAAGTTAATTTCTTCTAGTAATTAGAAAATGCAAAGATTCTTCCTTTGCTGTTCTAAAAGACAATGTTAGAGCCAGCATTGTCTTTAACCATCTTATGCTTCTGGTTTTTTGAGATGTATCTGTAGAGGTGCAAATTATTAGTTTTTTTGGCTGACCAAGTGAGCTCTGTCTTCTGTGTAATAATCCTCATGTGACACTTCAGATATGTAGTGAAAAATTCAGGTCACTGGGGCTGTGTTGTTGACTATAGTGAGATTTCAGATTTAACTGCTTCAAGGTTCTTGTATTTAAGTGGCTGAAGTAAGACCTTGTTCAGATCTGATCCATGATAGTCAACTCCCTGATTTTGAGTGTGACTGAGTAAACCCTACAAGAAAAAACACTTTGGCAAAAATGTCTCTGCAGGATAACTAAAACTTGGCACCAATGTTTCCAGGCTCTCCAGCTACACAGTTAGCTCCAAATCCAGCATAAGAGCATTATCTTCCACTGAGAGTCTATGACGTGTCTCTGCAATTATTAGTACCTTAGTAGTGAGAGGCAGTATATGTTTTTAAGTACATGCATACATTCGGAATTCGGAAACTGTCAGCCTCTGACCTGGACAGGCGCACACTCTCCTGGGTGGAAAACTGATTGGATGGCTGGGCCCAGAGGGTGGTGGTAAATGGAATTAACTCCAGCTGGAGGCCAGTGACAAGTGGGGTTCCCCAGGGCTCAGTGCTGGGTCCAGCCCTGTTCAATGTCTTCATCAATGACCTAGATGCAGGCATCGAGTGCTCCCTTAGCAAGTTTGCAGAGGACCCTAAGCTGAGTGGAAGTGTTGATCTGCTGGAGGGTCGGGAGTCTCTGCAAAGGGATCTGAACAGGCTGGACTGCTGGGCTGAGACTGATGGCATGAGGTTTAACAAGGCCAAATGCCGGGTCCTGCACTTGGGGCACAACAACCCTGTACAGTGCTACAGACTGGGAGAAGCCTGGCTGGAAAGCTGCCAGGAGGAGAGGGACCTGGAGGTGTTGGTTGACAACCGACTGAACATGAGCCAGCAGTGTGCCCAGGTGGCCAAGAAGGCCAATGGCATCTTGGCTTGTATCAGAAACGGTGTGACCAGCAGGTCCAGGGAGGTTATTCTCCCTCTGTACTCGGCACTGGTGAGACCGCACCTCGAGTACTGTGTTCAGTTCTGGGCCCCTCACCACAAGAAGGATGTTGAGGCTCTGGAGCGAGTCCAGAAAAGGGCAACAAAGCTGGTGAAGGGGCTGGAGAACAAGTCTTATGAGGAGCGGCTGAGAGAGCTGGGGTTTTTTAGCCTGGAGAAGAGGAGGCTGAGGGGAGACCTCATTGCTCTCTATAACTACCTGAAGGGAGGTTGTAGAGAGGAGGGAGCTGGCCTCTTCTCCCAAGTGACAGGGGACAGGATGAGAGGGAATGGCCTCAAGCTCCACCAGGGGAGGTTCAGGCTTGACATAAGGAAAAAATTCATCACTGAAGGGGTCATTGGGCACTGGAACAGGCTGCCCAGGGAGGTGGTTGATTCACCTTCCCTGGAGGTGTTTAAGGTGCGGGTGGATGAGGTACTGAGGGGCATGGTTTAAAGATTGGTGGGAATGGTTGGACTCAATGATCTGATGGGTCTCTTCCAACCTGCTGATTCTATGATTCTATGATTTTTTTGCACAAAAAGGAACATATTTGATCTGTTACTTTGCAAAACTGGAGGTTATAATATGCAAGGCTGAGACACACTTACTTTTGAATGTGCAAGTGTTTTATAGTAGGAAGTGAGTATCTGGCTCAAAGTGGTTCCTCAAGCAAGTGCATATCTCCTCTTAAAAAACCTGTATACTTCCAATGATCATACATAGCACCTGCAAACCCTCTGGAGTGCTGCAGACTGGAACTTGACCTATCCTAGGAGCGAACTATTATTGACGACTATAGCATCAAAGAGGCTTTGGTACCTGGTGGTGAGCTTTAGGTCAAAGTGCTGCTTTAAATGAAAAGCAAGTGATTTTTCAAAGTATATATTCCTGGAAATAACTTCTGATTTATTGCCTTATTGTAGAGAGAAAGCCACTCTCAGTAATTCTAAGGCACTCTAAGCACTGGTACTGCCACTGCATTGCCTTATGGCAGCAGGAGCAAACCAATGAATGATGAATATTTAATGAAAAGCTTGACATATATCTACAGTGAATTATTTGCTACTGAATTGTAAATAAAACAATATTTTTAATTCACTGCCTAGCGCTATTGAAGTATACCATGTATGAATTATGTCCATAGGGAAGAGAAGCTCAGGTTAGAGTAACATGGGTTGCATATTTGGTAGCGTATAAATATATATTTCTATCTGGTGGCAGTAGCAGGTGTCTGGATCAATTTTCAATGTAGGTACATGTGTGTTTGTATGTCTTCGCACTGAAAGCTAAATGTTTACATGTTCCTGATAGAAATTCAGCTGTCCGAACCCCTGATTTGTCCCCTTGTCCTTTTCCTCTCTTGTGTATGTCTTTGCTTTAAAACATGCTGTGTTTTCTCACTTTGGATTTCTCACCTCAGTCAAGATGGATGGTGCTTTTTCATTTCCATTTATTCTCCTTTGTAATGCCTCTAAACCCTGCACTGAATACAGGCTTTCCTCTGGGACTGCAAATACTCTGAGTATAGTTCCTAAGCTGTTTGTGAACATAGGTGGATTTCTGCCTGCAGCTAGCACTCCATGAGGTGAAGAGGTGCTAGCCCCATCCTATATATGAGCCTCTGAGGTGCAGGTGTTAAAGCCATTACTGCCTGATGTACCCAATCCTTTCAGATTCTGAATCTGGGCTATGGAGGACAAGGGTATTTAGCATTTGTTCTCTTCTTGTATTTGGATTTAAAATACAGCTCCCATTGACCTCCAGTGGTAAGTGGGTATTCTTATGCATTATCCATGTACCAAATGTCCCAAACCGGGCACATGTAAAATAACCATGGGTACATTTAAGATGCTGGCTTAGGAAAAGTCTTGGATGACTCAGTGATGTAGGAAAGCTGTGCCCAGAGAAGGGTGAAAATCTTGTTCTCCAGGGTGGCATAGAATTGTCATTACCACAAATCCATCCCTTTAAAGCAATATGCAAGACAGCTCAATCTTTCTGCCAAGTCTGCTGTTGGAATTACAGCTTGTCTCCATGTTATTTGTTTTGGCTTTTTACTTTCAGCCCCTCTTTCCATTGCACAGTTTGAGCATGAGAACCTCTGGGCCTCATTAAGAGAAGCTTCTTTGCAAAACCTAAAGCATTTCCATATCTTTCCTGTGGATTCCTTTCATACTTTTACCATCAGCCCTGGTGTTTCCAGTCTACTAGGGGTATTCTAGTGCATAGGCAGTTTTTTCTTCCTGCTCTGACACACTCTCTTAATAACCTTGCAGGAGGAGAGTTAGGGCAAGAAAGGGGGCTCTTGCTCTACGCTATGAAGTCTCCATCTCCTGTGTGGGTGTGCAGGAAGGCAATCCCTGATGCCTTCCACTTCTAAAACCAGTTTATCTCTAGGTTTATGATCAAAGGCAAGCACCACACACCTCCAGACTTCTTTAGCTGTGTGTCCTATTAGACTAGAGACCACTTTATTATGTCGTCTTTATGCTCATTCTATACGCTGAATGAGGCTGGAAACTGGGGGGAAATACTGTAAAACTAAATATTGGATCCTGGAGTACAGAATCCATAGACATGAATTAAGGTTTGCACAGACATCTCCTGACTTTTGGGGGCTAGAATTTGCAACACGCTATTTCTTCAGACTGAGGATTATGAACTGTATGCATAGTCTTTCTGAAAGGAAAGGGACTGCAGTCAGCAGGAAATGGGTCTTTGGTTCATTTTTTTGCTCTCTTAGGTTATGTGATTTCTTAAGACTGACTCTACTACTGAACTTGAGCACCTTCCTTGACAAGTAGCCTCACAAGTTCAGAGCTATGTGCTACAAAACATCACCAGTATGGAGATTAGTGTCTGGGAAGACTGTTTTTTTTTAAAGTGCTGTAGAAAAGGAGCAAGAAAATAAGCATATGTGAGACCATAAGGCCATTTATCCTACTAACAATTCTCATATGTGCTCACTCAAGCTTACTGTGACATACCCTGGGGACTCAGCCTAATGGTAGAAATATTAAACTTTGGCATTAAGGGAATGGACTGTGTAAGTTGGTTGGAAGGGTACCAGAGAGATTTTATTATGTTTGCCTATGATATTTATGGTGATGCAGCTTCATTTTTCTAGGAATGCATCTGATTTTCATTCCTTCTGAGATCTCTCTGTTATAAGAAGTGTTGATTTAAAGAAACTATACAGAAATAAGTAAACAGTAAATTTCTTAGAAGAGTTTCCATTCTGTTTTTCCAAACGTTGTAGGTATCTAAAAATCTCACATTGTTCTGAAAGACAGGATAAAAACTGAGCTGAAAACCAGTTTGGGATTTTGGCAAAAAATACCTACTCACAGGGCCAAAGAGAGTGAGAATAACTTGATATCATATCCGCCAGAGCTCTCAGCTGGGAACAGAGATGCCCAGTTTAAATATGTTAGTTGAGGAGGAACCAAACTGAGATTCAAAAGCCAGAACTTCAGAGTTATCTAGCAAATGAAGAATTTTCTCAAGAAGATCCAGTCCTTTCATTAGAAAGGAGAACACTGATCTGTAGTATCCTAGATAACTATCTTCATCACTGGAACTAGTGGAAAAAATCAGACTTCTCCCCTCTTCTGCTTTGGTGGTAAGTATATGTGTGAAAAGTGTCCCTTCCTCATTTTCAGAGTCCTCCAGCTTGGTTTCAAACATTAAGCCTGATCCCCGATTGATTCAATTTTCCTTTTTCCTGAATTTCAAAGTCTTTTCAAGGGGGTTCTGTAGCATTGTAATTGACTGTCACTTCCTCAAGCCACTGACACAAGTCATTCCAGCACAGTTCCTTGTAGGGTTTGCTGAGCCCAGGCAGGGTGGCAGTAAGGGAATCAACCAAAGCTCCCTTAGATAACACTGCCTTTGAGCTATTACTGATTCAGCTCTCAGCCTGACAGAATAACAAAGTGGAAATTAATCAGGAGTGTGAAGAAAAGTGGAGGTGCTCCTGGTACTGGTGGAAGAGGCAACCCAGAGGCCTTTGTCAGAGTGTTAGAAATGTCAGCTTTTGTGTTTCCTCAGTGAATGCATCACTGTGGCTCTGTGCCTTCCCTTTTCACAAACAGCATTTTTTCTCTTTTCATATGACTCCATGCAAATACTAACTTCAGATACGTCCAGGTGGGCTTCTGCAGATCTGTATGAATTCTCTCTGATTTGCTAGATGGAAGGCAGCTCTGACCCAGCAGCCATTTAGCCATGTTAGCACCATCCAAAACATGGCCTCATCTCTCTGGCAGAGTTTAAAAGCTCAGGGTTGGGTTTTGCTAGCTGGTCTTCCATTATAATGGTGGATTCTTATGCTTATGGTTCAAAATAGAGGCAGATTGAGCTTGCAGTTACTTGAAGACAGACTTTATATCATGAATTTGAAGTATAAGAAACAACAAACCTAAATAGTATGTCAGTTCCTGACTCCATTTTTCATGCCATCGTCTGTTCTGAGGGAGCAGCTACCCTGTCAAAACACGATGTGTACAGGAGTAAATACCAAAAAGAAAATCAAGCAACATGTGGGATGTTCTCATCGTATTGAATTTTGTGATGGAAGATGGGACTGTTCCCTGTGATGCCACATCGTAGGCAACACGCCATGGAGTACAACTTCAACTGCAACTGCCAGTTCAGTTTTGTTGTGTCAGTGTTTGAGTGCTCTGCTGAGTTGGCACTACCGGATACAGATTGTTCCTTATCAATTGCTGACAGGAAATGTTGCACCAGAAGGATGGACGCTGATACCCTAGCTGCTGAGCGCTTGCAAGGGGAGATAATTTTCTGAGAGGCATGACAGAGCACGGTTTGTTCATCATATAAAAAGTCCAACTCTTGTGGCATTTTCTTCTGATTGCTAAGTCCACTGCAGAACACTAGAAACATGCGATGCTTAAAAATAGGATATATCCTGAAACATTACAAGTGCCATCTGTTCTCAGAGAAACAACTGGTAGAAAAAAAAATAACCTTTGGTTTAAACCTTGCATGAAGTTGCCATTTAAAATAAGTGGGGTTGGCTTTGTCATTTTTATGTTTTGGAGGTGTGGAAAAAGGGCTATTTCATGGCAACTAAAAGAAACCAGAAATGTTTAACCAGAGTGTGTTTGTTTCAGATATGCAGAGGAGTCGTGTTGTGAAGATCTGTTAAATAGCAAACTCTGGGATCTAAAATCATAATGACACTGGAAGGAATCCATGTACTGTTTTAAATCAGCTCATGCAGATGAACGCGGTAAGGTGTCTGCCCACCACCAGAAGGAGGTTTCTAGCAAAAATATCTGTATTACTAGTCACAAACAGAGAAAGCCCTAATTTTTCAATTGTGCCTGATTCTCCAGTGAATAAAACAGCTTCCTCACCCATACAAACCCATGCAGTCTGGCAGTGAGGGGTGGATCAGTAGCTTAGGGAATACTGACTCCATCCCTGTATGCTGCTCCCAAATCATCCTCAGAGCCATCCCCTGTTGGAAAGTGTCTTTGGGCTTTGGCTGTTCCCAGCAGTCAGCAGTGCTGCTTCTAGCTCCATTAATGTGTGATTACATGCTCCAAAAGAACTGAATTTTCACAGATGGGCAAATTGCTGTGCCCTATGGAGCTACACCAACCGGCTATGCCACCTCTCCCTAGTCTGATGCAAAGTCCTGGAACTCCGTTAGTAGTCTTGGTTGCTTGTGCTGGTTTTGGGTACCCTGCTGAGGAATAAAGTGGGATACCTTTAATGCATTCCCATAATTTACTTTGGTACTGGGAAAGCCTGAAGGTGAACAGCCAGTTACCAAACTGAGGAGGGATTCACTTGACTTACTTTTGCATGACCTCATGGTTTCGGAGCATCGATGGGCTACTGACAAGTGTGGCAGCATATGAAATCAGCAGGCCATAGCAGGAATCTTATACTGGTTAGAGATCTGAAAATGGGATACTTGATTTTCAAGGAGTTTGCTCATGTTCTACACTGATGTGAAGAGCAGCAGATTTGTACCGAAGACAAGTGCCAGGAAACTGTGCTTGAAGCAAAGGGAACAAACACTTTAAGGTGTTTCTTTTAACATGATAGTTATGTTCAAAAGGAGTGTCCTAATCCTGTCAACCTCACTGTTTTTGCTAATCCCAAGTGGGACAGTGTGGTGAAGTAAGAAAAGGGTATTTTAATGAATAGATTTGATAGTGATATTTCTGATTCTCTCCTTTTCTTACATCTCACAGCCTAAGAATAGCTGCATTTATGTAATGTTTCTATTTAGATTTTTTTCAAAGCATGTTTTGAATTTGGTGTCTTTGGCATTGGTAATTTTGCTTTGGAACTGAGTGCAGCTAAGGTAAAGACTGTGCGTGTGCATTTTCAGGCTCTGTCAGTCTCTCTGAATTTGGCCTGCTGCACTTCCAATCTTCCTGTCTCCAGTCTGCATGCGGGACACTTTGAACAATACCAGCTAGTGCTCAGCCTTTGATAAGCTCTTAGGGATAGGGCAAATTCACAAATCACATTCTCTGCTGTGTGAGGGAATAAAACAATAGCCTTCTTGCCAGTGTTTGGTCCTAGTAGACCTTACTCCTGAAGTCAGGACCTTTTAGTACTAGCCCCAGGGAAAGAGTGATTATTTTGTGATGTGCTATCACAGCACATTTCTGCATTCTGGGAATGTGCCTTCACTATGCTGCAGCAAAATCGTGCCACATTGCCCCTCAGTAGAGTCACGAAACACTGCAATCTCGAGGATAAAACTCTCTAGAAGCACAAGGAGTGATGTGCCTGGCATAGTTCACATTGGGTGGGAGAGCAGGCTTTTGGTTTCATGAGTGACAGCAAGACAAATCCCTCAGTTTTGCAAATACTTTATTTTTTTGTTGAAAGTTTCATACTGGAACGGAGCAGCTAACTTACCAGCCCACATACATAGGTAATGCTGAGCCCTTTTTAAAGAAAATACACCATTCTTGAAGCACATCTTGTATTTCTGGTTTCAAGCCTGACATGTGGGTCACTTAGAGTTAATGTTTTAATAATATAGCAATATTTCAGAAACACTCTGCTTTTGTCTACCAGCTTTTTCCATCTCTTGGCAATGATGGTCTTGATCCCCCATGGCAGAAGTCTGATATCTTTCTAAAGTTGAAGTAAAATCTTCTTTGCTCTAGAATGCTAAATCAACCTATTTTATTTCTAACTGTCAAACTTAATGCATTTTTAAGCATCTTCCTCCTACTTTAAGGTACATCTAAAGTTGTGAAAAGTGAATATGTAATCATGCGTATATATTTACTGTACATGTGTCTGTCTATGAGAGACCTGGACTGAAAACTAAGTTCTACCACCCTTAAATTTGGGGGCCATTCAGTCCTGCTCACAGGTTTAGATATAACTGTGAAATTTGTAGCTTTGTGTATCTTTATGATGATTAAATAAAAAATGTGGCTTTAGGCAGTACTAAATTTTGTCCCAAAACATATGAGTTGGCTCATCTTCCCACCATAGATTTCTATGCCTGTATCCTATCACATTCTCTTCTGTGATTTCCACCTCATGTTTTCTGTGATGCTTAATATTTAAACAAGTTCATTAGATACGTCCATGTTTTAAAAATATAAACCACATTTTTCAGGCTATGGACCAACATATTAAAAACCATCTGTGATATCAATTGCTCAACTTATGCTCTCAAAAGGGCCTACTTTACTTAAGGCGAGTGCTCTGAGCTTACAGAAAATTAAGATGGTCATTAAGTACCTCAACTCACTTTTGAATATTTCAACTAAGACTCTACCATGACGGATTTTATTGTACCTAATCCTATGGGCCTTTTTGAAAATGTGTCAGAGTTCAGTGCTTCTGTCATTCACCTCTGTTGTTTGGGAGCCCAAATGTGGAGTTATGTAACCGATTTCAAACACTTAACCTTGAAAACGGGTGATGAAACTGGTGAGTAAAAACTAAATGAAATTCCACAGACTGAGAATTAGGTAAAATGTCCCTTTGTCTGTTCAGGTTAATGTGATTATGAGGAGAGGCTTCTTTTCTTGTGAGGCATTTATTCCAGATCTGTTTCTTTAGTCCTCAGCTTTGCCTGGCTGACTGCAGCTCATCCTTGCTCTTCTGTATATAAATAAGTCAAATTGTTAGATGTCAAATTAGAAATTCTCTTCTGCTATTGGAATGGTCTCTAAGGAGGGTAAGAATACTTATGAGAGGAAAAAAATATTTATTTATAGGTTGGATTTTGTAAGCCATGCTGGTATGACCATGTTGGGGGTTACCTAAAATTGTAGCCATTTAAAATGTAGCAAGGCTAACATAAAAGTGCAGGGGGAAATGCATGTCATACAAAATTTCTATGTTTACAAAGTGACTTTCTGCACTGCAGGGACACTTTAAAGAGGAAAATTAGGGGAGATTAACCCTACTTCTAGAGCTCTTGTGAATTTTAGTTCTTTAAGCATTTTTGGTGATCAGTACTTTATGCCATGTGGGAACAGCAAAGGACTCCTCAAAACAGCAACACTAAATACTGCCAGCTTGAGGTAAAAGATCTCTAACACTTTCTTATTTCTTGCTCAGTATGTGCCTCTTCTGCCTTCAGCCACTACAAGTGGGTTACACCTTGATGTAACCATTCCAATAGATGGGCTTTCTGCAGGTCACTGGAAGTTTCTACTCTGTCATTTAGTTCAGAGAGAGAAAAAGAAAAACCTCCCTCCTTTCCCCCATCCTGGGCTGTGTGATTTTTAGATTAATGCTTAGATGCACCCGTTGGCTAATGTAACCCTGCATTCAGGTTCTTTGGTTGTGTATTTTTTTCTGCACGGAATTTGAAGACTTCCGACTTCTTCAAGAATTCCAAGTGGGTTTGTAGCTTTGCTGGAGCAAAAGCAATTGCAGCACCAAAAAGAGTCATAACAGTTCCAACAAGACTGTGGACTGCGTGGAAATCTGCTGTGTGTCCTCTGTGGATGTGCAGACTCCTTATAGCAGTAGCACTATTTCTCACTGTTCTCCCCAAATGCATCTCTGTGCATCCTGAAAGTGCTGTAATCATAATGCATGGCTCGTGTTGTGTACATACATACACCTCTGCCTGGGGAAGCTTTACCCTCTGCCCAAGCTTCCGAGTACATGGCCATGAACACACATAGTCACCTATTATAAATTAATTTTCTCGTATTACAGCTGCTACAGTAAAAAATATTAATTCACTGCTGGTCAGAAACCAAGACTGACCATAAAGACTTGTAAACTCACTTCTTATTTTTACACAGACCCTTTTTGATCCACTTGATAGGTTATCATCAACAGCTAAGGCTCATTGCCCTTGCAAGAATGCTACAATGAGTTTTGACGTACCTAAGAACCAGGAGCTGAGTATCTGAGTGCTGAATGACTTATGAACATACATTTAGTTAAAGGAGAGATGACCACAGTGTTTACTGTTTCTCTAATGCATAGGGGTTTTTTACATTCAGAGAGTAAAATGTTGAATGAGGCAGGGTGTTTGAGGCACATCTACATAAATTGGGCCTAACACCTTCACCTTCTCTGCCTACATTGAGCATGATGTAAATTCCATGTTGCTCCACGTCCAGCCAGTGTGGAGTGTGGGCAGTGAAGTTTGAGTCTGCAACAGTCTGTGTACATACACCCTTCTACATTTCTGAATTCACATCATGGCCTGGATTGCTCTCTTGCAAAGCTGCTCTCAGTCACTCAGAGAGGCCCATTCTTCCAGTTAATATTTTAAGTGACCAGAATATATGTCTTTTGCTGCTGGCTGTTTCTTCTTGCAATTCTGGAAAATTCCAGTGTCTTTATGCAAGCTCTAAAGACCATTAATGTTTGCGTAAGTTGTTGATTCATACTGTACCAGCTGTCTTCGGTCACGTCAGCCCTTGGCTGTTGCCTGAACTTCTCTCAAACACCTACTTCCACCAGTTTCTTTCTCAGAACTTCTCCTCAGGTTATTGCTTTGGTCAAGCAAGACTCCAGGCTTGTTTCTGTTCTTCTAGCTCTTCCTAAAAATACCAGTTTTCACATGTGATTAGGCTGTAGTCAGTGTTCTGTGATTTGTTGTTAGTATCTTGTCATGTGGGAGACCTGCATTTTTTTTGGCTCAGATTGGTCCATTGTTGATGGAATACAAAAATTAACACAATAATGTAAAACAGCTATGTGCCAAGACTGGGATGGTTCCCACAGTTTAAGTTATTATGATTGATGTGTACTTCTGTAGAAAAGAAACAGCTGAAAAATTTCACTAGCCTACTTATTTCAGTTCTTACTTACTACGTTTATTTCTAATGTGTTGGTTTGGATCACCTTAAAAACTCCCTTTTCCTACTGGGTCCTCACCTTACCATATGAATGTATCAGGATCCATAATAAGATACAAAGACATAATTTACACACTTTTCTTTATAAAATACTTGAGATTGTCGTATTCTGATGGTATAGTTGGTGACTGAGTTCCCAAGACAGCAAAGTTTCTCTAGAACAGATGTCTGCTGCTATGCTAGGCTGATTAGCTCTCCCATTCTATGGCCACATAGTCATAGCTGAAATGAAAAAAGTTAAAGGAAAAATTTCCTCCTTCACTTAGCAAGCTTTTGTGGCAGAGTTAATCAGCTGCATGGATCTGCTGCATGGCACACAGAAGGCACATCCAGTTGTTGTCACCTTTCAGGCCAGTGACAATGCAGAGATACAGAACATCATTGCTGATAACATTCCTACATTTGTTGCCATTATCACATTATCCTGCATTCTGAAACACGTCAAACCCAACAGAAACACAAACCCCTTTTTATTAGCTGATGAAGTTGCCCAAGGTTCCCAGAAGTAAATGGATATCTGAAAGTGTGATATTGCTAAGGAGGAGAAAAAACATAAGACTCAACCTATGCTCAGCTATGCTTTACCTAAGCTAGTGTTTCCATGTCTCTTTTAGGGTGGGTTGGAAAAGCAGATTCTGGATAAAGATCTTAATTTTCAAAATAATTTTTTTTCTAGTAAAAATCTGTATCCTTTGGAATTTGGATTTTTTTATGCTAATACATTTTCCAATAAAATATGCAAAATACTTTTTCTTGAATCAGCTTTGTTCTGTTCCAAATACATATAAGGGAAATCATGTGGTTCCAATGAAAGGATGGGAATAGGGCACTTGGCTAAAAATGAAGATGATGTGGAAGCCCATTTCAGTAAAAGCATGAGAAAAAGTGTATTCCACTCAGCTCCTAGCCAGGAAAGAATGTTTTTGTAGAGAATCCCCTTTTCTTTTCACCTGCTGTATACAGTTTCAGGTGATAATAATGACTTTTTATGACTTCTAGCTGGGAAGTGGAGACATTAATATTCTCCCAGAGAACTCACATCAGTGACTATAAATTACATGGTACTCTGGAAACACAGGAGATAGTGTTGCCTTCCTTGGACAGTTTAATACAGCGCCTTCATCCCATACTGTGTTACCCACGTTTGACTTGTGGTTTGAGTAATATTATTGTGTCAAGTACCAGTGCTGTGGAAGCTGTAGGACATATCCTCCAGGATGGAGGGATGGCAGGAATACCTGTCTTTGTAGATGAACTGTCCCTCATGGTTTGGGTCTTATCCTGTGTGAGAGCAAGGAGACATAAGGTCTGCACTGAAATTTTTAGTCTGCCTAGGTTTTTACATGCTGTTTTTAACAGGATTTGTAGGGATTAACCCCTTCTCAGTCTTGACAAGATCTACTCTATTGCTTTTACTCACAACAATATCAAAGGCTTAGAGGAGTTTCTTTTGCTTTATCTGGAGCCATTGTTTTAGGTGTTGGGATGTTATCATTGGCAGTATGGGATTTTTTATAAATAACCATAATGTCATATTAAATACTTCATGGATATAAAAAAAGGGCTTAGTCTGGACATCCTGGGTTCAGTCTTAGGGAAAATGGTAGTTCAGCCAGGATTTTTGTTTTACTGGGGACCCTTGTAGGAGTTATTTCACCTAACAGTGGTGAACGGTGATGACAGTTATGTAACCAGGACAAATTAAGACACATTTGCATAATGAGGATGTATTCAGCTGGAGCCAAGTCATTAACTGGTACTTAAATTCATATTACAGTGCAAACTTTCACAATTTTCCAAATAAGTGCTAAATGAAGGTGCAAGGCAACAAATGTAATCTTTAATTGTTGATGATTTTTTTTGCCATATTTATACCTTTCAACAACAATTTAGACCAAGATTTTTAGAAGCTTTTCTTTTTTACAGCTGTTAAAATAGAACAATTTACTGTTCATCAAGGTGCCTCAGTTCAGGTGATTTTATTGTATTGTGACTGTCAGGTAAAACTACAGTTTTTGTTTTGTTTTTTTTTAAGTTGAGGGTTTTCTTTTGTGGGCAGTTTTCCCACACATTCTTGCAAAAGCTGTGACACAGTAGTGTTGTCTGATGTCTGTCACCTGGTAACCTCAGGCACAGGCTGGAGCAGTGGGTAGAGGAGACGATGTTCTCAGGTGCTGACTTGGGCTCCACATGTGGTCTTAGAAAACAGTACCCAGCCTTTCACTACCATGGTGCTCATCTCAGAGGTGGATGGGGAGGTACCTCAATGCACGTGGAAACAGAGGCACCAGAACACTGGGTGTGGGTGAAAAAGCTCTCACAGAAATGGAGGAGTTGGTGCATCACATGGTATTTTCTTGAGGAGCTGCTACAGGGGTGGGACCTTCTCCACTGTTACTTCTGTATCTCCAAGTCTTCAGCAGCATGCCACCCCCATGGGGACAGAGCTGAGGTCTTAATGAGGAAGTCGCTCAGCACTCCTACTACTTTTATCACCACCTAAATGTTGCCTGTGAAAAAACACATCTTCCTGTTAAGACATCAGCAGCTGCCTGAAGCCTTTGAGTTTAAGGTAAAGAGAAACACAGAAGTTGTGTGTACTTGCACAGGTAAGGGCAGGGCTGTTGGGTAATCACAGTCTGTGTGATAAAATGAGTTCAAAAAAAAGTTACTGTAAAAACTCTGACTTTGAACAGACCTGTGATGCCTCTCAAGTGGAATGTTCAGGTGACAGATGGTTTTGGCCACAAATATTTTCTGGCTGATATTTAGGATCAGGTACATTTGCTAATCATGAATAAGAACCATAAAACATCTTTTAAAAGATCGTATGTGTAGTCAGAGAAAAAGAGCCAGAGTCTCTGTCTGCCACAGATCAACAGCTTTGTTTTGAAGTACCACAGGTACAGATTTGTGCCACCCTGAGACATTGGTCTTGTTTGGCTAATATTGCTGAATTAGCCTCTATTTTGCCCTCAGAAGTCACTTGATTTGGCTTAACAAATAAAAAGTTTAGATAGATGAGTACACTTGTTATATTGCTACTTGTATGCCAGTGAGGGCTTGTAAGCCCTTGCCCTTTTTAGCTTTTGAAAGATCCTGAAACAAAGTTAAAACAATTTCCACCAAACATGCATCTTCATGGCTCTTTGTTATGAGGTCAGTAGTGCTCCTATTTTTATTTACTGCGTCTTAATACTATAAAGCCATCCCAACTCTGAGTTACAAAAACAGGAGCCTGAGACCTGTGCTTGTCTCCCTGACAAGAGGTCAGGAGGATACACACAGAATGACATTTCTCAGCCATGTTGCAGTGTGGTATCAGCTGGCAGAGCAAGGTGTTGCCGAAGGGCAGCATACCAGGTCTGAGGATTTTACACCCTCCTCCTCAGCCTGTGCTTTTGTTTATACATGTAGAGGAACCACAGCCAAATGCTGCATTGCGGGTGGACACAGGGTCTCTCTGGGAGATCCCAGGGGAAGGAGAGTAGGAGCTGAGGCATGGCTCTGAGTGTGTGCCAATAAGTCGAGCTTCTCAGATCACCAGAGTTTATACCTGTGGCTAATAAATGAATGAGGCCAATAAATGAATAAATTCTGTCTACACTGTGACAGGCAGTGACTGATTTCCTGCATTGTTTTGTCTTTCCACCTTGTAGTCTCACTGCTATATTGCCTGCTGCTGGTATCAAGGACCATAAACAAAGTGCAGGTCAGTCACTCAATTAGTCATGTTTTAAATGCAGCATGGAGAGAGTTTTTATCTGTCCAAATACCTTAACAACTTCTTGAGCAAGCTCCTTAAAATACTGGAATTTACATTGCTTAATGCATGTGGGACATGACATGTAATTTGGAATGGAAACTCCTCTTTCTCCTTGACTGGAACCTCTTTAAAATCTCAGCACACCTACACACTGAAGGTCAGGCTCATTTGGTGCATAACCAAGATCTCCCTGGATGTCACAACACATTGCTGTCTCTGCACAGCTCTCCTTTTCACAGAATCACAGAATCATAGAACAACCAGGTTGGAAGAGACCCACTGGATCATCAAGTCCAACCATTCCTATCAAACACTATCAAACATTTGCTGTGCTGGGCTTCTCAGCAGTGAATTTATTGCATTATCTTAGAAGTACTTTACACTATTTCTGGAATAGAAAGGGTGAGTTTCAAAAAGGATGTGCTGTCTGTCTTTCTAAACAAACATGGGATTTTGCTCCTAATGTGAATCTGCAGCCTTCACTGGAGTATATGTAATATGATACAGATATGAAGAGAGACATTTCCATTATGAAACACAGACTGTCTTCTGTTTCTCCCTGTTATGGGAAGCCTTAAGTCCTGAAGTCCTGTCCAAATCCCCTTTCTGGTTATCCAGCCTCCTTCTCAAAAATGCAATAATATCAAAATACAGTAAAGGTAAATTGTTTTATAGTTGTCATAATGGAGGGCACTATAAGTACTGTAATAATACAATGATTCCTAGTTAGCAGAGTCAACACCTTCAGGTCTGAAATACAGCCTCTCTTGATAATATCTTCAAAGAGTGGATGAAGGATGAGGAAATGCCTTTATTTGGGTGAATTTCTTGCTAACTCTCTTTGCTGGAAGAGGACTATCTTAGCACTTTCTGTTTTGATTCAGTTTCATGGCTTGCTTCTTCTTGGTGCTCTCTCTCTGTTGGTGTTTTGGCACTGTTAACTGAGATAAATACATTATGGAAGAGAGAAAAGGAAAACGTAGCTGCTAGGGAACTTTGAAAATACATCAAGTCTTCAAAGAAAGTAAATCATGGAGAAGGAGGAGTTACAGAATATGGAAATGAGCAAAATGGCAAAAGGTGGTTAATTAATGGGGTTTATATTATATCCAAGGTTCACTAGATTCTGACCACATCAGTTTGTTTCCCTTGGCCCTTCACAAGTCAGAATAAAGTTCAGCTAATAAATTAAAGATATAAGACAAGCCTACTAAAATGAAGTCTAAATGAAAAGAGAGATTTCTGTCATTCAGGATATCAGAATCTCCTTCATTTGTATCCAGATCTACTTTAAGTCACAACACTCTCAAATCCAAGTATCTTTGTAATTACTAGGAGTCAATGATGTAAATTTCCTTTGTGTGAAACTTTCTTGAAACTTGAGGCCTCTGCTAGGTGTTCCAAGGTCTTTGCTTTAACCTTTCACAAGAGTCTTATTGTATTGGCAGTCTTTGTGTTATATCTGTACTTACAAGTACTGAATTTTTAAAATATGTTATTGCTGGAGAAATAAAAAAGTCTTTTCCAGTGCAGTGCCATTTTTCAGTTCACTTGCAATGGTAATACTTCTCATGGTCACAAAGAAGAATTCAGCATCCCTTATCCTCTTCCTCAGATAATGAGTGGCCTGTTGGACTAAAGGACTCATGAAGGGCATCCATGGTAAAGTTC
Organism: Clamator glandarius; assembly: GCA_033459285.1. NCBI lineage: Eukaryota > Metazoa > Chordata > Aves > Cuculiformes > Cuculidae > Clamator > Clamator glandarius. Next base: position 1,538,416 of record JAUNZM010000136.1, read on the forward strand.
CTGTTCTGTGGTTCTCTCATGTCTATGTTGATTTTTCTGAAAATCAGCAAACAACTTCTACTCTCGAAGTCAAGAAATCCCACATGAGAAACCTTGATCGTTATTTTGTCAGAAATGGCATTTTCTTCTGAAATAGTTTTCGATGATCAGTTTGGTATATTCAAATAACAAGCCTTGTTCTGGAGAACTTTCTGGTAATCTCTCATATGAATAGCTTGTGTAAAGAGTTCTGGCCATAAATGGAATGTGAGTTATAGTACCAGAAGATGAGAGATGTGAGGATGGATTGTAATGGTTTTGGAGTGAGTTAGAAGCAAATGCCCTGTACTCATTCCAAAGCAGACCTTTGCAATCCCAGCATTTGCTCACCTCTGAAGAAAAAGAACAATTTCCATCCTTATCAAACTCTTGTTCCAGCATGGCAGCCTATCTCTAAATAATGCAAGCCATGGAAGGTCTGAGCGTATCTTCAAACAATATCAAGCAGCGTTGCCCCATGGAATAGCCGTGATTTAATGGCTTCTAGTTTCTAATTCAGGTCTCAGGTATTTTGAAGATATTGACATCATTGAAGATGAAAGTTATAAATAATTTTGGGAGGAGCAGATTTAAAGTAAAGAAATGTTCTCTGAGGAGACAAATTTAGGAACATAAAATTGATAAACAGCGTCAAATGGATCTGAAATGTCTAAGCATATCCTGTTGAGTTTCCTCTTCTTGTATGAAATATAATCTTGTTTTTCTAGAATGCAGTAGCAAGGTAAAGAAAGCATGGCTACGGCATTTCTTAGTCTGATAGTAACATAATAGTCTGAAGTCTCAATGGTGGCAACTGAATTGCTTCTTCAGACTTCTCTTTGGAACAGCTCTGCCTGTAATGACTGTAACAATCACACCTGGAGGTCCATGTGAGGAAAATGTATCTATATAATACATCAAATTGGAGTTCTGCTTCTCACATCTCTTTTAAATACACTTTAGAGCAGTAGTCACTGGGTAAATTTATCATGATAATCTATTAGTAAGAACCACCAGATTATCGATATGAATGTTGCTTGTTAAGGCTAGCTTTGTAGGGCTGGATTTCTGGTCGACCAAGTGATATTGTGTTAATGAAAAGAGTTCTTTTTACAGAAATTACATCTCTTGGCCTTTTGAGTAAAGAAAATAACAGGCTTCAAAGATTAGGCAAAAAAAAGCAATTACCACAATGTGCAAGACTGCATTATTTAATATTACAATGTTCCACAGATGGAGAAAAATTACTGTCATGATTTGCTGAAAGAAAAAAACCAGATCTCTGCCACCTCTTCTGATCAACAATCATTTTTATCAAATCTCAGACAGGCAAAGAAGTTGTCTCCAAAAGCTAAAGGAAAATAAGCAGCTGGTGAAATGAGGTAGCTTAAGTTTTCTGGAATTCTGTGGTAACACTTGTGTCTTAAACATTACTTATAAGCATCATATGTCAAGTCTCTTTGAGCAGCGCCCTATTACTGACTCAATAAGTGTATTAGCCATGCTGTTATGCCTCTTCAGAGCAAAGGCACCTTCACAGACTTTACATGTCTGTTTTGAGTGGTGGCTTTGCGACACTAGCCACAGCTGCAGCCACATGAGGTTTCCCTCAACTCTTATTAACACCATGCCATTCAAAAAGTGTTTGTCTTTTTTTCAGAAGCCACTGAAAGGAGCAGATTCAACCCTTGTCTAGGAGGTTGAGCTCAGCCAGGTTACATGTGGGACTAAGTGTTGTTAATCCTAGCACAGGCAAAAAGTCTCCATACCTTCTCACATCTGTTCTTTTTACCTCTCCCACAGGATGCTACCAGGCTTCTGACCAGCTAGCTTTTGCGGTGACTGTTTCCGTAACTCATACTCTTATTTTTGGCAGATTCCAGGCCTTTTTCCTAAAATAACCTTCTCAATGTAGCCTGCCATTTCTTTCCTTCATGTCAAACCAAACACTTAGCTCTCATATGTTACAGGTCCAAGCCCTCTCACCTCTCTGCGTTTCAGTTCTGTTCCAGTGAAGCTGAGCGGTAAGCATGGCATAGGTTTAAGTATGCTTGTTCTTACATTTGACATAGCACTCCTTGCATTAAGGAGGTGTTTCAGTGAAGGCCTACATAGGGAATCTTTTGAAGAATTTGAAAACACGTTTGACAAGGTGAAGCGAAAAACACTTCACGCTCTTCTGAGCAACAGAACTATAGCTTTTTTTCTTTAAGAGAGGTTATTTTAGAAAGCTTTCCTTTCTGTATATATAGATATTTGTATTGAAAATCAGACTTCAAAATTATCTGTCTCTCTAAAAAAATCCATTTTGAATTTGAAAAAAATATTTAAAGTTTTCTCAAGCTTTTTTTTCCTGTGCTGTCCTCTCTGTACATACATACATACATACATACATACAAAGATGAGAATGGAAAAATCAGCCTGAATCTCTTTGTTGTTTTTTTTTTTTCAATTTGAAGGAATGATGTCCATTTGACAAGATCTCTATTAAGATAAGAACTGGTAAAAAAGGAATATTTCTCTTTATTAGTTCAAGTTCTTCTCAGGAGAACATGAACCAAAATGTTTTTATAGTCTAGAGATTTTTGCAAAAGCTTATTTTTACAAATTCGCAAGAACAGAATAACAATAATTTGGCAATATTTCTTCAGTACTGAACAGCTGAAGGAATAAAAATGGACTTATGTTATCTTTAGATTTTAACTGTTACTTTGCCTAGAGATTAATTTATAAAATTCAGTTACATTCAGAAGGTCTCACAATCATTATTAATTGCTCATCTGTTGTTATATGAACTGTTCATTCTGGCAGGTGTTAGTTATTATCCAGTATCTTACATAAGTAATACATGATCTTACTAAAAAAACCAAAGCAAAACAGAGATTCAAAACTTAAAACTTGGGGGTTTAGGAACTGAAATTTCAATTCCACAGGAAATTCCATTATTTTTAATGCATCTGTTTGAACATCAAAAGAAAAGCCAAATATTGTGTATTTCTTGGAAAAAAATTTCTTGGTTTTCCAGTAAAGTGTATGAAAATATTTAGATATGACAATGCCAAATGTATCAAATTTTTACACTGTTTTTATTCATTCTGTATGCATTTACTCTTAAATTATAATCAGAAAGCAATAATATTAGATGTATAGTAATAACCTAAATTAGGCTCTTTAAAATGAAAACTGTGTAACCAGTAACTGAACAACCCCAGCTCTCTCAGCCGCTCCTCGTAAGATTTGTTCTCCAGCCCCTTCACCAGGTTTGTTGCCCTTCTCTGGACTCGCTCCAGAGCCTCAGCATCCTTCTTGTGGTGAGGGGCCCAGAACTGAACACACTATTCGAGGTGCGGTCTCACCAGTGCCGAGTACAGGGGGAGAATAACCTCCCTGGACCTGCTGGTCACGCCATTCCTGATACAAGCCAGGATGCCATTGGCCTTTTTGGCCACCTGGGCACACTGCTGGCTCATGTTCAGTCGCTGTCAACCAACACCCCCAGGTCCCTCTCCTCCAGGCAGCTTTCCAGCCAGGTTTCTCCTAGTCTGTACCTCTGCTTAGGGTTGTTGTGCCCCAAGTGCAGGACCCGGCATTTGGCCTTGTTAAACCTCATGCCGTTGGTCTCAGCCCAGCAGTCCAGCCTGTTCAGATCCCTTTGCAGAGCCTCCCGACCCTCCAGCAGATCCACGCTTCCTCCCAGCTTGGTGTCATCTGCAAACTTGCTAAGGGAGCACTCGATGCCTTCATCCAGGTCATTGATAAAGACATTAAACAGGACTGGACCCAGGACTGAGCCCTGGGGAACCCCACTTGTCACTGGCCTCTAGCTGGAGTAAACTCCATTTACCACCACCCTCTGGGCCCGGTCATTCAACCAGTTTTTCACCCAGGAGAGTGTGCGCCTGTCCAGGCCAGAGGCCGACAGTTTCCGAAGCAGAATGCTGTGAGAAACTGTATCAAAGGCTTTACTGAAGTCCAGGAAAACCACATCCACAGCCTTTCCCTCATCCAAGAGTTTAGTCACTTGGTCATAGAAGGTGATCAGATTAGTCTGGCAAGACCTGCCTTTCATGAACCCGTGTTGACTGGGCCTGATCATCCGGGTCTCTTGCAAGTGCTTCATGATCGCACTCAAGATCACCCGCTCCATGACTTTCCCCGGTACCGAGGTCAGACTGACAGGCCTGTAGTTCCCCGGATCCTCCCTGCCCCTTCTTATAGATGGGCACGACATCAGCCAGCCTCCAGTCCAGCAGAACCTCCCCAGTCATCCAGGACTTTTGGAAGATGATGGAAAGGGGTTTGGCCAGCACATCCACCAGTTCCCTCAAAACTCTTGGGTGGACTCCATCTGGCCCCATAGACTTGTGGGCATCTAGCTGGGCAAGCAAGTCTCTAACCACCTCCTCTTGGACCTTGGGAATCTCATACTTCTCTTCCAACCCTTGGGGTTGTGCACAGAGGGAACAATTTTCCTTACTGTTAAAGACTGAGGCAAAATAGGCATTGAGCACTTCAGCCTTGTCTTCGTCCCCTGTTACTGTTGTTCCCTCTGCATCTACTAGGGACTGGAGATTCTCCCTAGCCCTCCTTTTGCTGTTGACATATTTGTAGAAAGCCTTTTTGTTGTCTTTCACTGGAGATCAGAAAGTAATTTGTGACATACATATGGACTCACAATACGGTGTTTAAAATTACATGTTCATCCTGAAGTAAAAGATATTTCAGTAGTGTGCTGAAGAAATACTTCCATTTTCCTACTGTAAATTATCTATAAACCAGCACTTTCTTATTTCTATGTGTCTTTTGACATTTCTCTGTTCAGAACTTCCCACAGCAGGAAAGGCACAGGTATGCCTACAAGCCTCCAGAGGAGACAGAGTGATTCAGAGGCCCTTCTTATACTGTGATGGGAACCAGATTTTAGGTGTAAACTGGGGAGGACTTTGCTGCCAGCAAGACATCCTTTGAGGCAGTTGCAGCTCAAAGATTGTTGAAATGAGCAGAGCCAGAGTTTGACTAGAAGCCAAGAAAAAATGTAGCTCAGGTCAGTCAATCTACTATGTTGCATGTGGGGGATCTATGATATGAGACTGTCTCTGACTGCTCTGAAATAGCATAATTGAAGGGTTACAGTCTTCAAACAGATCTTTGCCTGAACGGTAGCTATCAGGTCTTGCTAGACACCACTGATGTAGGACTTGGGAAACTACGCCAGAAAAACCACAGAACTCGTGAGAGAAGTAGTTTGTGTAGCAGCTTGCAGAGCTCACAGGGAGGGGTCTTTGGAGAGAGATACGAGAAGTATGGAGAGGGAGATCAAGCTGTTCAAAGGCATGAAACAGTTCCTGTACAAGCAGCAGCTGAATAGAGTTGAACTCCACCCTGTCAGTGACGTAGTATCAGACAGACAATCATAACATCATGAGTCTGAGCTTCTTGATGACTTGAAGATGTCTTCAATGTTTTTATTCTTAGTTGACATTTAGACACCCCAAAACCAGAGCCTGAGTTTTACCCACAGCTTTCTCAATTCAACTCAGATACCACTGAAGATACTTACTTTGCAGATACTTGTAAAATCATGTTAGGAAGGGATGAAGGAGGCAGAAATTTTCAAAACTAAATGGACAATGGGGCTTGGAATAACAAGCATTCAAAGAATTGAACTGAAACCATGAGCAACACCTCTCAGTTCTGAAGAGATTTCAGTGCCACAGTGGTGGTATTTCAGTTCTCTGCTGATATGACAAAAACAAGCAGAGAGAACCTTATTTATTGAAAGAGGAAATGCCACGTGAGTGTTTTTAGAAAAAACTCACTTTTTGGGAAATTATCCTTTCTGTATTTTACCCCCTTTTATCACACACTCACATCTACCTGCAGTCTCCTTTCCCAAATCCTAAAGGGTGAAGTCCTGAATGAATGATGAAAAAATTAAGAAGTTTTAGCCCAGTTGCACAAGAGGATATCAGCTGATGTCAAAATTCTTGTCTGGCATCCCAGCAAGGGTACAGGGTTGATGTATTTCTGGTAGATTCCTCTGTGTTTTTCCTTTAACCTCCTGTGACTTCTGAGAACTCTTATGTAATTGCTCATTTCACAAATCTCTGGCTGTACCAGAAAAATTTGTTGTCCTGAGGTCAAGATTCAGTTGTGTTGTGTCATTGTTGAAGCCTGTTCTCATTTCTGGTTCTGGCAGGCTGGCTACCTGGCTTCAATGCAGGTTATCTTTGTGAGCTCCAGTCCAGATTCAAAGACATAAGAAGAAAACTCACAGTGGTGAAACTGGATCATCTGAATGCAAACCTGAACAACACAACTACATTGCCATAGCTTATTCCACAGATTTTTAAAATGTGATAGATATTTCCACTGAAAATTTCAGTTGATTCATAATGGTTACTGCTGTGGCTAACCATGTTTGGAGTAGATTTGCTGACTGGACTTGTTGATCCCTTGAGCAGTAAGCCTTGCACTAGAAACAAGCAGAAAGCAGGATTCTAATGGGATTTCCACCTAGAAAATTTCATTTGAGTCAGGGAGACATACACAGCCATGGAGAGCTTGATCTTACAAAGAGTCCACTCCCTGTTTCCTTCCATTGTACTTGATGGTACTCAGCACTTTGTGTGTTCAGGTAATCATGGATTTCTTCATGTAAGTAAGAGACATCACTAGCCACAATTTTCTTTCATAAGGAGTAATGTAGCTCAGAGTCCAAAATTAATCCCTTAATAACTGATGATCCAACTGAAGTTGCTCTTTCAATGTTATTGTTACTGGTCCCATGTTGGTGAAGTGAGCATTTGCTCTGAACAAAATGACTCAGCTCCTTACAGACAAAAAATAAGAGCTCTGCCTGCCCTGTGATATGCTAGGGTTGTCATGGTGTGTCAAAAGATACAGGAGAATCTGTAACTCCTAAGTCATTTAGCAATAAGGAAACTGTCCTTTTAACATTGCATTTTTCCTTAGCACTCTAGAACAAGCTCCACACATCTGAGAAATAGTTGCTTCTAATTTAAGAGTGAGAGGCAGGTTCATATTTATTTTATTAAACTCCTTTTAAGTATGATGCAATTTCTTTTTCCAGTGTGGAGATACTAAGGCAAGGTGTGTTTCTCACAAAATATATCTGTTCCAAGTCCCAATCTTGGGACATGTTAACCACATCTGAATTGAATTCACATGGACTTTTCTCCTCTGTGAGTACTGGAATACATCACACTGAAATGCCAACAGCTGGAATTATACTTAATTTTCATCAACATATTTGAATGATCTTCCCAACTTGGCAATAGTATCAATGCTCCTTGTTAATCCCCACAAAACCAGTTTCTTTTATTGTGGTTTCATGGCTCCTTCACTTGTAAGTTAGGCTAGGCCAAATTCTTACTCAGCTTTCATTTGGGAAAACACTCCCACAGAAATATCTTTGTGAACTTTTATAAATAAGGGCTCAGTAAAAATGTAAGCCAAAAGATTTGGTCTGGTTAAAGAGCTGTAGAAAGCTGCTTCTCTCAGTAGTCCCAACTCTCCACTATTACTTTTTTTCCTGAATTGCTAGTAATGAGCTTTTTTTTTTGCATGTCCACTCTTTAAACTCTGACATTCTTCCTTGAGTTCCTTCATAGCTGAGTATCAGGCTGAAACTTCTCCTATTCAAGACCCTTTACTACTACACAGCTGCTGACATTACTGACCTTGCCTGTCATTGATTGCCCTGCACACTTCCATCCTCTTCTTGGGTGTATTTGTAGGTCTTTTCTGGTTGGTACAATCTTATTGAAGCTGCTGAAGACTCTCTCTCCATGACTTCTTATCTCTCAAGTCCTCTGTATTTTTTCCTCTGTGCCTCCAATTAGGGGACACAATAACTTCTTTTTTTCATGTGTGCAGCAAGAACTGTGGACTTATGGAATAGATGGCATCCACCAGGCTAGGAAGGTATCTGTCCCTCTCTGTCTATCTGTTCAAGGTGCCCTGATTTCCTGAGGCACCCTGAGTGTATCTCAGGAGGGCTCTGGAAGAGAAGCCAAGATGGGTTAGTCACCAGCCATGTGTTTATATGTGGTCTGTATGGAAAGAGTTTTGATGCTTGGGTACTTTTCTCCTCTGTGTGTGTGTGCATGCAAACACAATCATTCAGAGACTGCATGGTGCTGTGGTTGGTGTAGGATTGTATGTATTATTTTGGGCTGTGGCTTTGCCAGTTGTATGGCTTATAAATCATGTGAATTTTCCCAGAACATAATTCAGTAGAAGTAATCAAGAACTAATTTAGACAGATTTGGGAAAATATGTTGGAACTGTTTCTATCTGTTCATAAAGACAAATGGTTTAGTTAGAAGTTCTAATTTGTAGAATTAAAAGGTGACCATAAAATCTCAAAAAAGTTAAATAACCTCATGATACTAAATGGAAGCCTCAGGACTTTCCAGGGCTTCAACTAAGTCCTTGCTGCTCCCTGGAAAAACTGAAAATTTCCCATATCTTTTGTCGCAGAGTTCTTATTTTGGTGTTGGCAGGATGAGAGAGGAAGAAGCAGCTACAAAATAGTCCTGTAGGTAGCTAATTTACAGCAAGAAGGAGATCTTTACCAAGTAGGTTGATTTATAAACTGCTGCTGTTTGGAGTTACCTGTAGGATAGGGATGTGTTATCCCGTAAATCGCAGAAAGATGGATGACTAGACAGAGGGTGGGGAAGTCACAGGAGACATTCACTTATTAAAAATCTCTACAATTTATTATGTTTTGATCCCAGCTAAATTGATTGACATCACCTTCACATGGTAGCAAGGGTTGTGTAGTATACAACTAGAAGGTTCCTGGGAATCTGCAAGGGAATGCTACTGGCAATTTTTCTGTCTCATTTACAAACACTTGTCCAAGAAAAGGAACTAAATATCTTTAAGTGAAGGCCTTTCATCTATGGCAAAATATTTATTAAAAACATATTTAGGGCAAATGCTATTCTAAATCTCCCTGGGTTATTTTCTTTCTTGTTTTGTGAGATTAGTTTTTTTATCTTTGTGGGCTTTTGTCAGCATAGGCTTTGTAGTTATAGTGAGGTAAGGGTCCTATGGTAAATACTTTATTCTGGCAAAGCTCAGATCAATTTGTTGTGCTCTCTTTTTTTTTTTAATTTAAACCCCTCAAAGAATACCGAGGGGGAAACACAAGTAGGGAAAGAGAGTAAGGAATTTTTTAAAGGTAGGTACCTGGTGGAAAACTTACTGTTGCAATTTTCAGCTGACAATTTGAAACATTTAACAGAAACATATATTGGCTTTATTGACATTTTCATTTCAGATATATTACATTATATTCCATTCATTTATGTAAAAATCAAAAAGATAATGATTTTATTTAAACAGTCCTTTCAGGCTTTCTGAAAAGCATTCGAATGAAATATTTATAGAGAATTCAGTTTCATGAAGTATTTTAAGTATTGACTTTGAAAAGTTGTATTTAAAGGGTTGGGTTATTTTGTCTTGAAAGAAAACTGGATGTTGGTATCTTGGAATTTATTGCATGATGGAAAATCCATCTTTTAATTAGCTATATTTATAATGAGGAAATTTCCCATTTTTTTTTAATAAGAATAACAGTGTTCCCTCCAGCTAACTGACTACATTCCACTCTGCAGCTTTCCCTAATTGAATGTGATATTCTTCTCTGCTTCTTTATCCATGATTATGTGTAGTCAAACAATGATGGTATTTTGCCCATGAGTTGAATGCATTTCAACTGAAGATTAAATGACTTATTCTACATTGTGACACAGAAATTTTGGTATTCTATAGATGTTAAGAATACTGATATACTAAAACTCAGAGCTGTGTAATTATGTGCATTTATTTTGTACCATTAAACACGCAATTTCTACTCAGTCTGAAACCTGCCAAGTCTCTCAAGAATCTTCGAATATCCAGAGTAAGAGCCAGAAATGGAAGTGTAATATGGCTGAAAAGCAGGGATTACCAGGATTACAACATGCTGTACAGCTTTTGTATCATACTAGAATATTCTGAAATAGAATCTTACTTGAGTCATTTTTTGTGATGTTTCTTTTATTATCTTCCTCTTGCTCCTAAGATCTGTAGAGTTGGTAAGACAAGCAGCATGTTGCAGAAATCATCCCGGTAAAACAAAGGTGATACTCTAAAAGACTTGCTTTGCTTAGTTCTTCTAGTTATGTATCTGGAATGTGAATATAAATTCTGGGGTAGCTTAAAAGCTTTGCTGCAGATGCTTAGGGTGCTCTTCCTAATGGGTTGCACCCTTTGTGAGGAACATGATCAGATGTCATAAACTGATTGCCAATATAATTTTTTCTGAGGCTCTTGGTCTCAGGGATCCTGCAGCCCTCTGAATTGAGCTACAAGAAGAAGGGATCCAGTGGGGGTCTCTCTGCCTGGGAAGGCACCACTGAAAAGAATTCGACTATGGAAAAAAATGAGGGCTGATGCTTTCCAAAACCCCAAGCAACATGATTGAAGGGATTGGAAAGCTCTCAGGAATGTAGGTCTTGACAGTTTTTGTGTTTTTTCATCATAAAGAGCTGCTTTGTAGTTTTCAGAGGATGACCTGAATGCAAGCAGATATTTTGAACTGGCAAATGTTTGCCTGTAACCTTCCTAGCTAAACTTCAGATTGGGCTTCTGTCTGTGCTTCTGAAATGGACTCTGCTGGAAGAAGAGCCAAAATACTCTGCTTCTCTTCCTGATTTTTATCTCCCTTTGTTGATTTTGTCATGAGGGTCTTTTATGCTGATTGCATTGCCTTGCTGCACCTCAGTGTAGCAGGCAGACTAGGACGGGCTGTCAGACCTAGCCTGATGCTCATCTTGTGCCTTGCTTTCCTCAGAGCTCTAAGAAGCAGCCCAAGAATATCCAGAGAGTGTTTTTGGCTCCATCCATGTGAGGACTTGCGTTGTGTAAACAAGCTGATGATATTTCAAATAAACAAAGTGAGTGCAGGTAGTGATGGTTTTATTTTAGCTGCTCAAGACCATAAAAGTAGGAACAAGATGCAAGAATCAATAGTTTGAAATCATTTAAATGCTAAACAAACTAAAGTATTTGTGTGCTGAGGGGAACCAGAAACTTATATGTTCACTGACATTCCAAATATTCCTTGCAAAGATATAAAATACTTAACTGGAAAGAACCCTGATCCTTGGCTGTCACTGACTTCCCTGCAAGCAGGTTTGGCTTTGTGATCTGGAACAATATGCAAGGTGGGATTTTAAGTCAAGGATAAATTGCAAGTTTACCAGTTTCTAAGTTTCTCTGTTTTTTTTCTTTTTCTTTTTTTTTTTTTCTCCCCAGCTCCTGACAAAGCTGTGGCCAGGCTCTGTCCTTTGCTTTGCTGTTACTTTCCACAGCACGTCAGTGAGGTTCATGAGGGTGACCTTTCTGTTGCTCACTTTATGAGTGATAGCATGATTTTGCTAACAACCACGTGTGGCAACTCAGCATGGTGTTGATTCATTATTTCAGTACTTACATTTTCTCTGCCAGTATTGATAATCTGACAACATATTTTGGTGGTGTGTCATACAGACACTTTTTGTGTTTGCTCAGCGGGCAAGGCATTTATTGATTTAGGGGGTTTAACAGTATTTTGGACAATGTCTGCCTAAAAAGCTGTACAAGGAGAATTAAAAGACCTGAAGTAACTTTTAAATCTATTATCAGGACATGTCCTAAACTGAATTAATATCCTTTTAGGTGGGCTTGGGAAATCAGGAGACAAGCTTGAATTATTTTGTGTTTATAAGTAGGACTCATTGTCAATGGAGATATGCAGTCTCTGACTTGACTGTGCATTGCTTCAGTTGGATTCAGAGGAAGGACATAAATGAAAATGAGACTATAGAAGTGGACATCAGTAAAGTCTTCAAGATTCCCACTTACATGCCTTATAAGTGTAGGACTTATAATGAGCAGAGAAAGAAGAATCAAGGTGAGGAGGGAAACATGTATGAGACTATTAATGTGAAGCAGGCTTGAAAAAAAGCAGATTTTTTTATTTATGTTGGAGACAATCTTTTCAGTGAATGTTTTGAAGATTGGGATGGGGAAATTGAAGATCAATCTAGATTTATCTCTTTTCATTAGAGTTATGTTTTTGTAAGAATACATTGAGATTTCTTTCTTATAATAGGCATTTTGTATCATGTGGAAAATGATCAAGAAAGGATTCCCTGCATACAGAAAACACTTACTTTCCAAACTCAAAGTTCACTTGTCAAGGAGAAAGAATCAACTGGTGCTGTAATGACTTCCTGATTCTGAAAAAAAATGGAAGGGCATGGTGAACAAAGAAAGAAATGTTCATAAATCCAAGGTGTCCTTCAGCAAAACAAAGCTTCTAAAGCTTAGAAGATAAAGCAGCAAGCTCTGAGACTCACGGGGACAGAAATTAATGGCAAACAGGAAAAGAATTAAAAGGCTTCAATCGTTAGTAGTTTCAAAGGAACTGTTTCCTTTGTTTTCCTTGCCTTAAATGGAGACTTATGTGGATCCTCAAGAACTAGGCTTAACCTTGATGCAGAGTCTGAAAAGAAGTTTTAAAGAAACATGTGTGGCTGTTGACCCCAATGGTAACCTAATACTGAGCATGATGTTGCACAGAACTGATGTCAGCCTCAGACTAGTGTTGAATATGCCCTTATGGTCTTCACAGTCTCCGAGGGCCACCAGAAATCACCACCCCCCCATTCATCTTGAAAGGGATGATGGAAAGGAGAGGACACCTGGGATTCCAGAAGAGTGAAGCTCTTGATCAATCACTCGGTTTCTGTCTTTCAGAGCTTTATTATTATAGCTGTAAGGGTGCCACTGCTGAACTGTAGCCATTGGAATGTTCAGCTTCTCATCTTAGAATATGCTGCCTTGTTCTCTATAAGGTGATGCATTCCCCACAGTGATGCACCTGAATAAAGAGAAATGAACAGCCCTCAGGAACCATCTCAATTTACTGCAGAGAAAGCATGGAAAAGTGGTATAGGTTATGCCAAAATCCTGTGGTCAGAGGAGAAATACCCAGCCCTCATTCACTTGGGCTAGGTCTGAGTATGATGGAAAAAAGAAAAACAGGAGGGCTACAATGAAAGCAGATGAGAAGTTAAGAGGAAATAAAGACGGCAGATCCTTACTGCAGGCTCTGTAAGGCAGTCTGTGATGTGTGGATGTAACTGGGTTAAAGGTACTCACTGTGGTACCATTGCCTGCTGAAACATGGCTATCCCAAAGGACATAGATAGTTATACAAGCGATACAAGTGATACAAGGAGGTAGCAGAGGATGATATGAATGGCCACCACATCTCATTCCCTGGTGTCACTGTCTGTGATGAGCTCCAGTATGGGTGTCTAAGAGAAAGGAAAGTTGTAGACAAAGAAGAGACAAACATCTGTGCTGACCAGGAGGGTGGACAGGATAGGAGGTGGAAGACCGAAGTGTCCAGTGAATTGAGGGAAGTAAAAATGTGCAGCCTTCCTGAAGAAGCTTTTGTCCAGCAGGGAAGTTTAAGCATGTCCAGCTAGGGGAAATAATGTTTTATGTCCTGTATGAGGCCCCCAAAGTGACTTCAAAAAAGACAGAGACAAGATATCAAAAATATTGTTGGGATCTGAGTCATTGGGCTGAAGTGCAAAGAGCTGAGTGGCCCCAAGAGAAAGCAGGAGGTCTCCAGGTTCAGGTTCCTGCTCTTCACAAGCATTGCTATATGAAGGGAGGACTGTACTTCTCCCTGGGAGAATCAAAGTTGACTAGCCAAGTACCCTGTTAATTGCTGTCCTTTTGCCTGCAATCTCTTCTGCCAGTTACCATGTGAAATGTGCTGCTGTTTCATTTCTTGGAAGTGGAAGATGTGCAAAGCCTGTTGAAGAATACATGCATTCCAGAGGTTTAGTTACCATTTGTGAGTTCTTTGATAATTTTTTTGAATTTCTGAATATATCTACTTTTGTAACCATTCTACAAGTAAACCAAAACATTCTACAATAAGTGTTTGTAATTCTCAAACAGTAAGATTGGGCAGCCAAAAATTTTCACAGAGTTCACACCATAATGAATTAGGCCAGCGGGAGGCTACGTTGAGGACATCTAGAGGTTTCTATTCTAATTTGGAAACAGTCTTTAAGTATATCTGATTGCTCTAATCCAAACCTATTACCCTGGACAAGAACCAACATGGCTGGTGATTCAACATCAGCTGCATCTATGTGAGTGGAGAAAGTAGATGAGGGTGATTTGGGCATAGTGATCCCTGAATGCTAATGAAAAGAGAAACACATTTGGCACTGTTACAAATCAGGCACTCTGAGGATTTCAAAATTGTGTCTTTTTTATAACAATAGTAAATTTGTCAGTTATGGGGGGAAACATTGTGAAAAATAAATGTCTTTTACTGCATTCAGAGCCATTGCTCCAAATCCAGTGAGATAACGGCCAATAAAACTTTGAGCTGGGGGGTTGAGTTCTGCATTGCTAAAGTCTTCATTATGTGTGGTTTTAGAAAAAGTACACATGTGCCAGAGTATCTCATTGTTCTTTTGGTTTTTTTATTATTTTGTCAGCATGAAGTGGCTCTGATTCCAGCTATGAAATGCAAGCTTAGCTTATATGGATCCTGCTGCTTGTGTATTGGTCCTTAACAGAGTTGCAGGATACTGTTAGGAGCAGTTAGGGTTTATTTGCAGGTTGTAATTGAGACCTCCATTTTTTTTAAAGCTTAGGGACAGTCAAGAGCCAACCTACTTGGGCATCCCAAGGGGAATGTGACTTTGCAGTGTTCAGGGCTGCATTGCTAAAAGTCAGTCTTTGCTGTGGGCCCATAGCATAGCATCCACCACCTGACTAGACTGCTCTTGTCTTTGTTGTATACTCCAGATTATTCATTAGGTGTTGGGCTTAAGCTAACTGTTAGGTTATCTGCTGTAGCTTCTGTGATAACACAGTTCCGCAGTTTTTTGGGGTTTTTTTTACATCTTGGACAAACCTTTGACAACTCCCTGTTTGACAGAAGTTTACATTTGGCCAGGCTGGTATAAAATTAGGATCTTTTCTATAACAAGTTTCAGTTTTCAGCACTCAGCAAAAGTACTTAATCTCATAAGAAGTTAGCATCTAATTCTGTAGGTACATCACATGACCAGTCCACTTGCTGGTCTTTTAAATGTTATAAATCCAATCCCCAACAATGATACTTCCCATGTAGTGCCTTTTTTTCCTAGCTGGTATACAGTTTAAAAATCATATATACGCTAGCATCTTTCGTTAGATCCTTGGAGGGACAGGGTTACAGACACAATGACTTCAAACAGCATTGAAATACTGCAGCCTTTAGGGTTTGATATTTGAGGTCAATTTGTAGTGCGATCAATGCTATGCTAGGAAAAATGTAACATCTCAGGCTGGAACAAAGCTAGTAGGCAAGGACACATGCTTGCGTAAAAACTCTACCCAGACAAATCACAGAATATTTTAAATGGAAGAATGATGTGCTTCCTAAGAAACAAACTAAGAGATTGTTAGTTTTGTGTAAACCAGACAATGTTCTTGCAAAACCAAGGGTCTTTCTTACCAGAGACTGTGAGAACTGTATTAGTGCAGCATCATTAATGTATTTCATTAGACCCAAAATGAACTCCTTGAGGGACTATACCAGCATAGGCGGGAAAATTCTTCATGCAGTTATCACAGAATCACAGAATCACAGAATAACCAGGTTGGAAGAGACCCATCGGATCATCGAGTCCAACCATTCCTATCAATCACTAAACCATGCCCCTCAGCACTTCGTCCACCCATGCCTTAAACACCTCCAGGGAAGGTGACTCAACCACCTCCCTGGGCAGCCTGTTCCAGTGTCCAATGACCCTTTCAGTGATGAATTTGTTCCTTATGTCGAGCCTGAACCTCCCCTGGTGGAGCCTGAGGCCATTCCCTCTTGTCCTGTCTCCTGTCACCTGGGAGAAGAGGCCAGCACCCTCCTCTCCACAACCTCCCTTCAGGTATTTGTAGAGAGCAATAAGGTCTCCCCTCAGCCTCCTCTTCTCCAGGCTAAACACCCCCAGCTCTCTCAGTCGCTCCTCATAAGTCCTATTCTCCAGCCCCTTCACCAGATTCTTTGCTCTTCTCTGGACTTTCTCCAGAGCCACAACATCCCTCTTGTGTTGAGGGGCCCAGAACTGAACACACTATTCGAGGTGCGGTCTCACCAGTGCCGAGTACAGGGGGAGAATAACCTCCCTGGACCTGCTGGTCACACCGTTTCTGATACAAGCCAAGATGCCATTGGCCTTCTTGGCCACCTGGGCACACTGCTGGCTCATGTTCAGTCGCTGTGAACCAACACCCCCAGGTCCTTCTCCTCCAGGCAGCTTTCCAGCCAGACTTCTCCTAGTCTGTAGCACTGTACAGGGTTGTTGTGCCCCAAGTGCAGGACTCGGCATTTGGCCTTGTTAAATCTCATGCCATTGGTCTCAGCCCAGCAGTCCAGCCTGTTCAGATCCCTTTTCAGAGCCTCCCGACCCTCCAGCAGATCCACACTCCCACCCAGCTTAGTGTTGTCTGCAAACTTACTAAGGGAGCACTTGATGGCTTCATCCAGGTCATTGATGAAGACATTGAACAGGGCTGGACCCAGCACTGAGCCCTGGGAAACCCCACTTGTCACTGGCCTCCAGCTGGATTTAACTCCATTTCCCACCACCCTCTGGGCCCGGTCATCCAATCAGTTTTCCACCCAGGAGAGCGTGCGCCTGTCCAGGCCAGAGGCCGACAGTTTCTGAAGCAGAATGCTGTGAGAAACTGTGTCAAAGGCTTTACTAAGGTCCAGGAAGACCACAGCCACAGCCTTTCCTTCATCCAGCACAGATGTACCGCTTTGCTGCCAGTTATACATATTTGGAGTAATGCTATAGTCTTCAGTATTGTCCTCTAGATGTATACACTTTAGAGAGAGTCATAAAGGGTTTGAACTTACTATATTTGGCTGTTAGATGCAGTCAGGTTTACCATGATTAATTTTAGAGAACTAAAATGTAAACCAGAATCAACTTTCATCCTTTCCCAGACAGTATGTTTGTAAATGATACAATATTACAATTTCTAATTGTGTGTTACTGGTTCTCCTGTAAGGATGGACAAACATTTTCACTCATGGGGAGCAGCATTCCACTAAATATTTGGAGATAAACTGCAAAATGCAGAAAGAGGTTCAGATGGTTCCTTGACATCTGTATGCTTTTGATAACCCAGCGTTCTCCTCCTCTATGGCCAGGAAAGTACTTTCTTAGTGTTCTGCTCCTTCCCCTACTGCTGTCCAGCAGGCTACAAGCCAAGTGCCCCTTTCTAGTTTACTCTGTGTTTGTCAAAAACTCTGGTACATCCAAGTGCTGCCAGAAGTCATCCCTTCTCTTCCTACCCTTTCATTCTCATCCTTCTTTCTAGGTTCAAACACAAGTGTTTTGCGGGCTTCACTTAGCTGCTACTATGGCTTGCCTTTTTTTTACAGCCTCAGCTCAGGAAACAGCATCTGTAGAAGTGTGCTGCTGCAGTCCTGTCAGATGTTTTTGGCAAAGAAGCAATGGGGGAAGGCTCAGTTTGAGTTTGGGAGGTCTAAAGCTTCTGTGCTGGTCTCCAAAGTCTCTCCAGAACCTGGGCACTCAAATGGAAGTTTCATATGGGGTAGGTAAGCTTGGGTCTGCTCCAAATGAGGGCAGAGTGGTGGGAAGATGGAGACATGCATCCTCTGTAGCTTGCTATGGGTTTGTTGTTCTTTGCTGGAAGGTGAAATATTCAACTCCCTCCTTTTCTCTTTTCACGAATGCTTTACCCACCGCTAATTTACATCTTAGGCATAAAAGAAATCTTTGTGTTCAAATGAAAAACATAAAGTTTCACTCTAGAGATGATTCAAAATGAACAGACAAAATATTATAATATACTGAACAATATTCAAATGCTTTTTAAACTTTTTTCCAGAGAAACACATTGGCAGATCTCTGTGCCATTTCAGAGATTATTCTAGAGGGATTTGATCTTTCAAATAGAACAATATAATGACTTGATCTTTACTGAAGTGGTGAGAGAGTGGAAACTTAAAAAAAAAAAAGAAGAAAATCAGCACAGAAGGTAGAAATTGTGGAGAATACACCAGGAATTTCTGGAATCTTTCACACTTTAAAAATATACACATATGCATTGTGAACATCATAATTGTTATAGGACCTGCCTCAAAATGTCTGTTAGAAATTCCAAGGGACCAAGACACTTATTTCTTTTTAGACCAGATTCTGACAGTAGAGCAAACCTGACAGAAAGGTCCCCAGGAGTGTTTCACAGACATAGTAGTCACACAATGCAGAGCACTGGTGCTATAGATATTTTTCAGGTGTCTCCATATGTGGCTGAAGTATTCAAAGGCTGTTTGAAGTTGGAAATGGCAATGATAAACTTTGTGGCAGAGCAGGTACTACCCATATCGCAGGTACTACAACTACATAGAGCTGCAGTCTTCTGCCCAGATCCAGTCCAAACTGAACTTATATTGCCAAGTGCTCCACTGATGGGAAAACCCAGAGCCTGTGTCTGTGAAACCCTGGTGAGACTCTGTCTTACCCCTCTCCTCCCAGTGTTCAATATCCTAGTGTTATGCCATATACACATTCAACCAATGGCAGGGTAGAAAGGCAATGCCCGTGGTTCCTGTCTTTCACCTGAAAGCTGTCTGTATGGCCTAGGGGTAGTTTCTCAAAGATATGCCTCCTACTTTTCTTATGGCCAAGCTATCTAGACAGAAAGGATTTATTAAAACACAAACAGAAGAGAAGTGAGGGGGTGGGGCTGGGATGGGGTAACTTTATCTTGAAATAGTGCAATTAGGTTGCGTTATGATTGGACCTTGTCATGGAAAATTAGCCTTGAAAAGGAAATTAAGAGGACCATCTTTCCCTCTGAAGGCAGATGTGACTGTATCAACATCATCTAACAGATGTGTATCTAACTCTTCCTTAAAGGTATCCAGAGACAGAGGCTTTAAGCAGAGGCCTCAAAGATTAAATAAGCATTAACAAGCTATAGCAATGAGCTGCTGCAATTGCTAGAATTAAGTTTGTATTCTAAGGAACTGGAAAAATTAATCATAATTTAAAAATATCTGTGTGTCAGCTAATTAGCCAAGCCACAAAGCTAATTCAAAACTAAGCTCTGGAGAAAGTGAGACAGTAAATATTGTAGTGTAGCATTTTTTTTTCTCTCTCCTGAAAATTAACTGCTCTCTGTCCTCTCTGTCTTTTATGATTCTGGTTTACTAAAGATGCATAAATGTTTTAATACCCTTTGTTAGTGGGGAAAGAGGAAAGAATGCAATCAGAATAGAAGGAATTCACTGTGGTTTTATCTGTGAGATGCCTTCTGCCTTCATTTCACATGGGGTGGAGGTGAGCAAGTGGTGTGTGTTAAGGCAGTGACTAGTGAAGTAAGTAGTCAACTTCTTACCTTCCTAGACTTAGAAGGTGCTAAGCTCCCCTCTACGGGTTTGCAAGAAGTGCTGCTGAAAGTCTGCTTGAGTTTATGTGGTTTAAATATCTGGCCAAATGTTTTGTCTTTTTTGTGCTTACTATGGCCTTCTTTTATCATCCTTTCTCTCCAAAATTGCTGAGGGATGCATAGAGAAAATTATTTGTGAACTGTATTCTTGACTTCAGAATTGGGTCATGAGTTATTGCTGGAGAATTTGGTCCTTAAAACTGAACTGTCAGCAGGAATCACTGAAATTGCTAGGAAATATGCTGTTACGAAAAATCAGTTTGCTTTTACCTGGATAAGTTCTTATCAAACTCTGCAGTGAATTGATTCCAAGTCCAGTATTGCTGAAGTATACTACTGTTTGTACTTCAGCAAGGCTGGGACTTGGACACTTTATGCTTGCTTTATAGCACAGACTTAATTCCATCACCTACCTTCATCTCTCTCTGATGCTTCACTCCACAGCCAATGTAGTTAAGGCTATAGGGTTTTGAGCCGAGTGCATCCTTTACAGATATAAATCCCATTTCTAAAACAGGAAGAACAGAAGTATATTGTGAATGACAGCTCAATCTGAGCTTTGCATCTAAGCAAAACCCTAGTCCACGTGCTAGGCAGGAAGTGAATTGCAGAGCTTCAGAAATAGCACAGAAACCTACATTTTGCTTGCAAATGTACCGTTCATAGCTCCCGCAGGGGCTGTAGCTCAGCCCTCTGCAACATAGACAGCAATCTCGGTGTGGAATAACATGTAACAAGCTACGTTATGATATGTACTCACAATAAGGCTGCCTTGCAGCAGGTAGGAAATCTTCTAATTGCTTGGAGAATATATTGGAAGGTTGCCTTGATGCGGAGAGTTTGCATGGAAGTAGAGCTAAGTGTGGCAGAGCAGGACTTTGAAGTCTCAGTCTGGTCCCATGGAGCTGCAGTTAGGTCAAGGCTTGGTTCATGCCAAAACAAAGTGAACCAAAATCCAGCACCTTCAACTGGGTGTGGGAAATTTATGGCTAATAAGAGGTGTTAAAGAAGCTATAGGCACACTGGGCTGCGTCCAAGAGAGTTTTTGCTTTGGTTTTGTTTCTCATTCAACGGGACTGGGTTTAAATTACAATGGGTTTGTGAAGTGAAACCTGACTCCTTTAAAATGACCCAGAAGAGAGGTTCAGCTGACCCAGTACACTTTTTCCAAGCTTTCAAGTCTGCCACTTCATTTCTTTGCAGAATTCTGCCATTTCTAAAACATAGTGTGGTTAAGAATACACACGTACACATTGTGCATAAATGCATGCCCACAGATTACTCTGGTAGCGATGGCATCACAGTATGGGTGAAATCAAACAAGCTGCAAATCCTGCCCTCTCCACACCAGTGCATTATTAAGGTCACAAGCCTAACTGTGGCCTGCACAGCTTGGTGAGGGGTTTGATGTGGAGAAGCAACATGCTGGCTGCAGCTGTGGGAGGCTTGCTAGCACCATGTGGATGAACACAAGCACAGCATTCCTGTTCAGCTACTGCATAGGATCCAGGACATTCCCAAAATATCATGCAAGATGTGGTCTGGGCATGTGCATGTGTCATTTGATCTGATGCATTGCCTCTAGGGCTCAGTAGGAAGGTGAAGTACAAGTGCCCTCTCTGGCCTGTTGATGGTAGGAAAGTATTAGAGGAGAGGTGGTAGAAAGCCATATCTGGATTCCATCAGTGCAGCACAGGTTGTTTTTTTTCCACCTCTGATGTGTTCTGTTGCATCAATAGACTTCTGAATCTACCAGCATCTATCCAGAGAGTGTTAGGACCATGGAGGAAGGCATGAGCTTCTAGCACAGATAAAATAATAAAAATCCTGACATTTTTAGAGAAGCAGTGAGAAACAAAAGAGATAGGCACATTCATACTGTGGTATTCTGTTATCATGTTTAATGCAGTTCATAGTAAAGCATGTGTGTGTCTATGTATAAATAAATATATACACATTCATTTGTCTAGCAGTTTCTCTACCTATGATTTTATTGTGAAAATGAAGGAAACATATAGTTTCATATCACCTGAATTTGCAATCCCATTGTAAAAGAAGTTTTGTAGTAGTTTCTGTTAGTGCACCTTAAGAATATATATTCACATCTGGTTTGTTTGGATACACCAAACACATGTATTTGCAATGACAGAAATTATAAAACCTTTTGGAATGTCACTCTTTATTTGCCTGAATGGAAAATAAACAAGCCCCTTGCTCATTCCTACCCCAAACAATAATAATCTGGAAATTGTTTTAAATGATGGGAAACACCCATAGGAGATACAAAATGGAGAAACAGAATTGTAAGCTCTCCTAAATGATTGGTTCTCGATTTTAAACTAGACAAACAAAATTTCATCTCAAACAATAATTTTCAGAAAATCATGACTAAATGAGAGAACAACTTTCCACTGGCCCAGTTTAGTCTATTTTCATTTATACCACATGGTATCCTTTTCCATGATTAATCCCACAGGAGAATTCAGTGTAAAGCAGATTATAGAAAAGCAGTCTAATGGAAGTACTTTTGCAACTTTAAAAACACAGCCATTCCTGGGACACTCTGGTTTACTGTTCAGAGTGAAGGGAAGGAGACAAGAGCAGGATGCTTGAAGGCTGGACCTCTACCACCCATCAGCACTTCCTTGTGTGCTGTGGACCACTGCCGTGCAATGATAGAGCTGTAAGTCTGGGGTGATAGTAGTGCTACCAACCTTACTTTGGCTGAGTTTGCAAGGATATGTCCACAACCCAGGCCACAAACAGGAACAACTTGCCATTAGTTATTTCCATCAGTAGGAGAAGTTTTGTAATTTTCTCACTGTGCTTAACAGTTTTCTCTGCCAACATCTTCATTGATCAAGGTAAAAATGAAGGTAGGGGGCTGACATTTGCCATCATCTCTGTACAGAGGAATGCTGGCTCTGCAACCTCAGGAATGAAGGGAAAAAATGAAATCGCCTTGCTTCCCTTCTGCAGAGCAGTCATTAACCTTGCTAACAGGGAAGGAGGTAGCTTTTTTAAACTCCATGTCTGGGGAACTACACACGCAACTAGTCTTAATGTCAGCCTTGATGTTTCTGAGCAAGTATGTACCCTCCTGAAAATGTAACCAGGGCAAGCAGAGGTTCTGACTGTGCATCCCAAGGGGATGAAGAAGAAAAAGAGTTACAAAATGAAGGCCAAAACCAGCTGTTTATGGTAAAGGAGATTTAAGCTGGGTTGTGGTTGCAGAACGTCTTTGGCTTTCACTGGCATAACCTCCAGTTTACTGTTAAGAAGACTTTATGGTAAAATTGGTAGCTCTGCAAGAGTCTACTTTTTACTTTTTTAAGTGGAAATTTTAAAATTTGCTTGCTAGTTCATTTGAGGTCCTATCCATCCGTGGCTCTCTTCTCTGTCTTTTGATATCCACCACTTTGCTGTGCTCACTGTGGTTCCAGTCTGACAGCCTGCTGAACTGCAGAGCCTTGCCACATGGCATGTGCTTTTGGGCAGGGTTTTGTGGTGGCTAGCGGTGACACTGAACCATAGCAGTGAGGAAAACTAACAGCAGCAGCAGGAGTTAATGAATCTTATATCACCCCAGAACAGAGACAGGAATCCCAGAGCTCAAAGGGGTTTCATGTAGGTCTGCTGCAATCTTGATGTGTGAGTGACTAGAGGAGATGAAAGCACATTTGGATGGCTAAGGAATACATATGCACTGGAATTTTTTTTGCATTTTATTTACCGCAGTGCTTGCACTTAAGTGCCTTTTTCCCTGTCTCTTTTTAAAGTTCACTTGTTTTTCTGGGTAAGGAAAGATATGCCTGGTGCGTATGGTTGGATGAATGTCTACTATAATTCTCTTGTTGTATGCTGGACCTTTAAAAATAAAGGGTTCCCCAGACTGTAGTCTTGGAAGGATTGCAATGCATCAATGCAAGATGGCCCTTACAGTGAGTTGCATGCTTGTTTTTCTCCTATGTAGTTGTTATTTCTTTTCTTGCTTGTTTGATTTAATTTGAAACAAAAGTTATTCTCCTTGTAGGTAATTTTGATTAGCTGTTCTGGAAATGGAACAGGATTAAGTCTGTGGAAAACATCACTGAAGAATCATAGAATGTTTTGGGTTGGAAGGGACCTTAAATATTATCCCGTTCCAACCCCCCCTGCCTTGGGCAGGGACACCTCCCACTAGGTCAGGCTGCCCAAGGCTCCATCCAGCCTGGCCTTGAACATTTCCAGGGATGGGCAGCCACAGCTTCCCTGGGCAACCTGTGCCAGTATTTCACCACCCTCATCATGAAGAATTTCTTTCTAATGTCTAATTTAACCTCTCTATATTTTGTAGCCATTCCCCCTCATCCTATCACAACAAGCCTTTGTATCCTCACCAGCTTTCTTGTAGCCCCTCCAGGTACTAGAAGGTCGCTATAAGGTCTTCTCAGAGCATTCTCTTCTCCAGGCTGAACAACCCCAACTGTCTCAGCCTGTCCTCATATGAGAGGTGCTCCAGCCCTCGAATCATCTTTGTAGCCCTCCCATGGACCCGTTCCAACAGCTCCATATCCTTCTTATGTTGAGGATTCCAGAGCTGGACAAAATACTCCAGATGAGGTCTCACAAGAGAGTGGAATGCAGGGAGAGGATCACCTCCTTTGACCTGCTGGCCAGGCTTCCTTTGATGCAGCCCAGGATATGGTTGGCCTTCTGGGTTGTGAGTGCATATTGCCTGCTCATGTTGAGCTTCTCATCAACCAGCACCCCCAAGTATTTCTCTGCAGGGCAGCTCTCAATCACACGATCCCCCATCCTGTATTGAAATTGAGGATTGCTCTGAACCAGGGGTAGGACCTTGCACTTGTCCTTGTTGAACCTCAAGAGGTTCTCACAGGCCCACTTCTCCAGCTGTCCAGATCCCTCTGGATGACATCCCATCCTTCTGGTGTGAGGAAATCCTACAAGAACAGCATGTTACTTTACTCACTATCCTGTCAAAGCTAGGTCTGGTCACGAAGTCTCCTCTGTACCACCACAACCTACCTGTTACAAGTATAGATTCTGAACTGGATGATAATCCATGCTGATTTTCTTTCCCCTTTAAACTCTGTCCTTCCAAATAAAGTCTGTATACTATAACCAACACCCTGGTCTAGATGGCTGACTGGATTCCTAGCTGCAAGACTCATACCTATGTTCCTGATAATGAGACAGTATCTAAGAAGCTACCAATTTCTTTCATGCAGATCTGTTGAGTGAGTCTCAGATATCAGGGTTATATCTAGACAAGCTGTGAGACAGATGCTTCTAATTCATACATATTTTTGTCAAAGGATCAGCTCGCTTGCGTTATATTTTGGGAATGAAAGGCTCAGTAGCCTCTGAGTTGAATTTGGCCTCACAGAGTAGCTTCCTAGGGGGCTATTTTATTCCCTTTGTTGTACTTGTCAAATATGACAGGAAATCAATGATGACTAGGAGGTCCCTAACCTCCATGGATACTTTTCCCTTCATGGTGTCAAAATTTTAGTTGGCTGTTTGTTTTGTCATATTTTACATACGACTAATTAAATTAGGAAGGAGATGAGGAAAGAAGGGGCTATTTGGGGTTGAAGTAAAAAATGAAAGATAGGAAATTTGGCAGGTTCTCAACTGGAGCTAATGGGAGGCCTCCAGAAAACTGTCCCATATGTCCATCCCCTGAGCTTGTCGTCAGCTCTCATGCTTTGTTCTGTGCTCACAGCAGGGTCTCAGGGGAACACAGCTGCTGCAGCTGCTCGTAGACCAAAAGGTGACCTTTTGAGTCACTGAGGAATGATGTATTATTTAGCGTGTTCCTGGCTAAAATGGAAATTAAATGATTTTGTGAGCAAAATTATTTTTTGTCCTTTCACTTGGATGTGTTCTTTTTGCACCACACAATAGTGTGGCATGCACACCTCTCTTATGGTTTCTTCTGGGTAAAGCTTTGATAAGAAAGATATTGTCCTTTGAAAAGCACTCTCTGTTTACTAGAAATACCTTACTAGCCAAATGTAATAAAATTCAGTTTAGAGGTACTAAGCTTGCAAAAGCCAGCTCCTATTTAAATAATGTGTAGGAGTAAAAGTTTCCTGATGAAGTGCATGTCTCTAGACTATCAGCTGGTACTGGTAAGTATCATAACCAGCTGTTATTTCAAATTGAAGTATTTTACTTCTTTCAATTAATCAAGAGTCTCTTGGAAGGTACTATAGTAGGACATTCATTATAAGGATGTTTAATAAATCGAATATTTGTCATTCTCATATTCAGAGGCTTAAGCAACTGCCTCCCAGTGATCTTTGATAACCAGGTACTTAGCACTCAGCATATCTGTTGGGGAAAGGAGAGAAGGCAGGTGGGAACAATTTTTCACAATGTCTAAGTTTAGATTTTCTATGTGGTCTTCCAGACAGATATTCAAAGAACCTGAGGCTGGGGCTTGCCTATCCTGCTGACTGTGAATGAAGACTGCAGTATACTCTGCTGCAAGTCCACCTGCTCTTGAACTTTAATAACACCTTTAAAAGAATCTATCTAATGTTGTAACTTCCTTTGAAGTTCCCAATGCCATTTATGAATGCTTGAAAGTGGTGTTATTCGTGTTTCAGATGAAGAGAGCTGAATTGTCAAGGTAACAACAGATTCGAGAATGACCAGTTTTCCCTGAGAAATGAGCACTTGAAGGGACGTAGGGGAAGTGCTTATCAAGGTTTTCATTGAGCTCAATAAGCCCTGAAACATAGGAAGGAGAAGAAACCTGTACAAATGAAGTGGTGGCCAGCAGGCTATGCTATCTCATTAGAGAACCAAATTCTCCATAAATTCATAGGTATCTGCTTCTATGGATTATTTTTATCAGTTGAAGATTAGAAGGAGCAAGGCAAGTAAACAGTGGTTACATAAGTGACTACAAGTATTTCAGTTGCCGTTTTGGCATTGTCTTAATTGCTAAAACAAACAGCACAATATGAGGAAAAATGACCTCCTTTCTACTCAGATTAGTTGCCTTTAAAAAAAAATCTAATGAAACCCAGTTCTATGATTGCTAAGATCCAAATTAATTGGAATGGACATAACTGGAGAAGCATAAACACCTGGCCAGCTTTCAAGATATGTTTCTGGTGTGTTCTTACTCACTATGAGCCCTTATTTCCAACCATAGTGTCTGCTCATCCTGTTGCAGCACCCTTCAAACCAGCCTCCTCCAATGGATCCAGCAGATGTTGTATGAGAGAAGAGCTGAGCACAAGCTGGTAAGCGTTCACTGCAGGGAGTTCTAAGTGCTGTGGGATTTAGACAAACATCTAAGTACAAGTTTCTACTATGACTCATATGGTGTAAAACTAGTGCTAAGTATTGTACATAATTAAGACAAAATTATTACAGTGAGGTAGCACTTCTTTTTTTGGAATGGTTAAAGTCTTGAAAAGGTGTAATATTTTCAGCCGTCAGAGCCGTGAAGAAGATGAATAGTTCTGATGGGAGTTCATTCTAAGAGATATCACGGCAACAGTGAGTTTAGATCATAATTTTGTTGTTCCTGAAGCCTTGGATGCATATATCAGTGGCCTTCACAAAAGACTATGATTTTCTGAGGTTAAAGTTAACGTCAAAGTAGTATTAATTAGATAAGTCTTGCAACAACAGTCTCTTTAGACATTCCAAGTGTTTGCTGGATTTCATTCTCAGAAATCATTTATATTACTCTGAGCCATAATTATTAAAGAGATGCTATTGGTATTTCAAGTTACAGGCACAAAAAAATATGTGGTCTGAGAAACAAAAAAACCCAAAGACTAATCCTATATCTTGGGAACCAAGAATGGGAGGGAAGAGATAAAGGGATGGATAAAGAACATGTTCTAACCTGTCACAGTGAGACAAAGTTAACTCAATCACTCAGTAAGTGTTCATGTGTCTTCAAATACAGATGTTTTCTTACCATCAGTTTGAAAATGTTGCTGTGTGCCAGCCTACAACGCTTTGTCTGTGAAGCAGTTTTTAGCTAATAACAACATCACCATGCTTGAGCACCTACCCTATTTGCCAAACCTGGCTCCCTCTTCCCAAAAATCAAGTTAATGCTCAAAGGAAACCATTTTTTTGTCAGCAGCAGAGGTGAAAGTAAAGATGATGGAGATTCTCAACAGCCTTTCAGAAAATGATCTGTGGAATCGCTTTGAGCAGTGGCAGCATCATATACAGCTGTGTGTTAACTCAGAAGGGTACTATTGTGAAAGTGATCGTAGTTGATTTTCTTAATTTGATAAATAAAAAGAATTACCGGCACAGTCTTAGATTTTGTTTGTGTTGGATATCCTATATTTACCACTGCATACAGTAGAAAATATTGGCAGCAGTATTGTCAGAAAGCTATAGATTCAGCATTTGAACACTAGCTGTCAGCAGGTATAAAAGTATTAGTGAATCAATGGCCCTACCAATGGGAGAAGTTAAACAAGCAGATCATTACAATTTGCCTACTTGCCCAAGCTTTTCCTTCAGAGATTCACAAATCAGCTTTCCTTTTTATGAATGCATGTTTTGATTAAAATTTATTGTGCTATAATGCAAAAAAATTCAGTTTATTGGTTGTTCAAAAGCCATTTATTCAGATTACTTTCTTCTCATTATCCTTAACCAGTAACTGCTTATTATGTTGTTATGACATTGTTTCTGTTCATTGATTATCTGTCTGTCTTGAAAGCAAGAGGTAGGAAATCTTGAGTCCTATCATGAAGCACTTGCAAGAGAACCGGGTGACCAGGCCCAGTCAACACGTGTCCATGAAAGGCAGGTCTTGCCAAATTAACCCGATCTGCTTCTATGACCGAGTGACTAGACTCTTGGATGAGGGAAAGGCTGTGGATGTATCTTTCTGGACCTCAGTAAAGCCTTTGATACAGTTTCTCACAGCATTCTGCTTCAGAAACTGTCGGCCTCTGGCCTGGACAGGCGCACACTCTCCTGGGTGGAAAACTGATTGGATGACCGGGCCCAGAGAGTGGTGGTAAATGGAGTTAAATCCAGCTGGAGGCCAGTGACAAGTGGGGTTCCCCAGGGCTCAGTGCTGGGTCCAGTCCTGTTCAATGTCTTCATCAATGACCTGGTTGAAGGCATTGAGTGCTCCCTTAGCAAGTTTGCAGATGACACCAAGCTGGGTGGAAGTGTCGATCTGCTGGAGGGTCGGGAGGCTCTGCAAAGGGACCTGAACAGGCTGGACTGCTGGGCTGGGACCAGCGGCATGAGGTTTAACAAGGCCAAATGCCGGGTCCTGCACTTGGAGCACAACAACCCTATGCAGCTACAGACTAGGAGAAGTCTGGCTGGAAAGCTGCCAGGAGGAGAAGGACCTGGGAGTGCTGGTCGATAGCCAACTGAACATGAGCCAGCAGTGTGCCCAGGTGGCCAAGAAGGCCAATGGCATCTTGGCCTGTATCAGAAACGGCATGACCAGCAGGTCCAGGGAGGTTATTCTCCCTCTGTACTCGACACTGGTGAGACTGCACCTCGAATAGTGTGTTCAGTTCTGGGCCCCTCACCACAAGAAGGATGTTGAGGCTCTGGAGCGAGTCCAGAGAAGAGCAACAAAGCTGGTGAAGGGGCTGGAGAACAGGCCTTATGAGAGGCAACTGAGAGAGCTGGGGTTGTTTAGCCTGGAGAAGAGGAGGCTGAGGGGAGACCTCATTGCTCTCTATAACTACCTGAAGGGAGATTGTAGACAGGAGGGTGCTGGCCTCTTCTCCCAAGTGACAGGGGACAGGATGAGAGGGAATGGCCACAAGCTCCACCAGGGGAGATTTAGGCTGGACATTAGGAAAAAATTTTTCACTGAAGGGGTCATTGGACACTGGAACAGGCTGCCCAGAGAGGTGGTTGACTTGCCTTCTCTGGAGGTGTTTTAGGTGCAGGTGGATGAGATACTGAGGGGCATGGTTTAGAGATTGGTGGGAATGGTTGGACTCAATGATCCAGTGGGTCTCTTCCAACCTGGTGATTCTATGATTCTATGATTCTATAATTCTATGAAATCAGACTGCAAGATGGTGACATGGACAATTTCAGGACTTGAATGAACCTATTTCTACCTATATATTCCGATGAATGCCTTTGAAGCATGCTTATGCTCTTACTTGGAAATACATCAGTTACTTCTTCAATCTAACATTATCACCAATTTTATTATACTTTCCTAACATGTTGTTTGTACCTCATTTTCATGCACATCTCCAAGGAATTATCCAAGTTCAGAGGAACTACAGGGTTTCAGGAGGAATCCCAGGCAAACAAGGCACTTGGATCAAGATAGCTGAGCCACAGCCAGATATCCCCTTTTTTTTTTGTATGAGCTGAACAAACTGTACATTTTTACAAATCTGAAAATTAAGAATTCCAGGGGCCTTTCTGAGAAAACTATCAATTAATATAAAAGATAGGTCAATTCCCATAGGTTTGCACTGCTGTTTTCTGGATGAGTTTCCAATCTGCTAGTTAAACAGTAAATGCTCCCCCAGCAACCAACCGTAGATGTTCTGAAAGGAAATCAAAAGCAGTGTAAGGTTGTGGATGAAAATGTCTTGAAAGGAAAAGAGGGAAAGATCTTACCATTCCAATGACAGCTGCACAAATTTGTGAAGATTACGGCAGAGAGTGATAGCCTAGAAAGAGATCAAGGAGTCAAGGAGAAGATATCTTCCTGCAGAGGTTTGTCCTGGTATACCTTCTTGCAGGCTCATAGCCTAGAGCTTTGCAGATATTGATCTTTTAGGGGCACACAACCAGAGATGGAACTGCAGGAGAGAATGGATAAACCTCAAATCAAGAAGGCACCTGTTTACTGTGGTTATTACCTTGCACTTTGTATGGCTTTGACAGGATTTACACAGCTTCTGGACATGTGAGAGAAATACCGTGCATGTCTGTTCTTCATAACATAAGGTTTTGATGTTAGCTGAGCAGTCAGGGACCTTGTTGTACACGTATACTGGGGTAGTCCTCCTGATGCAGTGCCTCTCAGCTGATCTGACTTTTATGTTTACTACAACCATGAGCTCACTACATGTGCAAAGGCAGAAGTATTTGTATTCCACTGTGCAAATTGACGCTAATTTTGTGGACACAGCAGAGCACTATAGAAAGAGACAGGTATGTGGAGCATTTAGAAGGCATTAATTCCTTCTTACATTCTCCTTTTTCAAACTTCCTGCAAAAGGCTACAGTGGGAATAGCAAAGGAAAGAACTTGCAGACTTCACAAAAATCAAAGCCTACAGCTTGTGCTGGACGGGTATATTTGGCGCACATCTGTGATTATGAAATTACTTCTAAATTGCTTTTGAACTTCATCTGGATAATGACTCATCCTTTCAATTTCCTTTCTCCATCCAGAACATCTGCCATTAACAGACCAGCCCGTTGTATGTTTCACGATCCACATTTCAACCTTCTTCTCAAACCATTGCACACTTCCTTAAATAAGCAATTACTCAGCTAATTTGCAAAAAGATAAGGTCAGGTTTGGGATTAAAAGATGGATCAACGACCATCTTTGAAATGAGTCAAGGAAGAGTTGCCGTAGAGACCTGATATACTGCAATATCATGTTGCAGAAATGTGACATCAACAGGCAGCTTAAGTGTTTCTGTACAAACAGATATTATACAGCCTTGATTTGGTTGAACTGAGTCCATTACAGGATTAAGGCATATGCCTAAGGATGGAATTACTTACACAACTGAAGTTAAGATGTGCTTAAGTGTTTTGTTTTGTATGGGCCTACACACTACATCTGTGTTTGTATTAAGAGGAAAAGCTGTTCCACAAGACATTCAGGCATTTTAAGATGTATTTTTGTTCCGAACTGGAATAGGAAGCTTTACCCTGAAATGAAATTTAGGAAATCTTTAATTCCAGAAATCTTGTAATTGAGCGTACTTGAAACATTGTGTGTCAGTAATGTTGAAATGCTTTGTGACATTAAGATTGAAACATTGCATGTCCACATATGTTACTAAATTAATTAGAACCAGCTGTCAACTAAGCATGCTGGGATTGCCTGGGTTGTGTATTACTCACTCCCTGGATGCTAGAAGAGCTCTGATCTGATTTAGCTTCTTGACCGAGGTGCAATGCTCCATGAACACTGTTGTTTAACCAAACAGTAAAACAAGGATATTCATCCATGCATAGTGTAGAACTGGACCTGTTAAACTCTGCTCAGCCCAATTGGCTTTATGTAGGGACTTTTCAAGTGTCTTTTACCAGATCTTTGACATGAGTGCTTCAGGGATGAGGTCTTGTGCTTGTAGGCAGTTTGGGTTTTGCTTGGTTTATTGATTCTGGCCTGGATGTATCCAACATGACTCTGCACTGCTCAGGAGTCATGGTAGTTTGGGCACCGCACAAATGGATGACCTTCATTTAAATCTGCATGTGACAAGTGAGCCCCTCTGGAGCTGCAGGCTGCACCTCTACAGCAGCCAGTCTAGGTGTAGGACTGAGCTGCAGATTCTTAAACTCAGTCTGGGTCTTTGCCAAAAATTTAAGGTTTCTTTCCCTCAACTGCCCAAGCCTGTCCTCCCATTGATGTCCCAGCATGCTGCATGTGGGGACTGCAGCCTCACAAACTTGAAAGTTAAGATGATTAAATCAAAGCTTTTACTAACTTCTTACTAACTGTTTTAGCATACTTAGTTGTCATTTTCTTGCAAAATGTTTTGATGTGGTGGAATCAGCATACCCTATAAGGAGACCGATACATTAGAAAAAATTCAAGCAGCTTTGTGAGTATATAGCAAGAATGGTTGACAAAGTCTTATCAGACAGAATATATTGTTTGCTCTCCTTGTCTCTAGATACAATGGCTGTTAAAAGGGAGTAGGTGTCTGTCAACAGCTTCTGAAAGGAGATCATAAAAATACTGTTTCCCCTACTCCTCAAGTTATCATTCCTTTTCTCAGTCTCATTGCCTGACGAACCAAGTAGTGTTGATCTCTAGGCCAAGAGCTGTTCTTTGGGCATGCAGGGTTGTGAAGACAAAGTGATACTGAAGTGGTTGTTTTAGAGAAGTCTCTTTCTTTGGCCCAAACATATGACACGTGTGGCGAAATTTATTCAGACTAATTCTTTATCTAAAATAGCTTTTCCTCCTTGCGTCTATGAGTAGCTATGGCTTTCATTTGATGTCTTGTCATTTTCTTTTGGGGTTGATATAAAAGTTTAAGATCCCCAGCCTTTGTGTCTCTATCAGTTTCTGGGTCAGCTGGCCATAGCAGAAAAGTTGCCCAATCCCATTTCTGAGAGCCTTTAAGGCTTCAGCTCCAGTAAAACATAAATCAGTAAACTTAGATATAGCCTGTGAATATTGTCTCTCATGAAAGACTCCTTTGCCCTAGCTTGACTTCTCTCTTACTCTTTCTGTAAGGAACTAGGACAGCCCCTAGTACCAAACCAACAGAACACTTCAGATTCAGATGTCAGTACAAATAGGAGTGGAAACTTGGATAGTATGTTCATAACAAATAGTATGATTTTTTTTTCTTATTTTTTTTGCAGTTGCTACATGTACTCTTACACTTCTGTCTGAGGAACCAAAATGCCTTCACAGACAAGTACAAAGAGATGTGTGTGTTTTCCAAAGACTGAACTCATGGGCTAGTACGTACTTTACTGTAATCTGACACTTATTGTAAGAAATATATTTTGCAAAATTGACAGGCACAGATTCTAAGAGAAAAAAGTGTATTGAACTGTATATTGTGTACCACTAATCATGATTTTCAGCAATATTTTCCATAAAAGAAAAGGAGAATTTATCACTTCAGAGCCAGGTCTCAAAATCAAAATAAATTCCTTTTATTTTTCCATGTGTAGGCTAGGATTCATCTCATCTTACTGTAGACATTGGTGGCGTAGATGCATATGGTAGGACGCATCACCCTAAGCTCCCTTTGCAGTCAATACAGGGAACAGGCACTTTTAGGCCATGATTCATCTGACCTATTTACATCTGCTGTAGGAGGAGATGAATCACTGCCTAGACTAGATCTGCGTGGAGGATAAAGGGAGTCTAAGATGGCCAGCTCAGATGTAGATGCTTCTATAGATCTACAGTTTGAATTTAGACTTGCAGTCTGGAACAACAATTTTTCAGAGAGTTAAATTTCCTAAGCTACATTTTCCTGCCAGAATGTGTGTATGAATATATGTATGTGGCTTTTTTCTTCTTGCAACAGAAACATTTGCAACAATATCTTTGGAAAACTGGCCCTATACCCCTTTCTCCAAATGTTACACCATCTGAAGAGCTACCATTTTGTCGCTCTCTGCCTCTGCCCCTCTTTCACACATATAGACATGTGTACACACGCCATGTTTCAGAGCTGGGCCTTCTAAATTTTCATCATTAACTCAAAATATATTTCTCTGTGTGTGGTAGCCAGAGCTGTTACACACAGAGAGATATATTAGCTGCTTTCATTTAAAAAAAGGAATCCAAAGCAAAATATGCAAACAAAACCACCAAATGAACATTTCTGAAATTTTCTTCTGTTTAGAAATGTCTTTTTTTATTCATATTTTCTGCTAGAATCCACTCTACTCTCCCTGCAGCCTTGGTAAAGCAGGGCATAACAGGAAAAGCCACACCAGTTTCTGGGAGACAAATACTCATGCAGGACGGGGAGGAGGATAGATTTAATTGTATAAGAAGGGGTGTAAGAAGTTCCCCCGTGTGATTCTGTGTGATAATTATGTGTGGAAGATCAGAGCTGAAAGAGTTTGGTTTACGGGGAGTGAGGATGATGTCCTCGCAAATACATTTGCGCACATGCTGTAGTATGATGTGTCAGTTCATCTGAACAGCCATCTAGGCTGCAAATGGCTCAAAGGCAATATTTTTAAAGTGGAAGAAAGGAAGCCATCCTATTGCAGAGCATCATAATGCTCAACTGCTGCTGAGGAGTGTACAGTGTAGCTACGGTAGTGGTAGGCAAAATATCCCTTCCATCCAGCTGTTGGCACACAGCACAGCAACCCATTTATGTGAGCACCTGGTTGATCAGTTTGCTTGTGACAGATCTTGGCACACTGTCCCCTCTGGCTGTAAAGCTTTACTGACTCTTGTATTTTGCAGGGTTTTTTTCCCCACAAATTCTTGTCTGGCATGGGAGGACTTGGAACAGAGCATTACAGGCTCTGGCAACAACAGGAAACTGCATTTTGCGTAACCCTTTACAGTGCAAGCTTTCCAGACGTTTAAGAGATTTTCAGTGGGGATCAGATGGAAAGGCTGTCCATCATCCCAAGCCCATTGTAATGAGTAGGAACAGTGTCCATGACTGCAAAAGTCTTGGCAAAGGTCAGGAGCATCTGAAGGGTGCCTCTGAGAAATGAGCATGGGCCCATGGATCCCCACAGGGCACAGTGCAGAAGCAAATTTAGGAAAAGCATGTGCTTTTTCATCGGTCATCCCGGTGCATCATCCATTAAATATAAGGCCCTACAGAAAAAACAGGGCTTTGTGTTCTCTGTATCCCCTCCTACATCAGTCCTGACGTCAGTAGTTTCAAGCCATGGAAGTTAAATTAAGGCCAGCTTAGTCTAATAGGCAAGGGAGAGCAAAAGCTAAGAAGTCAAGGTAATGAGAAAATACCTGCCATCTG
Organism: Clamator glandarius; assembly: GCA_033459285.1. Lineage (NCBI taxonomy): Eukaryota > Metazoa > Chordata > Aves > Cuculiformes > Cuculidae > Clamator > Clamator glandarius. The sequence continues at coordinate 1,573,673 of JAUNZM010000136.1, forward strand.
GAGCTGTCATAAGCACAAATTTACATCACTCCCCACAAAATAAATAAATTACAGCTTGCAGAACTTCTCTTTCCCTAGATGGAAAGCCCTGCTTCTGCCTCTGCCACCAAAGCTTTTGGTCTCCCTTCTTCCCGTGTGATTGTCTGCTTCTGCCAACAGCCCTGAAGAGACGCACACGGGTGCAGCGCAGACATCTGCAACTGCTGGCTGCTTGGGAGCAATGGCTGGAGTGGGATCTATTCTGCTGCAACAACTCACTCCCTGCTGTGCTCTGACGGAAAGTTTTCCTCCCAGCTCTGACAGCACTGCAGCCACTTGGGGAAGCACATGACTTCCTCAGGAGACAGCATTTCTTATTTGTGTTGCAGGCCTCCAGAAGGCATGGCACCAAGGCAATATTTATATCAGTTTTTGTAACATCATCACAGCAGCTGCAATTTTGGGAACTGAAGTGCTGGCTGCCAGTGGAGAGAGAGGCACAAAGCACACCACGCCTTGTAGAAATCAGGGTGGAAGGAAGAACAAAAAAAAAAAAAAGAAAACCTCCTCTGCCAGAAAGCTCATTGTGTTCCTGGGTGCCAGGGGTGCTGGTTGCCCTCCAGATGGTTAGCACAGGGCCCATCTGTGTACAAGTGAGTCAACAGAAATCACAACTCAGGATGTAAGTGATGGGACCACTTCTCTCCCCATGGGGGGCTTGCAGTCCCAGGGAAGCAGGGCAGGGGAAGTGGAGTTCCCCAGCTAGTTAGGCGGCTTTCTATTCTACGTGCGAAACAGCTGCCTGGGGAAAGCAGGAGAGAGTGTGGGCTTTTTGGCTGTGAGACAGTGCAGAGCAACTCTTGCATGCAGGTAGCAAGGCTGCCTCCAAAACCACTTCAGCCTTGTGCCATGCCTTGGCAATCTGCCCTTGCAGGCTCCTTAGCCTGGCTACAATGCTGTGCTGGTGCAGCCATTCTGCTCCCAGGTCCCTATCTGGCATCTCTGCCCTACACTGTACAGGTATCCTGTCTTGTGGGGAGCTACCTCACTGTGGTCTCTGTTGGGAAATGTCCAGGGAACTAGGATGGACATCCTTTCTTTCAGATTATTTACCTGCTGCTTCACATTACAGGAATGTGACCTGATTCACCCCTCTTCTGCCTCCTGGCTTTATTTCAGTAGTGTTTAGCCAGAAGAGGTCTGACGCTTCACTGATACTGAAAGCCATAGCTGGCTGAAAGAGTATGGAGTCATCTTCACTGCGTCTTCAAGCTCCTTTATCTACCCTGCAGCCAAGGCAATTAAGTGATCATGGCTTGTCCCATGCGTGTAAGAGGGGTTCTCCACTGCCCATGCATGTTAGTAGGTGACTTGTACCTCTGCTGTCAAATAGCAGCAGCTGTCAAGATGATGGACTTGAATTCTTTCCTTTTTCTCTGTGTAACTCCTCTGGTCTGTGGAGTTACATCTGACAGAGGACGTATCACACAGGCCCCAGTTATCTTCAGACTTGGTGGAAATGAACAAAGCTGGCATGGAACTAAAATGTTTCTACCAGTTAGTGCCCTAGACCCTGGCTCTTACACGATGCACATTTTATCATGGGCAAAAGCTGATAGTCATTTGCCCCAAATATAACTGTTCAGTGTAAAATGCCCTAATTCTCCTGAACTTCACAGAATCTCAAGAAAAAAAGTCCTCTCCATTGTGCCACCAATAATCTCTCTGCAACTACGTGTCCCACAGTCCATTGAAAGAACTACCGCAAGGCACCAAGCAGGGCAAGCATCGTTGTGTCCCCTTGGGAGTATTCTGAAAACCAACACATAAAGTTGCATTGCAGGCACCCTGGGACTTGCAACATGGTGAGCATGGCTTCTTGGACTGTGTCCCTCAGGAAATCTCCTCCAGTCTCGCACTTCATATGCCCTTGTGCTGTGAATAGCTCTACTCTATCTCACTGAGAACTGAAACTTCTGTACCCAAGATATTTCCTTAGCCCAAGCACTCTGGAATATTCCTGGTGAGCAGAGTTGGGGTGAGACAGGCAGGGAGAGGAAGGGAGTAAGCAAAGATGTGCCAGCAGTGGTGGCAGATCATCAGAGGTGGTGTGGGGAGGGCTTGGCAACCCTTGCAGCACTATCCTATTGCAACAGGAAGGAGGAGGATATACAGAGGTTACTTAAAAGCCCCCAACCTTTTCCAGGCTTGTATTGCACTTCAGAAATTCTGCAAGGGAGAGGAAAAAAAAGACTACCTGAAAAGAAGGTACCCTTGCTAACTAAAAAACCTTCCTTTAAGAGCTTACTGCTTCTAAATAATTGCTACATTTTTAATTGCTGTTTTCAGGAGCTTTGGAAAGAAGTTATGTTCTCAGCCATGAATATTTTCTTAGAAGCATGACATGGCTTTTTCACTGCTACATGCTTACACTGAAATAGATATGAAAGTGATTTTGATTACCTCAAAGAAAAGTCTCTGATCAGCCTACATCTGAGATTTCCCTTAAGGTAGCTAGTGGGAGAAAAATAAGTGGATAAGCGTTTTTTTTCTTCCCCCCCCTTTTTTTTTATTTTTTCCCAATCTCCTTCTCTCTCTTTCTCTCTCTCTTTCTCAAAAGTGGATTTTCTGGGCACAGAAGTTAGCCCTGTAGACACTGGGTGTTTGTGTGCGTCAGGAGAAAGATAGTTATCCAGTATTCATCCACAGACTGTGATTCTGTGATTCTGTGATAAGCTATAGTATTTGGGATGATTGCAGTATAATTTAGAATGTCATTTTTATCAGGAGAAGGTAGTGTGTGATGCATTTTCTGGAAATATAATTTGCTGGATTGGATTTAATAATGTTGGTTTTGATAGTGGAGGGCTGAATGATTTTTCCAGTCCTTTTACCTGAAACTCTGTAATATTTCTAATGCCCTGCTTCTCCTAGGCAAATACTTCTGTGTTAGGCTTCCTTCTCTCGCCTCCCCTTCTTCTCTTATTCATGTGTTTTGACAAACACAAAATGCCTTTCAATCCTTAGAGAGCTGTACTCCATCATTAGACTGATGCTTTCTGCCTCTCAGTTTTTATTTATGTGAGTTTAATAATATGTAGCTCACTGGCACCCCACACTGGTTTTGGTTTCTCCCATCCTACATGTGCCATACTGGCTCGTGCTTGCTTTTGCCTTCCACTTCTTTCATGGTGTGGCAAATTTTTTAATACAGGATGTCTGAAACAACGAGCACCAATGAAGAGAAGAAACCTCTTCTTAACGGGAGAAGAGCACTCCCATCAAACAACTCCAATGAGGAAGAGAATGAAGTCCCTGAGATGGAGGCTTTTGGACTGATACCTAGAGGATTTAATCCAAAAGGTACAGTGTACAGTTAAGCCATGAGTTGATTTTTACATCTTCCATAATCACGTCTGCCTAGATCTGCGAATTAAAACCGAACTACTTCTTGCTTAGTATTGCAATTTCTATCCTACATACTTCTAGAACTCCTCACATGCTTTGATCTCAGATAGCTTTTTAGGGCTACTCATGCAAAAACTTACTAAAAACACCCACGTGCATGGAAATGTTACTGCAGGCTGTGAGTAGGGAAAGTGAAGAGTAGAGAAGCCAAGTGACCAGTTTTCAGCTTGAACTGTGGAAATGGTTACAAAAAAGGCAAGAATGCATTTTCCCAGTTTGATCACAATTTCAGAGTCACTTTAGAAAATGCTGGCTGCAGACATGGCTTTGGCAACACTGGGGCAAAGGGAGCAGGAGGACCCTCCCCTCTTTATGGCCCTGCTGGTTTGTATGACTTTAAACTGACTGAAACTACTGCAGAATGCTGGCTGACAGGGAAAACTTTTGTTAGGTGTTCAGCTTGCTCATAAAAATGACCACGGAATTAAAAGGAATCTTCATATTTTTAGTTATTCTCCTGTGAAAGCTATGTAAGTCGTTTGGGTGGGAAGACAAAACAATATCATATAAGGGATGGGCAAATCAAACCATATTCTCAGTGCCAAATCTTTGAAGTCAACTTGAAAAAAAAAAGGTAATATTTGGCTTAAAATAAGTCAGGATTGGCTCCTGAATGTGTCACCAACTAAATGATAATTTTTTTGCCTATAGGAAATGAACAGCAGAGCTTGTTAAATGTGGCAGCTAGGTAGCCAGAGGCAATAATGCTCATATGGGACTTTTCATTCAAGGTTGAAAGAGTGCTTAATAAATGTGAGCAAGCACCAATTACTACATTTTACACATTGGGAAACAGGGAAAGAGATTCTAAGTGACAAGTTCAAATTTTTATTGCAAAGCATTATTTCTGTAATCCTAATCATCTGCCTTAGCCACATGCATGTAGTTGTGCTCCCTTCTCCCCCCCCCCCCATTTTAATACACACACATTCCTTTAAAAAACATTTATTTTAAAAATGCCTGAGCAAACCTGGCATGTTAAGATTGTGGAAAAATTGCTTGAACATTTTTGAGAAGCCCTGTAGCTCTTGGGCAAGTATGTGTGTTTAAATTTTCAAATGTAATGCAGTACAGGTCCTAACTAGATATCATTTTAAAACCAGTATGTTCACAGAAACCGGAGATATGTAAGGGTGTGGGATATCTTAGAAGGAATGCAGCCTGTAGCTAAAGCCCACCACTACCAGGAGAAAGATTCCTATTGCTTTTTGATGTGCTTCACATCAGATTCCGAATGAAGTGTGGTGCTAGTGGGCAGGAGCCTCTTGCTTTTCAGAAATGCAGTGGAAACGGGTCAAATAACTTAAGGCAGGAACTCAACATATGCTGAAGTGATGCTGCTGGAGAGAAATACAGCCCTTATCCAAAGCAAGAGTTTGTGTGGCCATACTATAAACCTGGCTATGGGACCGGTATGGCTGAAAAATAAATTTATGCATAACAACAAAACTTTTTTTGTCCAGCTGGATCAGCTCTGCTGCACAGTTCAACTCTGCTGTGCTGTTCAGCACTGCAATACTTGTAGCAACAACGTGCAGGGGTGACCTGAAAGGAAAGGACTGCAGCAGCATTCCTGTTTCAGCGCACATTAGTTGTGATGTAAGCCTTGACACCAGCTGACGTAAGTGTGGTTCCTGGACATGCTGTTTTCGGGTGGGCTGCTTCAGTCACCTGTCAGACCACGCTGAATGTTTATAGCCCAGTGTAGCTCAGACTGGGATGTACATTCAGGAGCTGAGCCTGCCTGAAGCATTCAAAGTGTTGTGCTTGGGGGATAAAGTGAGTGTCTGCAGACAGAGCAGGAACAGCAGAGTACACAGGGCTTTAGCGCCCTGAGCACTTCCTTGCAAAAGATTGCTTGTGACACCTTCTTCCCCTTCTCCTGCACACCTCTGCACTTCTGGATTGTCCAAATTTTTGTAGTGGTTGCCACATTCCTTTGCTATAACACAGTGAAAAAAACATGCAAATGCTTTTATCCCTGTTGTTACAACTGAGGTGTTTTCTAGCCTTTGGGGTAGGATTGGACATCTGTTATAAACATCTAAACATCAGTGTCTTCACCTTTGTCAGATCATAGTCAACACAGAGGGAGCCAGTAAGTGGAGGCAAGAGCACAGGCTGTCCAGAGAGGCAGTGGGTGTCACTTCCAGGGTTATCTGTACCCTTCTTTCTGCTCCACTAGCTGCAGCAACCAGCCACCGACTGCCTGTAATAAGAGGTTACATACCAGGCTCATATCATTTAGATGCCTAAATTTAACTGAATCCTGCCCTTGATCCGTGCAGTGTAGGTGTCTATAGCTCAGCTACTCACCCTCATTTCTCTTGACAGCCAACAGAGAGAAACACGCATTTTTAGGGTGTGATTCATTTGACCTATTTTAGCTACTACTCGAGGATGAGGTAAAACCCTGTGCTTGACTAGCTCTCTGCTGACACCCACTTCTATTCAGCTGAATCACAGCCGGAATAAGTGGTGGAGGCTGCCGGGGATGATGCTTCCCCAGCCCAGCCAGAGGGCTGCCTGCTGCGGGAGGAGATGCTCAGTGAAGAGAATGCGCAGCCCCCAAGTGCTTCTTCAGCAAGAAGTCTGTGTCTCTGAGAATCTGCCAGTGTTGTGTCCTCCCTCTGGTTCTTCCCAGCCAGCCCAGCTCACCACAATGTGTTAGGAGTGGGTTACAGTCACTCGGTGGGAGGACACAGCCTTGCTGCCCCTCAGTCTGCAAACTCCCCACATAGCCTACTTTGAAAAGTTCTGTGACTTGCCAGGGAATCGTGCTTCCCCTGTCAGCAGAGTGATGGGCACCTTATTTGGAAACTCATGCTATTCAGTTCCATTTCTTTCTGATCCTCCACAAAAGCCTGATGTTTGAAGGCTATTCTCGTTATTTGAAAAACATCTCAAGCTTGTGCTCATTTATTTCCACGCAAGCTTAACATTGCAACAGCTTTAAGAAAGCATCAGACTGCTGCCTCCCAAGAAGCAAACCTGCTTACACTAAACAGCAGACCAGGCTATGGGCAAACTGTCAGATGGACCTGACTTCAAAGGAGCCCTTGATGGCAACCTGTCCCTTGCAAAGAGATGAGCAATGACATGCACAAGTGCCTGGACCTTTCCTTTTGATCGCAACCTGGTGATGGAGTTAGCACATCCTATTACCCTGCTCATATTTTGTCTTCCATAATAACCATTGCTGTAATTAACACAGGCTCATTCACAGGTTATCTTCACCTGGCAAGCGCAAGGTACATTTTAACACTGAGAGTGAAAGTGAAATGTGTTTTCTGCAGAGGTATATGCCTGAATTTGACAGGAGCCATGTAAAGTCCTGAGATAAAATGAAGCAAATACTGAACTGTCACCCCAGGGTGGCTTAGCTTTGCAGTTCCGTGAATGGGCTTACACACAAACGAAGGGCGGGGTGACAGCTGCCTTTTATTTCAGAAAACGAGATCAAAATACAGCAAAGCCTCCACTCTGTTTCTGTGCCTCCTTGGAAGGAAGGAGAAGCTAAGCCAAACTTACTGATCCCTCTCAGAACCCCGAGTTATGTAGCTTATACATGTAATGCTTTCAGCCTGGGAGCGGCTGGGAGAGATAGCAGGAGAGACTTTCCCCTGCACCTGCTTTTACCTTGGTCCAGGAAATTCCTGCCTCACATAATTTAACTGTGAGCTTTACCAGTACTTCCATGAGTGAGCATTGGTAAATTTGGCAGGAAAGGAAGGAATGACACGCCCCACTTCACAGAGGGGCAGTGAGAATAATTTCTGAGCAAAATACTTCTAATGTTTCTCACAAAAGCTATCTCTGTAACTTAATCCAGTGCTAAAACCAGTGGGGATCTACAGAAGCTGCTCCAGAAGCCTGGCAAATTGAGTGAAGAATAACAATAACATTGCCATGGAGCTTTAAGCCTGCCTCCTGTTTGAACAGGGTATTCCAGCCTTTCTGCAGATTAGGACTAACAGGAGGCAGATGGTTTGGGGTTTAGTTCTCCTGGGCTTTTCCATGACAGGAACCTCCTCTTGATGTGTCCTCAGGCAGTTTCCTACTGTTTCCCTGCCAGGCAGGGCTAGGCAGCTGCTGGTGACAATGCAGAAGCAGGACCTGCTTTGCATTGACTGTTGCCCAGAGGCCAGGCTGAGTGGCTTAGCTGGGGCAGGAGAAGGACCATGCTGGTGTCCAGGGGAGTTGCTGCCTGTAGGGCTCTGCTGATGTCTTGAACACATTCCAGCAGAAGGGGAGGGCTAATGCTCACACTGCTGTAGCCTGGAGGCTACACATCTGAGAAGAAGATGCTCTGCTGCTTGTCCAGAGCTGGCTGCTATGCAGTACCTCCCTGCCTTCAAGTAAAAACAGCGTGAAAAGCTGTTGTCTGAGCTTCTGTTTGAAATGGGCAGTGTTTAGCCCTCAGTGACTTGAATATCCGACTCATTCGCTGAGCACATCTTTCCTACTCACAGTGTACTCAGTAGCAGGCCAAATTAGCTACCATCATGAGTACACACAGCTCCATCAGCTGCTGTAAAAGTGCACCTCTTTTTGCCAGGCATGTGTTTGTTTCTATCATCATCAGTATAAAATGCAGAAATGACCTAGTTCCTAACTGTCTGCACCTGGAAAGACAATCTGGGAGCTGCAAATCAAGCTTGGCTCTTCTGTCTCAATCCTGGTAGTGAGCAGTAGTGGTCCTCCTGCTAGAGGTTTCATGATTATCTGCCCAAGCATGTAAGGGAAAGAATGATGTCCAGTTCATTTTCACGTGATTACTCTTTCTATGAGAAATTCCAATTGTGAATATTCCTATTATGATATAGTCACATGGCTTGTGGTGATCACAAGTGCCTTTGGCTATCCTGATGCCAGTCCATGCTGGGCTTTGGCTGAGCATTGACTTCTAGCAGTGGTAGGCTATTTTAGGTAGCCTGATTTTGAAGGCAGTGAAGCTTTGCCCTTGTGTGTTATAGATGCTACTGCTGTTTGCCTATAACTCTATGCTGTAATTACATACTGTAATGTTATATTTAGTTTCCCTAAGAAGACAGTAATAGCAGTGGGGGTGTACTGAAAAGCTGAGTCTAGACACATACAATACTCCAAAATCTTATTTAATATAGACAATCAAAGTTCTTATCTGAATGCAAGACCATTAACTGCCTCTCAGGCTCTTCAGCACTCGATAGTACTAGAGCTTTGCAAACATTAATGTATTTAATCATCACAAAGCCCCAGTGAATTTGCATTTTACAAACGGAGGGCTGCAAGAAGACAGTTGTGGAGCCACAGCTGTCAAATACCCACTGACTGTACTGATAAACTTGTGACAGCAAGGCCCATACTTGCAGAAAGCTGATGCCAAAGGAAAGTTGGAACCCAGCTATCCTTGGGTACATTTAGGTTTCCACCACTAGAATCCTGCTCTTTCTGCAATTGCTATCACCATTCACTAGAAGCCTTGCAGCGTCTGTGAAAATGGCATGTGGACAGAGAAGTGTCAGTCCATAAGTCTATGCTCAACTCTGAATATGTAAGCCCCAAGCAGATCCAGCATGTGCCATTGCGTAGTGTTCCTTGATGAGGCAACCTGGGGTAGGGGACGACAGGGTCTCTAATGATATTGATATCAGTCATGACATTTCAACATACTGACCCCTTCCCTCTCTGTTCTTTTATGTGTCTCTGCAGATTACCTGCGTGTTGTGGACATTCATATGTTCAAGGACCCCCATGAGGCTAACAAGCAGCAGCATCACACTGACAAGTATTATAACCCCAAGCTGATAGTGCGTCGGGGACAGCCTTTCCAAATCCAGATTGACTTCAACCGACCCTACAAGCCAGAGACAGACCAATTCTGGCTGGAGTATTTGATAGGTAAGTGCCTGGCAAAGGCTATGTCATATCAGCGGTAAGGTTGAAAAGATTCTCATAAACAGGAACGTAGAAGTCTTTAATGTCTGAATCTTTTTGTTTCAACTGATAAACCATAAAATCAGGCTCAAATATAGGCAAGGAAGTGCTTTTCTACTTAGGATCTGAATCATTACTCAAGTCAGCAGAATTTCTCTTGAGAGGAGAAGGAGCAGTATTTGGGGATTTCTGTTTAGCAAGAAGCTGTGCTTCATTGAGGTATCAAAGTTATCTCTGGTTACTGTTGTAAGACAGGGCTGAATGGTAGGTGTAATGGGAAACATCTTTTACAAGTGTTTAGGGGATGCCGACAGGAGTCTATTGTTTGAAGTGGGAGAGATGACTACATATGAACTGGGATAACAAAAAGTTGAGCATTCAAAGGAGGGAAATTACACAAGGTAAAAGAATAGGAGCCCTTGCAATTTTGCAGCCTGTATTTACAGCCATCTTGGTAAAAAGGGAAAAGGTTCAGAGATTGTAGCTTTGGACCAGAGACTTAGTCAGGGACACATCAGAGGCTTTCTTGATTTATTACAAAAAGAGCAAAAAAATTCTTCCTCTCACTGAGGGTTCTTCATCAGAGACTCAAGTTCTAATGTACCTGTTGTCTTATTGAAAGTAAAGGACTAGAGAAGGGCACAACCTTGTTAGAGAAGGGGAAAAGCAAGTGACAGAGTACAGCTTCCTGCTGTGCTCCAAAGATGCAAAGATCGCCCCGCTGAACTCTGTTCCTTACATCACAACTCTGGGAAAGCCCCAGCTTTGTCTACGGTGATCTGGGAGTTTCTGTGTTAAGACGTCAATGTTCCCATTATAAACTCTTTAAAGTGGGTTTGAATTGATGTTTTAATTCACTGCCCTGAGAGATGCAGTTCTGAAATTTGTATCATTGATTTTTTTCCACAGTTGAATTATGATGATGTGGCCATTTATTAGATTTGTTGCCTTTTAAATCTAGACAGGCGTTTATCTCTTAAACATATGTGCAGTGAAAAGGTTACTGTCTGCATATTTTTTTTATTCATGGGTGTCTTCTTTCTAATTTAAATTAGGGTTGGAAGGCATGTTATGACAGTCTAGTGAATGATTGGCTGAACAGCCACAAGTGCCTTTAAAAATTTAATATGCATAAATATCATTAGTTCTTTTGGGATTTAATTAGATTCAAGACTGTTCCCTTAATCTTTATATGTTTAAAACAAACAGCTGTGGCAAGAAGTAGTAGAACATGGAACATTTGTTTTTTATTGTATTGTGTTCAGTTTATTTTAATGAGATATTCTATATTGGAAGAAGAAATTTAACACTTCTTTTGATGTTGCAGTCCACTTGAAAGAATGGATTCACTTATCTTTCTCTTGCTCTTATCTAACACATCTGTCCATGGTTTGTACCTTGAACCTTTTATGTATTTTGTACCTTGTATGGCCAGCAGGTTGAGGGAGGTGAATCTGCCCCTCTGGAATCTACCTGGAGTACTGCATCCAGCTCTGGAAACCTCAGTACAGGAAAGACATAGAACTCTTGGAGAAGGTCCAGAGGAAGGCCACAAAAGTGATCAGAGGGATGGAACACCTCTCCTATGGAGAGTGGCTGAGAGAGTTGGGGTTGTTCATCCTGGAGAAGGGCCTGAGTGGACTTTATTGAGGCCTTTTGATACTTAAAGGGAGCTTATAAGAATTATCAGTGCAGTTTTTAGCAGGGCTGATCATGACAGGACAAAAGATAATGGTTTTAAACTAAAAGAGGGTAGGTTTACACTAGATATAAGAGAGAAGTTTTTTATGATGAAGGTGGTGAAACACTGGAGCATGTTGCCTAGAGAGGTGTTCCCATCCCTGGAAACATCCAAAGTCAAGTTGAATGGGGACCTGAGCAACCTAATCTAGTGGAAGTCCTTGCTCATTGCAGGGGAGTTGGACAAGATGGTCTTTAAGGGTCTCTTCCAATCCAAACTGTTCTATGATTCTGATCTCTAAAGGTGGATAAAAATCCCTTCATCCTCAGCCACAGTAGGAATCACAGAATCACAGAATCACTCGGTTGGAAAAGACCCACTGGATCATCAAGTCCAACCATTCCTATCTGCCACTAAACCATGTCCCTCAACACCTCATCCACCCATCCTGCTGGTCAGGCAAGAGGGAATGGTCTCAAGCTCTGACAGGGGAGGTTCAGACTTGACATCAGGAAAGGGTCATTGGGCACTGGAACAGGCTGCCCAGGGAGGTGGTTGAGTCACCTTCCCTGGAGGTGTTAAAAAGACAGGTGGACGAGGTGCTGAGTGACATGGTTTAGTATTTGATAGGTATGGTTGGACATGATGATCCGATGGGTCTTTTCCAACCTGGTGATTCTATGAATATCTACCTTCTTATGGGCTCCTCTGATTTTTACCCACAGGCACTCGATCCTGTCATCACCATAATTGAGCTCAAGGGTATCAAAGCACTTTCTAACACAGAGGGCTACCCTGCCACATCTCTTACCCTTCCTGTCCCGCCTGAAGAGTTTATACCCCACCATAGCTGCTCTCTAGTTACATGAGTCATCACATTTCCGTGTTGGCAATGACATTGTAGTCTCCTTGCCCTACAACACCTTCCAGCTCCTCCTGCTTATTGCCCATGTTGTGTGCATTGGTGTAAATGGACCTCATAAAGGGAATAAGCTTAAAATGCAGTCTGAGCCAGGAGAATCTACAACAAACCCACTTCTGAGTGATGACTTTGGTGTCAGCCCTGAGTCTGTGGTTGAGTTCTCCTCCTCCACATTCTTCACTGTTACCGTCCTTCCTGTGAATTGAGAACAGTAATGCTGATGCACCCTGTGTGGTGGCTGGCAAGCAGCTGAAGGGAAGTGTGGTGTACATAGGATAGCATACAATGCTATTATCATTCTTTTCCAGTGTCTGCTTCTGTGAGCACCACTACCCTCTTCCTACATGGAATTTAGCTTACAGAGACTCAACTGGAAGAAGAGATGTTGAAGCTCCTCTTCTTAGAACTGGTTAATATTCAGTGTTAAACAAGTGTTTCTTTTTACATGCATCTGGCAAAAACACAGTAGATTTGTTCTTAAGGCTTGCAACAGAAAGCAAAACAGAAACAGTCCACAAGGGTGGAGGAAACTATTCAGAGATTATCTGCTTGACTCCTGCTACTTCTTCTACTAGCAAGTCCAATGTTTAATGCTCTGAATGGGAGAAAGACATTTCTTTTACTTAGGAAAGGGCACTGAATGTGCAAGGTTTCAATGCTGTGCTCTTAAACTTTTGTCACATTGATACATGGCCATTTATATGCATTTTTTTTCTGTTTGTCTACCTGAAGAGTGACAGTCACCTTTCATAATGCCAGCTGCCTAAAATCCAGAGCCCAGACCAAAAATTCTTGCCTAGGCTGACCTGTGTGCAGAGGAGAGAAGGAGGAACCTCCAGGTGGCAGTTTAGCCCTGCTGTCTTAAAATGGGATGAACTCTCTTCTGGATGTTTTTGCTTTCCACCTTTAACTCTCCCTCCTAGGTGAGACTCTGACTTCTAGATCACCAAAGGCAAGGGAGGCAAATCTTACCCTTCGGTACTGCCATCCAGGAACTACAGCTAGGGTCTGGTTCAGGCAACAGCCATATAGCAGAGGCAGCTTGAGCTCAGAGAAACATTTTGCACTGAAACAAGGTGTATACTGCTTAGGAAAGTGCTGACTTCGAGAGATTAAAGTGACAGACAAAAAGAAATATCAGCAGGTTGTTGTAAAATGACATTACTAAAGAGCTGAGCAGTGAATTTCAAATGGTCCAGCAGAACTGTGGAATGACGTAGATTGGTGGGAGCGCTCTTAAGGTCTCACGTCCAAGCCCTTGATCAAAGCACATCCAACTTCCTCAGGTTTCTCAGGATCTTGGCCTGGGGATAGTCATTGTATATCTCCAAGGTGGGGAAGGTTACCCCAAGCAATGTGAACCAGGCTGTCGATGAGCGAGAGAAACTTTTGGATGTGTCAAGGCCTTATTCTTATAAGGTATAAAGATTCTTCCGGTAGGGATGGCTGGCCTTGTCTTCCAAGGAATTCAGATGGAGCTAGGAAAACTCAACATTTCTTTTTGCAGGACTGTGCCTACAGTGAGGACTGTTTATATAACAGCACCGTATAAAGCTATTCAGAAATTATTAGTTCCCAATACTGGCAATTTGCCAGCATTGATGTTAATCCATCATAGACTTTTTATCCATTAAAGAGTAATTTTGCCCCTGAAAAATGTGACAATGGTAATGACTTGATCTTCTCTTTGTGCAGAACCATTCTGTTTCCTTTATTCACAAAAATTTAGTTTGACTTCTCTCTTTTTTTTTCTTTTCCTGGCTCCTATTTTTGCTTCTTTTGCCTTATTAAAAAGATGATTAATGAAGCAAGTAGAGACTGCTTAATCCTTATAGTTGGTAATGAATCAGGGGTACCTGGGACAAATACTTCTTATGTCATATGAAACTAGGTCTGAAACACTCACATAACAATTTTTAGTAACATTTTTTAATCCACAATCCATTTAAAGGCTTTAGAGTTTAGAATTCATGGGCTAAATTGTATAAACAAATATATGTACATCAATATATAAACAGGTCACTCCGATCTCTAGAAAGTCACTTTTACTGATATTCTCCTGGGATGGTTCCTTATAACTAAAGTCCTTTTTGCTTTAACAGACTGTTTTCTGTAGAGTCATAATCTGTGAAACTGACTAAAGTGCTAACACGTGAATTATTGTAATTCAGTTTTACACTTAATGCTTCATTAAATAAGGATCATATTTGACTGCCAAAGCATGGAAAACAATAAATGTGCCAAAAAATCCACATGGAAAAACATCCACTTATGAAGAGTAATGGGATATCATTCCAATTTTTGTACTGGACTGCAGCCCTATCTCAGTACCTGTGGTTTGAGAGCTGCTCCATCACCACATATTTCCTTCCTTGCAGCCCACTTCCTGGCTCTAATGAGAGGAATGCTGAGCATCACTGCTTGGGAAATACTCATTTTATTGGTCTGGGGTTGAGATGAAAGAGCCACAAGAGAAGTGTAAATGCTGTAATTACACCCAGTTCCTACAATGGAAACAATTTCAGTTTGCCTGGAGCCCCAAGTAGCCTAGAGGAGCCAATGACTCCTTATCCCATCTTGATCTCTCCTGACTACTGCCTTCTTGGTGATGAGGATACTTTGTGCTGCTCTTGGCTTTCCACAGTGTGGAGCTCAACCTGCCTAAGTGTGGTTCCTGCAGCTGGGGCAGCCAGCCTGTCATGAGAGCTGCAAAGTTTCACAGTCACTGCTGCACTGCTAGTGATTTCTCTGAAAAGCCGATATATGATTAGATGGGTTTATATGGCCTTCAGTATTGCTTTTAGTAGTAGTTTCCTGTACATGGCTGTAAATCCTAGAGTGGCTGATGAGTCTACATGATGCATCCTTACACTCATGATATATTTCCCCATATCCTCATAAATTGTTGTCTATTTGTATTTCCCTCAAATGGCTTAATAAATTCATATATATTGGTCTAGCCCTAAATATTATTACTAATGTTTTATTCATTGACATACTTCTGGAATGATCATAAATACCAGCCCTCCAGGCTACTATCACCTTTCCACATGTGTGCATGCATGGACATCCATGCATCCTCACTCCTCAGACTTCTACAAGTCACTGGCTGTTGGCCTGAGGAAAGAGCAGAAACTTAGTGCTCCTCTTTATACAATCTTCTCAGGCCTTCTCCAGAAGAATAATTATAAACACATAAAAGCAGCTAAGAACATAAAGATATTAGAGTCGATCCCATAGGGCTTATTTAGGTGACACCAAATTCCCACTTGTAGTTAGAGGAACATCTGAGTAAAACTGAATAACCATTCAGGGCACCCACACCACAATCAATGCAGCTCTTCATACAGCCCTGGAGTGTCCACAGCCTTTCCTTAATTTCACAATATTGTTGGGACATGGGCTATTCCAGGAAGGTTGAGACGTTATTCCTTTTATCAGGTTAGTAAATCTGTCTTAGAGGTATTGATACCCCTGCTGTCACCTGTCCTCCTGTAGCAGCTCTGGAGCAGGGGAGGTGTCAGCTATTGGAGTGGCTGGGACGTGAGGTATCCCCTGGCACCTTGGATGGGATGTTGAGCTGCATTCTACCTCTGGGGAAAACTTACTGATTGGAAAAAGTTGGATCTTGAATTTTTTTAGGACATTTGGCACTGTGCAAGAGTGACTAACTCTGATGCTGGGGGCAAACTCTGTTGCTGTTGGTACGTAACCCAATGCAGAGAGTTTATTAAATCACTATATCCCTGTTTAACAGAGAACTACAAAAATTGAACAAAAATAAAGAAAAACCTGATGGTCTGAACATGGGGGCCCATTTTAGGAGAGAAAAAATTGATTTATGAACAGTAGAACCCATTTCCTAGAAACTGACTCCAAACAGAGAAGGTATCTGTTTTCTAGCTATTAGCAAACAACAGAACTCTTCGCTTTCTGAACTGGGAGTATTTTTTAATCCCCTCTGGAATTCCCAGCCAGCCCTCAGAGGAATAGAGAGGAGAGGGTCCCTCAAGGTGCTTCATGAAGTCAATATTTCATGAAAAGGAATCTTTATTATATTCTCCCTTTGCACAGCTGTAGCAGCATCAAGTGGCACATAAAATCTAGCTGCATTTTTTATTAGTTTTAATAGATAAGGCGCATGACTCTGATGCGTGTTTTACAACTGTAAAGTACTAGAAACATTCACTCCTGAGGCAGAGTGGTCAAATGTTAAGGATTACTAACTGGAGCCATAAGCAAAAATTATTTCAAGCTATTTGGTTTCCTACATTTCCAACTTTGTATGCAGCACTTCTAAAGGCAATAGAATTTCAGGGTGGGAGGAACCCAGAGGTGATATTAAAGCAGTGGCTGGAAGAAACCACCAGTTTTTACAAAAATTTGTTTCTCCCTCTTGCTTGTTTTGATTGTTTGGGATTTTATTAGAGCATCTCTCTCCTTTCTTTTTTTCTTTATTTTAGCTTCGCTTCTCTTCTCTTCTCTTCTCTTCTCTTCTCTTCTCTTCTCTTCTCTTCTCTTCTCTTCTCTTCTCTTCTCTTCTCTTCTCTTCTCTTCTCTTCTCTTCTCTTCTCTTCTCTTCTCTTCTCTCTCTCTCTTCTCTTCTCATTCTCTTCTCTTCTCTTCTCTTCTCTTCTCTTCTCTTCTCTTCTCTTCTCTTCTCTTCTCTTCTCTTCTCTCTCTTTCCATTTTTCTCTTTCTTCCTTCTTTTCTTTCTTTCTTTCTTTCTTTCTTTCTTTCTTTCTTTCTTTCTTTCTTTCTTCTTTCTTTCTTTCTTTCTTTCTTTCTTCTTTTCTTTCTTTCTTCTTCTTTCTTTCTTTCTTTCTTTC